>BSBM01000061.1:600000-952500 GCA_027924585.1 Larix kaempferi | reverse complement strand
ATCATCATCGTCATTATCAATGATTATGATGATGAAGAAGATGATGATGATGATGAAGAAGATGATGGATGATGATGATGCCGATGATGACGATGTTGATGATGAAGATGATGATGAAGATGATGACCAAGATGATGATGAGGAGGAGGAGGAGGATGAGGATGATGATGAGGAAGTGGGTGATAACAATGATGATGATGATGGAGATGATGATAATGACGAGGATGATGATGATGAGGATGATGATGATGATGTTGATGATGCTGAAGATGATTATGATGATGATGATGAGGATGATGATGATGATGTTGACGATGCTGAAGATGATTATGACGATGAGGAGGAGGAGGAGGAGGAGGAGGAGGAGGCTCCTTGTAGAGGGATAGTGTCATGGATTCTATGTGTTATTGATGACGCATGAGGTCTAGAATTTTCAATTAAGGCCCAGGTGGAATTCAATTCAGTTCAATATGCTTCAATAAGATCTCTTGGAACCTATTTTCATTCTTCGATCATGTTCAATGCTTTTGAACATATCCACGGTCTTGCATGGTAGGTTGAGGATGCATTCATGGCATTTGATCTTTACAAAATATATGTTTTGTCAATATGAAATTCAAATTGCCTCTTTGATGAATCCTCCTCTACAAGACTTCATTTATTGCATGAATGTCACAGACTCATGGAAAATCTAAATAACACTCAATGGCATGCAATTACAAATAATGCCATGCAACTATAACCACAAACCAAGCAAAGGTTGATTTTATGCATTGATATAGAGAGGTGGCCGTAGGCACACAATATGGAGAAACAATGAGTTAGAAAAAGCATTTGGACCAAGTAGCACAATGCTTATTAATAAAATTAAAAAAAAACAATTTTTGGCTCAGGAATTGTGGTTTATCACCACGTTTCTCTTCGACACTCGCCATCAAAATACGTATAAAAAGAACATGTCTTTACATCCTCTTGCATTTAAATCTTCATCGCATAGTCATAAATAAGGATTATTATGCATGCACATCCTCACTTTACATTGTCAATTGAGTTAAGGGGCATAAACAACCATAAATTATCAAATGTATCAAAGAGTAAGCCCTTCCAATAAAAATTAAGACCCACCCTTCAAACTTTATCACCGAGTCCAATTTATGCAAATATTTTTGAAGTGGGGGAAGGTTTGGCATTAAATGGTGTAAACGTTATACAGGGGTGCGTGCACAGGTTTGGGCGCGTGAGCGCTCCTAACTTGTACGTGCGAAAAACATGCGTGCACATGTTTAAGCACACATGCGCGACCCTATTACTAGTTAAAAAAATAGAGTTCTCTGTTTCCCACGAATTCCACCAAAAACACAGGTTTCACTTCTTCCGTGGGTTTCAAGCTCGCACAGGTTTCTTATTGGCTCACACTCATTGATATTTTGGACAATCTTTGATCTATTGGACACAAAATCACTATTGGAATCTAAAAAACATCTTCAGTGGTCTTGGAATCTAGTGGATTCATTCAAGCTACCAGTTTCCATTGCAAGTGGAGATCATTTCTATAGAGGTATGGTGAATTGTAAATAAGTCTTTTCATTCACAAGATTTGAGATGAGCCCATGCCTTTTTGTTTTTATCATATGCCCAAAACAATATCCATGCATAGACAACAAGGAATTTGACAAGAATATTTCCCAAGTTCACATCTAAAAAACTCATATGAACACTAGACAAGATGAAGTATGCAACCTCCTCATTGTGTAATTAGTTCCCAAGTTAATTTTGTTCTTTTCACCTCATATTATGCTAGCAAAAAAAACTACACACTCACTAAACATAACAAAAAAAATCTCTTCAACTCATGCACAAAACATTAACTCTCTCATCTCTTATTCAATACCATTGTATGGAATGAGGATATATGTAAGTATATGAACCTTTTCTTTCTCTATGAATCCAAATATGGTAATATTCATCCATATTTACCATCCTTACAATATCCCCTCACCTTTAATAATGATTTTTTTTCCAAAAACCAAGACTTTCCCACTTCATGCTCTATTCAACATGATGGTTGTTGGTATAGTCCCTAGTTCCCCACTCTCCAACACCTCCCCACCCTAGATATTGCACATTGAAAGGTCAAATTATATCCCCCCTAATCACCCTTCCCAAGACCATGATCCTTGTTAGAAACCTTCGCATCCTCCTTAAGGTTTTGCACAAAACAAGGTATACATTCATTCTATTGTGATGCATTATTGAATTCAACCATGGGTATTTTAAACTCAAAATCACATTCTATCATTTGAAGGTTCATAGATAAGCAAATAGTTTGTTGTTGTTTCTTCAACTCCTTAATGTGTTATATAACCTAGTAATTTATGATGGTAAAGGACATTGCCTCAAATGGAAGGATATACCATTCCACTATGAAGACAAAGCAATTAAACTAGGTGCAAAATTTAGAATTGATAACATTAAGGGAGAAAGCAAAAAATGCAACTACTTAAGGTTTCCTTATTTGATGTAGAAAAAATATCAAACTATTCCTAAGGCATCTCTAGCCATCTCTGTTGTAGGGTGTTACTACCATAATTTTTATGAATTTATGGCAAGGCAAGACACTAGTTTCTCCTCTCTACACTTGACCAACCATCATCTATATTGATTGGAATTGTAAGGGATAATGATGTTTATTCGAACAAAAATAAACCAACATAGTCTGTAGTTGTATATGTTAATTTGTAAAGTGGTAAGCTATGTTGGAATGTGTCAGGTTCATTGTATAATGGCACTAATATCTTATTTGTTGTTTCTTTTGCAGGGTAGGCCTGATAGTTGTGTTAAAGAGACTTTTGGAGATGGGAAACTCACGAATCGAAAAAAAATAGAAGGAATCTTCCCATTGAAAAGGTCAATGACTTAAGAGAAAAGGCCAGGTTGGGAATGGAAAGATTGAGACATGATCCTATCATTTCCCCGGATCATGCCACTGATCCAAACACAATTGTTGACACGACAACCTCTTGCTCAGAACCACACGTAAAGCGGTTGCATCCAACGGACCCAACTCAAATTCCAACATCAACACAATCTCCAACCAACAATCCATCAACAATTCATTCTGAATTTCCTCACGACACAAGAATTTTGGGAGATGCTGCATGTATAGAGATGGACATACAAGCCTTGGTTAATTTGCAATCTCCCCAAGAAGACCACAACCCTGTCGACCACACTCCCATTATGACCCAATCTATGAACGAAGCACCACAACAAACAAGCTCGGGTATTCATGTCTCATGTCCACCCTCCCTACCTTGATTGTCTAGTGCAAGAAGAAGAACTCCTAGACGTATTCATGTGGATGAGAGTGTTATGTCGGGGCTTGAGGGCAAGTTTCCAAAACTCACTATCGAATGGAAATGCAACAAAATTGTGAAAGAATATTTTGAATCCAAAGGTGATGCAGGTAAATTTCAATTATTGCTATGTTTGTTAAAGTCATGTTCTTTAGCTGTTGTTAGGAGAATTTTGGGCATAAAGATGGTTAAAAGTTCAGAGGCCAACAGTCATATTGTTAGAAATATCCAATCTGCATTTATTGTGATTGGGAAGACGTCTCGTACAAAATATCTTTTTGCGGCTCATCGTTTTTTAGCGGAATTAGTTGTAAGAAAGTCCACAAGGCAACGTTCCTTGCTATCACACACTTCTCACATACTCAAATTAAATAGAAAAACTATTAAAAATTACTATGTTATAAGAGAAAATCTTGACACTTCGGGTGGAAACGATTGTTGGGATTTTGTTGGTAGGTTGCCTCGTGCAAATAGGAATCTAATTGATGTTGTTAAGGAGTTAGTACAAATTTTTTGGCATGATCATACTAGACTTTCATCAAACCAAAGGGACGTGATAAAACTGAGAAAAGGTTCTACTGAACGTGAGCCCCATGTTAAACACTTCCTTGACACCACACAGACTGAACTCTATGAGAGATTCAGGAATGAGTACACACAATTGAACCTAGGCCAATGGTCCTTTGAGAAATCAAAACCATGGTACGTTCGTATATGCATTGATCAGAACACTTGTTGTTGTAGATACCACACAGAATATGAATATTATTATGACACATATAAACATATATTTTGTGATTTGCAGACTAACATTGTGCAGGGATGCAATAAATCCATACTACCACCGAATGCATCAAGAGACTTTATCCACAACATCATGTGTCCAAGGCCCGAAGGACAAAAGTATTATGAAAAATCGTGTCTATATGGGACATGTTCTATGTGCAGTGGGGTTTCTCTTTTGAACCGTTGCATTCATGAAAGCAAGGAGCACGAATTTGGCATGATGGGTGTTGAGATGCAGAGCTTCAAGTACGTGACCTATCAATTAGACAGTGTCAGAGAAAGTAAAAAGATTACATTAGTGAATTTACAGGTACAAATGAATATTGCATATTTTTCATATTACACATTCAATTTATGGCATATACATTTTTCCAAAGGCCACATTGTAATATTTCCCTTGTTTCCATGGTAATAGGTACCGGTATGTGACTTCTTGACGGAATTCTACGAGAAAACCAAGCAGTATGTTCAACATGTGCATGTAGCGCGATGGCAAGATGAGTAGTATAGAAAATGCAGGGACACATTTCCCGTTGGAACCATAGTGTGAATTGTGGATTTTGCAGAAAATTACACCCTTCAGCCACAAAATGAAATCCAGAGTCAATCCTACCATTCAGACCATGTCAGCATCATGGTACATATTATGTATAGGAATGGTCTAGAGAGCAGCAATGACAAGAGGATAATACTGAAGGAGACAAATTTTTACATAAGTAAGGATAGAACCCACGATCTGCATTATGTGCAACATTGTTTTCGAATTTTCTATGATCAATTGAAGGAGAGAGATATACAGATGGATTAGCATTGGATATGGTCGGATGGTTGTGCAGGATAGTTCAAAAATGGCCAAGTATTCCAATGGATGAGTACTTTGCATAAGACTTATAATGTGTCGCATATATGGAACTATTTTGAGACCAGGCATGGAAAAGGCGAGCACGATGGGGCTGATGCATGCATCAAGATTGCGCTACAAAGGGAAGAGATGAGGTTTGACAAGGAACCTCATATCCGAGATGCATGGTCCACAGTTCAATGGTGCTCCGCAACAATGTCAGAACGAGCAAGAGATCAACAAACATCATTAGTGGAAGGACGTGTGGTGAGAAATATTTGGCTATTGGTTGACATAGATCGATCATGTTCCTATAGTTGTGGCACAGTACAAGGAACACATGGATTTCATTAAGTTCGAAGCTCAAACAACCACTTATTTGAAATATGGACGCGAAAGCTTGCATGCTTTTGCATCCCTTACAGTAGTGGCAAATGGGGTGAATGCAAATGCATGGATTGGGTTGATGAATGGGATCGTGTGTCACTTGCAGTAGACCAACGTCCAGTTGTTGAAACAACCCAGTTAGAGGAGGGTCAGTCAACGATTTCGATAGACTACGACCATATCTCAGATCTTGTACAACCAGGACACATATACGCAGTTGTTGCACCGAAAGACAATGAATTGGGCGCGAATTATTGGCTAGCACGGTGCATCCAAGATAAGGAAACCCTCTACGGAACATTAATCGACGATGAAGGAATTGAATTTCCCACTAGCTCGATGGTAATTAAGGGGTAATATCTTACACTAGATGGGAAGTCAAGAAAGACTAGTGGGCATGTATTCATGGATTACAGACCAGGTTTAGTGGTGTATCACTTCACAAACTTGATTGTTGGCACAAACATCCATCTTCAGACAATGTCAAGCAAGTGCTCAACCAAGGTATGCTACTACCTACCTCATTCAGAGCATGATAGATTGATGGAGACAATTAGCAACAGAGAGGATCCAGATGGATTTATTGAATGAGGTCAGTCAACTTTACATAAGAGAAAGAATTGCATCAAAGAATGTTATGTTCTACATCGAGGTATGTGTAGTTTTATGTTATTTCGTTGGTACATGCATTTTTTGTTGATACATACATACATACATGTCTTTTCCTATGTTTTTTATTTTTCTTATATGTATTAAACTGTTCCATGCTTCTCTTTTATGTTGAATAAAATGGTAATGTGATTTGGATCAAATTTGAGTAATTTGAGTTAGTATTTTCTTAAATATATCTATTTATGTTTATAGCATTTGAAGATAGCAGTTTTGATAGGTTCTCAAGATTAGAATTACCTAGGTTTTAGGAAATTTTTTGAGGAACATAATCTATTACAATGGTCTTGAAAATTTAACTTGGTAGATGAAACCTTCTAGGAATCCATGTATGGATAGAAGGGTCTTCCACTTGGGGTAGGGAGTTATCATTAAGTTTCAAGGGTGGTATTTTTGAGATCTATACTTGAGAAAAGCATTGGGTAACTCTGAAATTCCTTATCGATCAAATATCTCTTTAGTTTCTCTCTCTTTAGTTTTGTGTCCACCCAAACCTTTTTCATGCTTTGGGTACGTTGATGTATATCCCCAACCAAAAAAAAATCTTATATTATGATAATTATGTTGGTTTAGGGTTTTGGTTCCCCGTGCTCTTATAACCCAAAAAACTCTTATATCCCCAACCTTTTTCATAGATTTGGTTGCCCATGCTCAATGCTCACCCAAATCTAGCTAGATTTTGGTTTTTCACCCCTATCCAAGCATCATGTCATCAACCTAGGGTTTCCACTAATACATTTTAAAACATGCTCATTTATGGTTGGAGATTGATGCTTTATTCCTATAGATAACCACTTAGAGGGACTTGTCATCATCATCACCAACATCATCTCTAGGCTCCTCATAAGCATCTCCATCATCATCATCTTCTTCATCATCACCATCACCATCACCACCATCGTCAACATATTCATCATCGCCACCATCTTCATCGTCATCATTAACTCTAACTCTAATCCTAATTCAATTTCCTTCTATAACTCTAGCCCCAACCCTCACCCAAACCCTAGCACTAAGCCATCTTCTTCATCATCGCCATCACCATCACCATCACCATCATCATCATGTCTTCATCATCATCACCATCTTCATCATCATTGTTAACTCTAACTCTAACCCTAATTCAATTTCCTTCTATAACTCTAGCCCTAACCCTCACCCAAACCCTGGCACTAAACCATCTTCTTCTTCATCACCATCACCATCACCAGCACTGTCAATGTCTTCATCATCACCACCATCTTCATCATCATCATTAAGTATAACTCTAACTCTAATTGAATTTCATTCAATAACTCTAGCCCCAACCCTCACCCAAACCCTAACTCTAACTCTAACTCTAACTGTAACTCTAGGTTCCTCATCAACATCTCCATCATCATCATCTTTTCTGTCGTCATCATCTTCATCACCATCACCATCACCATTACCATCACCATTACCATCACCATTACCATCACCATTACCATCACCATCAATGTCTTCATCATCATAACCATCAATGTCTTCATCATCATCACCATCATCGTCATCAGACGTGCCCGACGGACGATTTTGCAGAGTTGACCCCCGTGTGCAAAAATTGCACACTCCCTCACTGAGCAAAACCCTAGTTTCCAAGATGGACATACAAGATGGAACCAGGGCCACGGTACTGAAGGACAGTGGCACCCCTGGCACTATCCCGGCGTCCTGAATCCAACATAGTCGATGGTTCATCGATCAGAGGAACGGTCGTCATTCTATGGCTCGTTCCATCTTGCATCCAAAAGGCCTTCAGGGACACCTATTGGATACTTGACGGGGGCATAGAAGTTCAACCATGAAGCAAAAATGGGTTCCGGGGAGTCCTGCAGGTGTGTCTAGGCAGGTTCCGGCTGGGAACGCTAGCCATAAGTGCCCAGGGGATGATCTTCCAAAGTTGACCCCCATGTGCAAAAATTGCACACTCCCTCACTGAGCAAAACCCTAGTTTCCAAGATGGATCTACAAGGTGACAGCGAGGCCACGGGATCGGAGGAGAGGGGCGCCCTTGGTACAATCCTGGCGTCCTGAATCCAATGGAGTTGATGGTTCATCAATCGGAGCCACGATCGTCATTACATGCCTCGTTCCGTCTCGCATCCAAAAGGCCTTCAGGGACACCAACTGGATACCTGTCGGGGGCATAGATATCAAACCATGCAGCAAAACCTAGTTTTGGGGAGTCCTGCAGGTGTGTTTAGGGTTGGTTCTGACTGGGAACACTAGCCATAAGTGCCCAGTGGATGACCTTCCAAAGTTGACCCCCGTTTGCAAAAATTGCACACTCCCTCACTGAGAAAAACCCTAGTTTCCAAGATGGACCTACAACGTGACACTGGGTCCACAGGACCGGAAGCGAGTGGTACCCCTGGCACTATCCCGATGTCCTGAATCCAACGAAGTCGACGGTTCATCGATCGGAGCCACGATCGTCATTCTATGGCTCGTTCCGTCTCGCATCAAAAAGGCCTTCAGGGACACCTATTGGATACCTGCCGGGGGAATAGAAGTCAAAACGTGCAGCAAAACCTGGTTCCGGGGAGTCCTACAGGTCTGTCTAGGCAGGTTCTAGATGGGAACTCTATCCATAAGTTCCCGGTGAACGATCTTCCAAATTTGACTCCCGTGTGCAAAAATTGCACACTCCCTCACTGAGCAAAACCCTAGTTTCCAAGATGGACCTACAAGGTGACACCGAGGCCACGGTACTAGAGGTGAGGGGCATCTCTGGCACTATCCCAGCATCCTGAATCCAATGGAGTCGACGGTTCGTCGATCGGAGCAAAGGTCGTCATTCTATGGCTCGTTCCTTCTCGCATCGAAAAGGCCTTCAGGGACACCTGCTAGATACATGTTGGGGGCATAGAAGTCAAACCTATAGAAAAAACTTGTTTTGGGGAGTCCTGCACGTGTGTCTAAGAAGGTTCCGGTTGGGAATGCTAGCCATAAGTTCCTGGTGGATGATCTTCCAAAGTTGACCCCCGTGTGCAAAAATTGCACACTCCCTCACTAAGCAAAACCCTAGTTTCCAAGATGGACCTACAAGGTGACACCGGGGCCATTGGACCAGAGGAGAGGGGCACCCTTGGCACTATCCTGGTGTCCTAAATCCAATGGAGTTGACAGTTTGTCGATCCGAGCCACGGTCGTCATTCTATGGATCTTTTTATACCCCTACGTCCTGAGAAGGTTGACGTTGTAAAGCAACAGGTCTCTAGTATTCATCCTAAATCTCTTTTGTTTATGTCTAATATAAAGAAGCTCTCAGTTCATGAGCTGGAACATATCGATCTTAACATGATTTATACAATCTTTGTTTTACGAGAAATTGTCCTTAGAACTTCTTGTAGCAATGACAATGAATCCTTCATTTTGCATTTGTTAGTAGAAGAAGATCAATTTTCGACAAAACAATATGACTATTACATGTGGAGGCAGCGGTTTCCCGTGGAAAGATGTTGGGAAATGGGCTATTACATTAGCTTTTCCGATGGGCAAGCGGCTTACAGAAGGAAATATGGCAGTTGTAGGTATCTATGCTTTTCTTCCGACAAAAAATGTAACAGGATTTCCATTTATAATATAGGCATATTTTTTACTGGTTTCGTCAAGAGAAAGTATCATTTTCAATAACAAGTGGAACCAGGGAATCCTTCGTTGTGTTCCATTATCCCTTTGTTTAGCATTTCGTGCTCTGGTAAGTGGTAATTCGCCTCTATCATCGAAAACTTGGGTCTATAGGTTCCTTCCCTTTCATATTCCTCATAATGCACACATAGTCCATCCTTATCTTGATAAACAAGAGTTTTATAATAGCTTGAATTTTTTGGGCATGGTTATCTCCTTGTATTCGGTTGTCTGATTGGTTGACAAGCTTGCTTGAAAATCTGTACGTTGAACTTCTTTGTTTTATTGCCGAAAATTGGAAGGGATTTTCAAGTCACTTGCAAAACGCTCCTTTGTTGATATATGTAAGTTCTTCCAACAACATTGATTTGGCTAGTGTATCAAATGCTACCGTCCACACCAGAATTTATCTTTCGTCAAAGGAGTTGCACATATTGTGGCTAACCAAATGGTTTGGGGAGCTTGGAAGTGCCGCCAAATATTATTCCATGCCTGAATCTACCCAGAAGGAAATTATAAATTTAGATCCTCGAGAAGGTGAGAAACTGTATGAGTGGTTGAATTAGTATCCTAAAATTACAGAGCTTTCTATCTCAAAGTTTGTTGAGCGGCTCGTGGATGTAGTATTAGACTCAACAGACAGTAAACTTGTTATCACCACTACACATTTTTTGCACTTTCATCTGCAAATAACTACGTCTAGCCCGAAGAGCTTACCAGTCTTTGCAAGAATATTCCCCTAGTAGATGAAGGTGGCAACATCATTAGGGTACGAGGCTCTCTGAAGTTTCTCCAGTATGCATCCACGAGTAATTGGGCCAAGTTAATCAGCCGAGTTAATTGGGCCAAGGTGTCCCTGAATGGCCCCAGGGTGCTCGACTAGAATGCCAATAGAAGCCAAAAAGTGGCTCGGTTTGTGAATCCGTTGGTTCCAGTGGGTTCGAGATGGCGGGTTTCAGCTAGGGGACCCCCCACAGCATCCCCCGAAGACCCGAAAGCAGTGCCAACGAGCCATCTCCAGAGCTAGGTTTTTGCTCAGTGAGGGCCATTCCAAATTTTCTCAAGGGGGCCATTTCTCTTTCGGAGGCCCCCGGGCATGCGTGGCCACCATTTACAGGTACACAATGGCCACGTGGACCTGTGGTAGGTGATAAAATCCAATTTCGCTCGTCGGTTTGGGTTCCGTGGCCAGGGGGCAAATCCTCCAAGTGTCCTTGAACAACCCTGGGGTGCCCAACTAGAGTGCTCATAGCACCCGAAACATTGCTCGGTTCATGAATCCATCGATTCCGGTGGGTCCGCGACACCGGGTTTTATCTAGGGGACCCCAACAACATCCCCCGAAGGCTTAGAAGTGGTGGCAATGAGCCATCTCCGAAGCTAGGGTTTTGCTTAGTGAGGGCCCTTCCAAATTTGATCAAGGGGGGCATTTCTCGTCCGGAGGCCCCCGGGCATGCGTGGCCACTGTGGATAGGTCAACAATGGCCACTTGGACTTGTGGAAGGCAACGAAATCCAAGTTCTCCCCCCGGTTTGGGATTCATGGCCCTGGGGCAAATCCTCCAAGTGTCCCTGAACGGCCCCGGGGTGTCCGACTAGAATGCCCGTAGCATCCGAACCATGGCTCAGTTCATGAATTCATCGATTCCAGTGGGTCTGGGATGCCAGGTTTCAGCAGTGGGTCCCCCCATAGCATCCCCTGAAGACCCCAAAGTGGTGCCAACAAGCCATCTCCGGAGCTAGGGTTTTTCTCAATGAGGGCCATTCCAAATTTGCTCAAGGGAGCATTCGGAGGCCCCCGTGCGTGCATGGCCACTGTGGATAGGTCCAAAATGGCCACGTGGACCTATGGGAGGTGGCATAATCCAATTCCGCTTGTCGGTTTGGGTTTCGTGGCCTTGGGGCAAATCCTCCAAGTGTCCCTGAACGGCCCCGGGGTGCCCCACTAGAATGCCCATAGCACCAGAACTGTCGCTCGGTTCATGAATCCGCTGATTCCGGTGGATCCAGGACGATGGGTTTTACCTAGGGGACCCCCCACAGCATGCCTCAAAGACCCAGAAGCGGTGCCAATGGGCCATCTCCAGAGCTAGGGTTTTGGTCAGTGATGGCCATTCAGGGACACTTCGGGGATTTGTTCCGGGGGCACGGAACCCAAACCGATGAGCAGACTTGGATTCCGTCGACTCCCACAGGTCCACGTGGCCATTGTGGACCTTTCCACGATGGCCACACACCCTTGGGGGAATCTAGATGAGAAATGCACCCCTTTGGCGAATTTGGAATGGCCATCACTGAGCAAAACCCTAGCTCCAGAAATGGCCCATTGGAACTGCTTCCGGGTCTTTGAGGGATGTTGTGGGGGGGGTGGCGCTAGCTGAAACCCATCGTCTCAAACCCACTGGAATCGACGGATTCATGAACCGAGCCACTGTTCGGGTTCTACGGGCATTCTAGTCAGGCACCCGAGGGTCATTCAGGGACACTTGGAGGATTTGACCCGGGGCCACGAAACCCAAACCGGAGATCGGAATTGGATTCCGTTGCCTCCCACAGGTCCACGTGGCCATTTTGGACCTATCCATGGTGGCCACGCACACTCGGGGGCCTCCATACGAGAAATGGCCCCCTTGAGCAAATTTGGAATGGCCCTCATTGAGCAAAACCCTAGCTCCGTAGATGGCCCATTGGCACCGCTTCCGAGTCTTTGAGGAATGCTATAGGGGTACCCTAGCTGAAACCCATCGTCTCGGACCCACCGGAATTGACAGATTTACGAACTGGGCCATGGTTCGGGTGCTATGGGCATTCTAGTCGGGCACCCCGGGGCCGTTGAGGGACACTTGGAGGATTTTCCCTCGGGCCACAAAAACCAAACCGACAAGAGGAATTGGATTCCGTCACCTCCCACAGGTCAACATGGCCATTGTGGACCTATCCATGGTGTCCACGCATGCCCGAGGGTGTCCAGACGAGAAATGGTCCCCTTGAGCAAATTTGGAATGACCCTCACTGAGCAAAACCCTAGATCCGGAGATGGCTCATTGGCACCACTTTTGGGTCTTTGAGGGACGCAGTGGGGGGGGGCCTAGCTGAAATCCACCATCTTAGACCCACTAGAATCGACGGATTCATGAACTGAGCCACGGTTCGGGTGATATGGGAATTCTAGTCGAGCACCCTGAGGCCATTTAGGGACACTTGGAGGATTTTCCCCGGGGCCACGGAACCCAAACCAATGAGCGGAATTGGATTTTGTAGCCTCCCATAGGTCCACGTGGCCATTGTGGACCTATCCACGATGGCCCCACAAGCCCGGGGGCCACCGAACAAGAAATGGCCCCCTTGAGAAAATTTGGATGGCCTTCACATTGGGGTCAACTTTGCAAAATCGTCCGCCGGGCACTTATGGCTAGCGTTCCCAGCCGGAACCTCCCTAGACACACCTATAGGACTCATCGGAACCCGGTTTTGTTGCACAGTTGGAGTTCTATGTCACCGGCAGGTATCTAGCAGGTGTCCTTGAAGGCCTTTTGGATGCGAGACAGAACGAGCCATAGAATGATGACCGTGACTCTGATCGACAAACCATCGACTCCGCTAGATTCAGGACACCAGGATAGTGCCAGGGGTGCCCCTCTCCTCCGGTCCCATGGCCCTGGTGTCATCTTGTATGTCCATATTGGAAACTAGGGTTTTTCTCAGTAAGGGAGTGTGCAATTTTTGCACACGACAGTCAACTTTGGAAAATCATCCACAGGGCAGTTATGGCTAGCGTTCCCAGCCGGAACCTACCTAGAGACACCTGCAGGACTCCTCGAAACTAGGCTTTGCTGCACGGTTTGACTTCTATGCCCTCGGCAAGTATTCAGCAGGTGTCCCTGAAGGCCTTTTGGATGCGAGATGGAACGAGCCATAGAATGACGACTGTGGCTCTGATCGACAAACCATCGGCACCGAGATAGTGCCAAGGGTGCCCCTATCCTCCGGTCCCATGGCCCCGGTGTCATCTTGTACGTCCATCTTGGAAACTAGGGTTTTGCTCAGTGAGGGAGTGTGCAATTTTTGCACACAGGGGTCATCTCTACAAAATTGTCCGCTGGGCACTTATGGCCAGCGTTCCCAGTCGGAACCTACCTAGACTCTAACTCTAGAGTGCCTTGTTTGCATGGATAAATGGGTGAACTAAGTGCACCTGTATTGGGATTATCTGAGGCATGCAAGCATGTATCCTCCTAGATATTTGCCCCCCTTAAGTTAGACTGTAATCCTCACGTATGAATGCCTAGGGAACGACACTCTCTCACTGTGCATGCAAAACTAAATAAAACAAAAAATGCAAAATTAGAACTGAACTGCTAATTTAGGAAAAACATCTAAACTAGAAATTAATGGAGGATGGCGCATGCATGCGCTCCCTATCTCTCTCATCCATAAATGCTAGTGCATCCTGTTACATCTTGTTTTCACACCCAAGTGGAAAATTCCTAATCCTCTAATTCTACACGTGCGACTTTCGAAGATGATTTCCACTGTCACCTCAGCAAAGATTTTCCCAAGTTTTAGGCCTACTTTAAAGGCCAAGGGAGGATTCGAGATCAAGGTTGGAGAAAAGGTCGTAGGATTTCAAACTTGTTTGAATATTAAGATGTGTTTTCCATTAAGTTAAAGTCACATGTGAGTACTTAATTCAGAAAGTTGCAAGTGAATTAATCAAATAGACACCTTTCAGAAATAAATATTTGCTCATGTGTAAAATGAAAGATCATTCATGGATAACTAAAGATATTCACAAAACTTAAATCAACAATGAACCATAATGTTGTAGAATCAAAATTCACATTAAAACATGTTGGCTTATTTCCAAAAATCATCCACAAATGATATTATCTAATAATGCAAGGTTATAGTTATTAGTTTACGAGTAATTATTGAATGAGACCCTCTTGGAGAGAGTAAAATCTTTGCAAAAGGGTGTCACCCAATCTATTAAGGGTCCAACTAAGTTGTAGTGATTTGAATCACTTCAATAAAGATGGCTGAAATCTTATCTTCACAAACTTAATTAATTAAATGTTTTGCCATATGATCCATGAGCATATAAATATAAAAAGATGTGTTGGAAATAAAATCAGTAAACCACTTGCGCAGGTTTGGTAACTTCTAGAATGTAAATGATTAGATGATTGTAAACATTCATTCAATAAACCATAAACATTTAGGATATGTTGTGTGTAATTGCTTAAGACAAATTTGTGAAATAATAACCATTCAAATAACATGCAATTAACACTATGATCCATAGATGAGAGTTGTGGATCGTGATAGACTAGTCATTATATATGTGGCGAGGGTCCTATTTCAAATGGATTAATTTAGGATAATCAAATTATTTTAGGTGTTGTAAATGAAGTGGTTAAGGACCTAGTAAGTCCAAGGGTGAATCCTATAGATATCGAGGATGGAAGGGTTGTTTTGGAAAAGGATGGTAGTTGGTTGAAGGTTAGAGATGGAGGAGACAATTCTTTAAAGCATGTCGATAATGATAAAGGTGAAGCCAACAAAGGGATGCAGGTAAATGATGTTGGTAGTGTCAAAATGAAGAGGAATAAGTGTGTAAAACATAAAATCTCTCTTATGAGGCTAGTCCTAGGAAAGGATATCAAAATGCATGAGGTGGTGGGAATGGATTCCCATGCTCTTGTTGGAATATTCCATGGTAAAAAGGTGGGGGAGTTGTCTCTAAAGGTGTAGTTATAGGAAAGATGGGATCTTAGTCTTGGGTACATTCCTAATTTATTTATATCAACTACAAGTTACCTAGGGTTTCTTTTCATATATCAAGAGGATTTTGAGGGATATTTTGGCCCATGATTGGAAGTGGGAGATGATTTTTCTTATGCTATATATTTTTTTGTAGCCCTAAAGTCACAACACTTTGTAAAGTAAATATCACTCCTTAGTTTGCTTGGTTAGGTATGTTGTAGCTGAAAGGAAAAGATGTAAGACCCATTCAAATACAAGGGACTCATATTGAGGTCACTTGGTGTCTAGAAATAACATCTATATGTATCTAAGAACTTTTCCATAACATTCTTATCGAAGACAAAATCATGTATGCAAAAATGTAATCAAAGACAAATTCATATACACAAGTGCAGATCCATCTATTAATATGCAAAAATGATCCAATCATGTACACTTTTTGGCAAAGTGGAACATCATTCCTATGGTCTATATAATGGCAACTCGTGCCCCATACAAAAAAATGCAACTCGTGCCATATACAAAATATGGCCCATGGTGCCCTATACAAAATATGGCAACTTGTGCCGAAAATTCCACATCGTGGCTAGTGTACATAGGAGGGTCTCTCAATCCTCCTACCCACCCTCGGAGCTCCTAGGTGCATCTCCAAAATTGATCTTCCTCTTCTTCGTGCTAGAGGAAGCTGGGTCCTTCCAGCATCTTTGAGCATGTCCCCCTGAGCACTGAAACGACAACAATAATATGTCAACTTTTCCTGGCAATTATACAAGTATAAAACACAATTTAAAAATAAAAATAGTTTTCAAATCTTGGATAACTCACCGCATGTGAGCCTGTAAGTCATGGGGGGGTCTCCCTCCTTCATGATCCAAGTCTCTCGGCAATGCCACCCTGCAACATTTAGAACAATAAGATCAATGCTGAAACTAGATGCATATAGTAATTTCCATTAAAATTGAACGAGATTTTCATAAACTAGTCAATCTCATTGTGAACAAAATTGGCTGGTCTTTGGGGCTGGCGGATGGAGCAGTCATTTGGACAACCTGCTCCGATGCTAGGGTGGATGGTAAATGGGAGGATGTAGCCACATCGACGGTGGCTACACCAAAGGGGGGAATAGTGGAAGAAGGGGGGGTGGCTAGAGGAGGAATGGACTGGGGTGGGCGAAGTGGAGATGGATGTCTAGGGCTATAAACACCAACTGGCTGTAGTATGGATCAGGGCACCTTATAAGGGGAAGCGAGTGTGGTGGGGGAAATGTGGGGGGGGAGAGATCTGTGTTGCGGTAGAGGGATGGGTGACTGTGGATGGGTGGTGTGCCGTTGTTGGATGGGGGAGGGTGGGAACATGGGAAACTAATACGGAGGTGGAGCTGGATATGATACGTAAGGGGGAGCTGGATGGAACCATGGTGCTATATAGGAGGGGGGCCTGGATGGAAGGGGTTGGGGAATCAAGCATGTATGCCAGGGGATACAAATGGCATATAGGGTGGCCGAAAGGTCGGGGAGGGAGGAATAATGACATTGGAAGGAAGAGGTGCTCGCACCTGCACACACATTTATAACCTCATAGTTTAATATACAAAAATATAAATATACACAGACAAGTAATCGTATTTGAAATTAAATTTATGCTTTAATACACACCATACCTGCACGTGGAGAACTCCTGGTCCCCGGTGGCCGTGGTTGGTGATTGGAGCCTATGGACACCTGTGCGAACACTACAATTTTTAGACCGAATTTATTAAAACAATATTAACACAATGTAAATGAGAATGGAAATAATGTTACTTAAAAAACATGACTGCAATTCATTTATATTCAAGTTAGATGATATTCAATATTCTGAAAGGATAGAAGGTGGCATGGCATGAAATTAAAATTAAATAAGGTGAGAGGGAATATAAGGTGACATGGTGAGCTTTTCCTTTTCTAGACTTATCCCCATGAGTAGGTGAGATTTTCCTTTGGCCCTAGAGAGATGTGCAGTGCCTCATAATCAAATGGAATTCATGTCCATTGACAAATTTGAATTGGAAACCTATGTAATGTGTTTGGGTTCTTGATGAAGAGTTACTAGGTTTTGATGTCTTCTTATAGATTTGTAGTTTCCTACAAGCTTGATTCACCCATTGGAAAAGTATTTGCATCCCTAGAGTGAGGATCTTGAGTCCGTTTATTTCCATAACATTTACATCATCAAATAAAATGGCATCTCATTGTTTAAATTTGCAAAGAGGTGCTAAATAGCAGTTAAGTTAGTGTGCATGTTATTTAATACACTTTAGAAAAAGGAAGAAAGATAAATCTTTTTCATGATTAACTTACTTACAAGCTTGAATGTGCCATGTTCTTTTGCATTGAATGAGTAATTATGTGTTCTTGATTGAATAGCTATGTTGTCATAATGATATCACTTGATTTAAATCAAAGAAATATTGAGTGAAATGAGTTAAATGAGTATTCTTGATGCCAAATGTTTTACCAAGTTGTATTTGAATCAAGATAATAGCAAGGCCCCATAGACCATATTTGTAAGATTATCGCTCTTCCTTATGGGCCTTACTTCATTTTCAAAAACTTTAGTGACAATACATGTGATAAGTTGTTTTATGTTGTTTATATGTCTTTCCTAATAGCATGTTCTAGGAGTAGTAGTATGATTACTTTTAGCCTCAAGCATTAGAATAAATTGGAAATTCCGTGATAATAAACTAGGGTAATAAGGACATGAGAAAGATCAGGTTCTTGAATTTCTAGAAGCTTGGCCACTATCATTCTCTTTTTCCCAAGAGTTTGCATAATGCAGTGAAAATTCATAGCAATAAATAGTTTTCCTATTGGTCTCGGTGGATGCGAAAGTGACAAGTACAATATCTCAGTGAACTCAATTGATGCAACAAAGTTAGCATAAGCATATAAGTGATTTGACCACCTTTACCTTTAAAAGAACCTATTAGTAGAATACGGGGGAAATGTATAAATACCATGGTAATATATTCTCAAATTTTAAGCTTGAAGAACACATGGAATAAGGGCATGGCAGCAAAGGTTGATTTGGTGGACAAAGTGATGGACATTGGAGCAATTGGCACACCTATTGAGCCAAGAGTCAAATGACCCATACTGTGGTCATTTGAAGATGATTTGGACAAGGAGAGTACATGGAAAAGATAACTTGGATGACATGGTGACAAATGGAAAAGCAACAATAACACACATGGCATTGGTAAAGCACAGGAAGAGCAAGCAAGCATTGGATGGTAGTTTGAGGATGAAGGACACTGCGGGCATCACCAAAACCCCAACTGCGGGCTCATCATTGGTCAAGTAAGAATGAGAGATTTTGGAAAGTTCTCTCCCATTTGTATAATCATCAGAGGTCTAAGATGCCTAAAGTGAACATGGACAAATGTTTATAGTTTTCTTAGGTTTTCATGTTTTATAAGGTTTCATTTTTTTTTTGTGGGATTATATGAATTTATAGCTCAAAGAAATTAGACAATATTATAAACACAACTGTAAAATACGATGATAATATGGTAATTACTCAGTGCTAATTAATTTGTAATTACTGAACACAAATTACTCGTAACTGGATCTAATTATTCAAAGTAAAGAAGTTACCTGTGTGTATGGTGCGACGATCTCCTCTGCTGCCGCCTTGGATCCATCGAGGTCAAAGGAATCGACGTCCTCCCACCTAGGGGATGGAGACCTGGCCTCGAATAACTGAACATTAAAACAAATAGTGTCAACAATGTGTAATTCAAAGTTAAATATATTAAACAATACGATATCAAATAAAATACAACAAATACTTGAACATTAAATAAAACAATAGCAAACTTGATCCATGAAGCTCCCTATGGCATGCTACTGCATATCACAATGGAAAGAATGACCACAGTGAGAACAACAATGTGCCATTGTTCCAGCAGAAATAGAAGGCCTCGCTTGGGTTCCACCTGTACCCGGCATATCCCGGCCACTACCCGTAGACTGTGCATCTATTTGTGTCTCATCAATGTCCTCCTGGCTTTGGGAAGACATGGCCACAAATTTGGTATGTTTGAGCAAGTCATGTGTGGGACGTTTGACGGAGTCATGAATCTCATCTAGGCCACTACCAAACCCAGGTGGCTAAGGAGGGGGGTTTGGCTCTCTCCTGGGTGCAGGAGGTCCTCTAAGTGGGTTGCGGTGCACCTGAGGTCAATCTTCGGAAGAGCCAAGACCGACACCCTGAAACTCAGTGATGTCAAAATAGTTGACATGGTACCCTAGCTCAAACTCAGCCCACAATTTCCAAAGGAAATACTGTGGGACGTCCAAATTGTTGCACGAGGACATGTCAAAGACCATGAACCACCTCTTTCTCCAGTTATCTCTCCATGGCTGGTAAATGCACCAATCCATGCAAATTCGAGGCCTCGTCACAGCTAGAGGCTATCCCGTCGAGGGAACTATGAACTTGCTATACAACTGGGCTTTGGTGATGCGGAGGTCTTTTATCTGCTCTTTGGACAACCCAGTAGAGTAGTGTTCCCCCATTCGAGCCCTATATTGGCTCAAGATTGTTATCTCACTATGTGCAATATTGATTGATTCAATAATGTTTTGAGGTGATGAAGCCAAGGAAACCCAAGAGGGTTCCTTGGTACTATTCAATTCATTACTTAGTGCCCTCAATTGATTTAAGTCTTGGTGTAATTGATCTTCAAGGTTTTCATTCGGTTCATTGTCGGTTCCCATATTGCCTTCTGGAGGTTGGGTTTCATTGGTTTCATCGGATGGTTCAGGTGTGTCTGACATCTTGTTAGGTGTAGATGGCCTGCAATTAAATTTCCCTGGTTTTTTAATGGATTGTAATTTTTTTTTTAAATTCAAATTCAAATGGAAAACAAAAAAAAACACAAATTTGTGCTTTGAGGAGCACCTACCTAGAGAAATCGATGGCACTGTGGTGTAGGGGCGATTTCTTGGTGTTGATGAGGATTTGGTTGCTCGAAGCCGCATTCGCAGGGTTGCACAGTGCGCTCGCGGGTTGAAGAGTGGGCTCACATGTCTATCGAAAATGACAAACCTGTGAGCTCTGTTATGTTTTATAAAAAAACAGAGGTGTGCACACGCCATTGACGCGTGGGCGCCATTTTGTGCATACGATTCAAAGGCGCATGCACGCACCTTTGGTCCACGTGGGCTGAACCACGTGGACGTTCGGCATTATCGAAGCAGCGATGCGTGCGTGCCTTTCGAGGTGCGTGCGTGTCGTTTTGTTTTTTCCACTCATCCGTTGTTGTTGCAGTTATTTTGGGTACCAGCTTTGTGTGGGTACCCTTAAACTACATAAGCTCTACATATTCAAAGGTAGAACCTCTATGAGATAACCATTCCTCACAGAGTAATTGGTTAGCATGTAGATTGTATTCTTCTCCATTCCTCATATTCCCATGCACTGTAAAGACTCACATTGGCTGCATTTATTCATGCTTAGTAAATTTTCCATGTTGATTCCGATGGCCTTAGTGTGCTTGCCTTGGTCTCGTGTATTTCCCTCGACATCCTCCAGACGAGAATCCATTCTTGTCAGTTGGAGTGATAGATGCCTCATGATGCTCAAGATTCCTTCCACATGGTCGTGTACCTTCCTTAACATCCTCTCGAGTCTAGTAGAAAATTGTCCATTAGCTCATTAAAGATTTCTCTCCAGATTGCCATTGGTTGCGGGTTGCATTCCGCCTCGCTATCTCCTTCTTTGGTTCTAATAGAGTTCCAGTTCCTTGATTCCAATTTCAAATTATCTTTCTTGTATGGCCAATTTTTCAAGCAAACACGTAGCAAAGATTGACCAATATCTCCCGTAGTTGGGATTTCTAGGAGAGAATTTGGAAGACAACTTATCTCTCCTGTTTCTATCCTATTAACCTCAACAGTGCCAATATCATGCCCCATATCATGACTATTAACTCCATTTACCTCCATTCCTCTCTGGGTTATTTTCCAAGAGGTTCTTCTAAGCATGCTATATTGTTCACATGCGAAGGAATTTATTGTTTATGGGAGAGTTGTACCCTTTTCCACCACGTAATGTTCTTTCCCTACTCCTTTTCCACACTATGCCCTCCTATCTCGCACTTCCTTAAGGCCAGAACCTGGGCTCATGTCATTCCCCTTTGATCTGTATTCCATTCCCTTTCTCCTAGGGCACCCACTTTCTTCGTGGTGTACCTTCATTTTGTATAATTGTGCAAGCGGGTATTCTAACCACAACATTCACAAACGTTTCTTCCATTTCATTGTTATATCTTTTGACATGGTAGAAACAGATCTTTGGAATGTATTGGATTATGTTTAGTAGTCTCTTTTGCATGCGACCCAGATTCACTTCATTCTTTTCCCAAGCATTTTTGAATCCTTTCAATGACAATCTTTGAATCTCCAAAGATAACTATATTTTGTAGGTGTAGCGAGGCAATTATTTCGGCTCCTTGGAAAAGAGCAAGCCATTTTGCTTCATTATTTATCTAACGACCAAGTCCTCGGGCAAATGTTTCTATTATATTTCCCTTAGGGTCTATCAAGACTACCTGCACCTGCCTCACTTCGATATTAATAAAGTTAAATTTTATACACACTTAATTTCAAAAATGTATACATGTACTACCTAAATGGGGTATGTTGCACAACTTATGTTAAGCCTTTTGATTTTTTAAAATATTACCTCATATATGTGTGCATTGTTGGAATTTTGTATATTTTTTTTATAATTGTCTTGGAGAAAACGCCAGACTTGATGAGTAACAAATTGGGTTGTGTTTTTCGGAAGAGCATTTGCCTTTGGAGCAAATTGTATAACCCATTTGCATGTCATTACTTCATGAATTAATGCTATGCTAATGTAAGTGATATGATGTGTCAATTTTATTGCACTAAGAGTAGTGAGGTGCCCTACATCCCAGTATGGGAGAGTAGCAAGGTACTCTACAACCTAGTATGGGGGAGATGTAAGGTGCTCTATAACCCGGTATGGGAGAGATGTTGTAACGCTATAATTTTTTTCTTATTGTATACAAAATTTAAGATAAAAGAAATTTACACCTCAAGAAATTGGATCCCTCTTTGTGCTTGATAGATCCCGCTTAAGATGGATCTATGGTGGTTTATAGCAACTAGGAAACAACTCTTACCCGTATCCAAACTCTAAATATATATTAAAACTTATTTAAAATTTTGATATTTAAAATATTACAACTTATTTATCTTCTGATATTTAAATTTTAATTTTCGCCGCTTCTATTGGCTCGCCCCACTTGTTTAGGGATCTTGGAGCCTCCAAAGTGGTTGTTGCTTGATTTCAAAGTTTTCTTGGACTCTACATATCAAAGATGAAGGGTTTGTCGATTACAGTGATGAAAAGGACCCCGGGCCTGCTATTTTGCCGTTTACTAAGATTTTTCATACGCGTATGCTCTGGATATGAGTTATGGTCAACGAATCGCTGGCAGTTGCTGCAGAGAGTGCAGGTTTTAGTTCATATGCGTTTATTCGGAAAGATCATTGACCCCGTTGGTTCTGAAGGCTTACTGAATGAATAATTGTCTCGCAATCTTACTAAGGTTCTTACCTTTTCCTGCATCTGCTAATTTTTATTCAGTTTTAGAATCTTAAAGATCCGTTCACAGTATGTCGCGTCTCAATTTTTATAGAATTGGCCATGTCTAGACTTCATATCGATTATTCTTTTTAGGGTTTAGATAAAATCAATCTACTCTGGTATAGATTTTTATAGATTTGATCAGCATTGAAAATAATAGCTGAATGAAGCATATTGTCCCAAAATATTTCCTCTTGAATATAAACCCAGCCAGTAGAATAGTGAAAGACAAATTTTAAGAAATGCTTTCGGAGAAGTACAGCCAAAGGTAGTAACTGGAAGTCCTGTCAAAATACTAAAATTGAATGAAACAGGAAACACTAAAACCCTAAACACTGTTAGTGCTTAATGCCACATTGCTGTCTTCAGGAAGCACGAGGACCTACCGAAAGTCTTCCTTTCACTGTTCCGACACCTCTGGGATGCTCTAGGGCCTACTCGAATTTTTCCTTTCACTTTCTTTTTATTCTCTTTCTAGCCGTTTCTTCCCTTTGGAAACCCTAGGCTTGGCTCACAGCTGATACATATATTTTCATACATATATTTTCAAGCAGAAAAAACCTCGTTCCTTGTTATTCATATATATCCAAGAGAACAGTGATCATTATATATCTGTAGCTTCTCCAAAATAAAAATATATTTTCAAGCAGAAAAAACCTGGTTCCTTGTTATTCATATATATCCAAGAGAACAGTGATCATTATATATCTGTAGTTTCTCCAAAATATGAAGGTTGTCCATCAACCATCCAGACAATCCAGCAAAAAAGACTAACCATACATAACTCCCAGCTTTCCAACAAAGTGGACAAAATGTTCTGACAATAATACTACCAAAAACATACAAAAATTCATTAAATTCGCTAAAGGAACAACACAGAACTGAAAATACAGTGATCCTAACAATCTCAAGCATACTAGGAAAGATATAAAACAAAACCCTTATGGGAGAGTGAATCCTCCACAAATTCCTCAAAATGTAGAATACCCTTAGCCCCACTAATGGTATTTTAGATAATTCATCTGCAATTGTGTTTAACTCTCTAAAAACATGGCAGATCGAGATGTCCACAAAGGATGTAAGAAGTACTTCAACACGATGACACCACTGCTCCAAAGATAGTACCAGCAGGTTGGACAACTTATTTTCCCACATCAGGATAACCATAGAATCTCCATGAACCTGTAGTTATGCAATACCAATTGAAGAAGCAAACTGCAGTAAGTACCAGAGTGCCAGTAATTCTGCTTTTATGTTAGACCCCAAACCACAACTCATCCACATCTTGAAATAATGGTCATCATTAATATTTAAAAACATACCAGCACCACAGGCCCCCTTCTGAGTTGTTCCATCAAAATATCCCATTACATAAGAGGTGGTAGGAAGTCTTTTTCCTTTCTGAACAGAATAATATTCTTTATACAGTCCAAAGATTCTCAAGCAACTGGCATAACTATTTAGAGATTTGTCTTAAAATATTGCAAAGTTCCTGGTTTTCCAAATATCCCAACAAATAAAGACAGGCATTGGTTTGTTTTCCAAATATCCCAACAAATAAAGACAGGCAACTGTTTATAAGAGTAATAGTTACTAACCCATTGCTCAAAATTTGCTTATAACGGAAGAACCCCAAACCTGTGATATTTGAATTTCTTCAGGAATCACCTGGCAAATCCTTTCACTATATGAGCAGTGTACAAATATATAATTTGAGATTGACAGTCATTCTTGCAGAGAACACAGTAATTTGGCTCAAACTAGCCTCTTCTCAGAAGATTATCCCAAAACAAAAAAAATTCAATTTCAAGAGCAAGTCAAAATAAATATTCGAGTTTCATTGATAGATTCCGTTTCCAAAGTCTGCAATACCACCACTTAGTGCCATAAGTGAATGCTTTTGAGCAATAGCAACATAAACAGATTTAGCACTTATTTGACTAGAAGTGTTATTCCAAGACTACACCAATTTATCCACCTGTTCCGTAAGTCTGATCCGAGCTTTGTTCAGAGATAAAATAATCAAGTGAGAAAAGAAGCAAAGACCACACCAATTCATCCACCTACTCCCTCAGTCTGATCCCAGCTTTGTTCAGAGAGAAAATAATGGAGTGACAAAATCCCTGACTTTATTTTGAAGGGAGGCAATTTGCATAATGTTGCATATCATTTCCTCTGCAAAATCTAAATCTCTAAACCACATATTCTTGAAGAGTACACCCTATAATCTCTTAAAAATGAAATCTCTAAATCACATATTCTTGAAAAGTACACCCTTTAAACTCTTAAAAATGATAGACTAAGGCAAAGAACGAACAAAAATGAAAATTATGTTAACATAAAAATAAGAAATACATGCAAATCTATTCAGGTAAAACTCTAAACTCTTTAAGATCGTTTCTTGTACGGAGTTCTCATGGCTGGTCCGTGTACACCTCCTCACAATGGGAATTTTGCACCTATTAATCCTGGAGTTACATTTGATCTAAGTGCCTATCCTACTCAAAACAATAAAAGAGAAACAAAAGTGGCAATCGAGTTAATAAGTATGTTAGGCCTTGCTTTGTTACAATCCTTCAGCTTCCTAATCAAATTGATTAAACTTGGGTTATAGAAAATCAATGTCTCTATCAAAACTCCTAAAAGAAACGATTATGTTATCTAAATATTTTATTAACCAGTGTGCGCGCCTCACAGAGGGATGCTCACTGCCCAAGTAACAATTTTCAATTCATCCAACCAAGGTAAGGGAGTCCAAAATTTATTCTTGATTATAAGCTTTTGAATTTACTTCATTTCCTTGAATTGGGTGACTGGATCATAAATGGATGAATTCGAGGAACTAATAGAGGCATAATGCACATCCTTGATATCTATGCAAGTTGCGTTGTCCATGAAGGTTGAGTTCTAAGATTTGGAAGACAGTCTTAGGCATTGGGCCACTTACATCACCATACATTATTAGACAACGAGATCCATAACACTCCACACAACCTTTGACTGTAAATGCAAACCCCGAGAGTTGTTCTTCAAAGTACTTCAGCATGCCATTCCTCTACAATAATAAATGTTAGGTAAACAACTTTTACTTGCCCATTGAAAACCCATAAGGTATAAGGTTTTTAACATCGAATGCATTTTATTTGGTAACCACCTATTAATTTCCAGATATTCCTGCTATTCGAAGACTTCGGCGAGTTTACCATTGGAGTTTAAAATATTATTCTTGTGAAATCCTCTAGTGACATCTGTTCCTTATTTCTCAGCGGGAAGAATTGGAACATTCAGCTTTTCCTATTGTTTCTCAAGACGATTGTTCACTAGTGTATCCTAACGATGGTAGCAAGTCTTTGTAATTAACGGAAAAGTATTCCAAAGTGACAATAGACCTGGAAAGATTTGGAACTCAATGCCTTGTGTAGAGTTCATAAATAAAGGTATGATATGTGTTCGATGGTGTTAGCCTTATATATTGTATTTTTATACACTGAAAAACTCGTTAACCAAATGGAATGAATAATCAAGTTGTTTAATATGTGTTTTTTATAAGAGTGAAATTAATTGTATTTAGATTTAAAAAAACCATAAATGTCATATTATATTGGGAGAGTTAAATTGCAAATATTAGTTGAGATTTTTGCTTTCTAAATAAATCTCAAATATAAATTAATTATTTTTTTCCAAATAAAAACCTTAATTGTATTCAAAATAGAAATCAATTACATTTTTCAGATGCTATGAAAGCATGAGAAAAGAAAATTCATTTGGAGGATCTCTTCAAACAGAACATACAATCCAAAAACATGCATTTTGTTTTAACTCCCTATAGGCATAGTTGTATTTTTGTCGCAACTTTATTCATATACTATGAAAACATGAGCAAAGAAAATTCAATTAGCAAATCGATTCCAAAAGCAGGATGACCCTTGCGATGCATATACTAAGTCAACTCCCTACAGGCCTAGTTGTATATATGTTGCTTATATCTTATCCTAGAATCGTTATTACCGAGAAGTAAAACATGCAAGCCCTTGCTAATTACGAATTACACATATAATGCATAATCTCGTACCACTATAGGCAAATACCTCCTATACAAATTTATGTCATTTTAATTCTTACTTACCTGATCCAAATGATGGGTGATGGAATAGAGGATGAAAATATTTCGAACTTGTCCCATCCAGTTCCAAACCTTCCTTTGAAACAACCTTTGCTTCATTGTTTCATTCTCTCTCTATATGCTTGATTAAGACTATCTCCAAGGAATCTTTTACTAGATTAATCTTCAAAATTTGAGCCGGGATCTTACAAATCCAATCTCCCTAAATCCATTCTATTACGAGCAAGGCATCTCCAAAGATTTGGATACTTCCTATATTCTTTTCCACCACCAGAGTCAATAGAATTCTAAGAGTAGTCATCTTCACAAAAATCTTAGTACTCGGACCTAGGCCAGCTCTGAACTTTAAACTATGCTTCTTTGATAGATAAATTACTACACCAACACCACTTCTGATCTGATCTCTCAATGTTGCACTGTCAAAATAAGCCCATGAGATATTTCTATTGAACTCCTCTTCCTTCATTTGGTGAGTTACTTGTTTTTGAAAATCCCAAGGAAAAATTCTGTGAACTTGTAATATTTGAAAAGAAACTTGAGCTGGATGGATATCAATGTTCTTGAATAGATTGATATTCCTAACATACCATATTTTCCATGCAGTTATGACTGGTAGTGCCTTATAGTAATTTAACAAAGGATTTTCACACCATTTTCTTAAACAATCGTCCGTTGATGAACCATTCCAATAGCATCTTCCCTTGAGATGTGCTTCTAAAAATTTGCATACCTCAATCGCAAAGCTACAGGTCACAATTAGATGAAAGTTAGATTCTTCTTCAAACTTGCATAGATTGCATCTTCTTGGACCGAACCAATTTTTTCTATGTAATACATCCCAAGTCAAGGCTTTATTTATTAGAAAGAACCACTTTATGATTTTTTTCTTTTGGAGGGCAATGGAACTTCGATATCCCCCACCACCACCAGAGTTGATCAACAACAATATTTGACCTTAATAAAAAGTCATACCCCCTTTCGAAGTATAGATTCCTTGAGGATCACTTAACCATACAAATGTATCTTTATGTCGATTTAATCGAACACGGTTCTTTCTTAATTGAGTAGTAAATAGAGCTTAGTGATGACTATCAATATCTTTGAATCCTAAATGATCTACATCCATCTAGCCTTGGCAATGATTTGAGGAAGACTCTTGGACTTGAATCTGAGTTATAGTGAACTTCCCTCTTTATCTTAGGGTTTATACCATTTGGTGCACAAGAAGATAAGACTGTCCACTGCCAATACATGGATATTCTCCCACACAAAGGTTTCTACCATCATTGATTTTCCAACCGAGATTGGTACTTACTAGATCGAAGGAAGATAGAGCAAATTTCCAAAGTACTAAAATATTGAGGAGGTTCTTACAAGGGTTTTAGATCCATTCCAAAATGTAGGCTGTAAAAATATATTTATGACATAATACTTCTTTCTATAACCCTTTTCCATTTATTAATTTCCAGACATTTTTAGCCGCTAGCACGTTTGAAAAAACAAATACGTTTTTCATACCCCAACCCCATCATGCTTTAGAGACACAAGAGCATGTCATTTTATCCATGCCATCCCTTTCTGATTAACTTTACCTTTCCAAAAAAAATTGAAAGAAATTTTACTTATTTTATCTATAAATTTTAATCCAAAGATCACTACTCCCTCTGGATAGCCCTGAGATCTCAAGCAGTTTGAGTCTCTGTATATCAATAATACTCTAAAGACATAAAACTCAACAACTGTAGATCTCTCTACCACATAAACATAATCGATCACACATAACAAACTGCATATACCCTAGAAACCCCAAACAGGGAAAATCAACAATCCTATGGAGCTTTCTTCTATCTCGAGCCCAGAAAAATATATAAAATAAGCAAATACAACAATGTTACCTCAGATGTAACACTCAATCCTGAACGGGCCAAACCGTAGATCTGCATGCATCAACTGATGCATACACTGGGGAAATGTGCCCTAACTGTCAAACTAGATCTACGTCTCTCTGCAGGTAGCTCTGACTGTACTTCCTCTCTCAATCCTTTGCTCTGATATGTTCTGCAACGGAAGAAGGCCAACTGCTCAATTGAAGAATGCGCCCTTCCTCTACATGGAAAAGTATGCCCTCCCGTCTAGATGTCAAATGATCGTACAAGATCAGATCTCAGTAGATTTGAGCTTTGTTTGTCACAGACCTTCCTCAAAATCTGAGGCAATGCTACCCTAAAAGTCTTAGACACTCAATCGACAGATCAGACTCTGAATGAGATCCTCTCTCCTCAGGTAATGCGCACCTCCTCTCGGGAAGACGTCCTCCTCTATCTTAGTAGAAACCACACCAGTGAATTGCCTCAGTCCACAGATCTAGGTTCCAAGTTCCTCTGGAGCTGGTGGTCTCTGATCTAGCTCATATATGACCACTCTCCCTCTTGCAGCAGCTCCTCTCTCTCAGAAAGTCGCCTTGCATGCACTGGTGCACCCTCCTAACTCCTGATCTATCACTCTCTTATAAGTCAATTGAGCAACCTCATCCGAGGACCTCTTGCCTCTATATATAATATCACTGATCAATTAGGTTTACCAAAAATCTAATATCTGTGCATGCAAAAAGTCACTTTTGCAATCATCTTTTAATTACTAATTGGCCATGCAAATCTCATGCATCCAAGAAGCAAAACACCCAAGAAGGTGTGCATGTTGTCACCAATGGACTCATGCCACTGAGTATAGTGCATCTCACCCTGTACTCCATACTGATGCCTATACTACTGCTGTACCTCCATGAAAGGCATCTAAATCATGGAGGACATCCCAAGATACCACAAAATCTAACACTCCCTCTTATAGAGGGAATTCCAACCACTAATGTCTGGATCCAAAAAGTCCCCTACTGCTGACATTGGCACAATTGTCACGCCTTTCACTGCTGTCCTCTGACCTAAAGTACCCTGATCTAGCTCCATCAAGGTGGCTCCAGAAGAAGCCCCGTGATCAACCACTGACTCTGTCACTGAAATTTTACTTAGAATCCCTCTGAATCTTTGTTGTAACCAATCCTGAAGACTGTTGTCAAGAGGATCCACTGGTCGGTAAGTGGAATCCCTCTATCCCTGATCTGTCTCAGCTCTCTCCTGAGCTAAGTCCATATCTACCATCTCATACCAATTTAGTCTCCTACTGGTTCCCGTATGAGCATCATGCTCATCCATCTGAACTAAGCCCAAGGGCTCAATTCCCTCTGACTTATCAAAATCATGAGCATCTCACTCATCCATCGGATAAGCAGAATCACCCCTGTGATCCTCATCATCATGGTAAGCCTCTCGTTCACCCATCTGTTGACAGAAATCACTCCTATGAGCACCATCTCTATTGTGAGCATCTCGCTCATCATCCCCCTCCGACTATGAAGAGGAAGCACTCAACCAACCTAATGTGCCAGAAGTGAGTTGTCCTTGAATCAAGTACTCACAGTTGATCCTGTGACCCATCAAGACTGGATCAACTCCTCTAGGATAGGTGAAAATCAAATCCTGCTGGAACACCACTAAGTAACCTATAGCTCCCAAAGCTGCCACTGAGATTATACTCCCTTTCATTCTTGGAATAAATAACACTCATGATACCTCCAGGAGCTCTCCAAGGTCAAGTAGAAATTGTACTCTACCCACTCTTGTGAGAAAGTGATCAGTCCCCTGCACATCTCGAATCATCTGCATAGGTGTGTGGTCTAGGATGAGGAATGCATCTCCCATCCCTGTCATGTGAATGCTCTGCATGCAGTCAACTCTCCATCTCTGATCAACCTAAACCTCTAGCTAACTATTATCATGCCCTGACTAGAATGAAGCTAATGAGAACTCCCTCTCAAACCGATGTGAGAATTATATATAGGTTGAATACCATGAAATAATTCTAATAACTAAGAATATTGAAGAAAAGAAGTCCTCACAAGAATTATTCAAAGATATACAAGAATAAGAAGAGGAAATATTGAGACATAAACATAAGAGAAGGAACTCAATTGATGGAAATATAATCTCATATGTTATTCCTCAATATGAATACAATATATAATACATCTCAAGAGAGAAAATAGAATGCTTTAAAGGCAAGTTGTAGAGCACAAAAAAGTAAGGCTTACTAAAAGCATAAAACCCCCTAGGTGTCAAAAGCACTTTCCAAAACACTCTAAATGCTCATGAATTGGATGAATATGGTATGGCAGCTCATGAGTGATGTAACTGGAATGTAATGATGAATTTATGAGAGAAGAAAGTGGTGTAGGTCGAATTGGTCAAGTGGAGAGAGTTTCCAAGTCAACTAGCTTTACCTTATCCACTAGAAATTAGAAAATACAGGATAAAGCTGTCTAAATTAGGAAAGTGTCTTTCTAATTCAGGAATTAAATAAAATCAGGTAGAATCCAAGGAAATCTTATCCAAAATCTATCCAAATTCATTTTTGTCACTTAGGATGGCATATGGAGGCATAAAAGACAAAATTAGGCCAACTACATATTCTACACCTAGGAAAATTAATCTAGATGACTAATAAAATCTATCCTAAGTATGGAATGGGTTTTTAAATGTTCCAACACTCCCCCTTAATCCTGAATGTATGTGAGTAAAATATCAGAAATATAGTGCCCAAGCAACAAGGCTTATGGTCACCCCATTACAATTATTATGCCCATGTAAACTGAGGAAATATGGAAAACCTCATGGGAATAAAACCCTCCCTAAAAAATCGACATTTGCACACCAAAATTGTTGCTTCTCCAAACTCAAGTAGGTGTGAACTTGATCAGATGTTTGGGGGTATCTTCCTCTTAGGAAGAAGTGGATCATGCTCCAAAAACATGTGCTTGTTGAGATCAGATCGAAATGAGACTTGATGATGTTCTCCATCTTCTGTGCAATAGGTGCCAATAATCATGTAGTGGACTAGAAGCATGACAGTAAGAGCGAAACCAACAACTCCAAATTGTAATTTTGCCTCCATAGTATTTAATAACACACCAAGAATCAACTCAAGAAGAGGTTCTGAGTGTGTATGAGCTGCAATAAATGGATGATGATTCGAATCAGAAGACAGGAGAGAACTGAAAGATGTCTTCAACTTCTTGAAAAACATGTTGGAAATCATGTAGGAACTAGAAGGAGCATGGACTGAGGAAGTGAAGGCACAACCAACAACCTCAACTATATATTGACTTCCAAATAACTATAGATCACCTTCTTGGATACCATTGACTAGCAAAGGATCTTCAATATCTTAAGTATAAGAGAAGAACAATGATGAGAGATGGAGATATCTAAGTTCTTCTTCAACAATAAATTTCTACCATTTGATCTTCAGTACCTGCAAAACAAGATCTCTGAAACTTATACTCAAAGAATAATTTAATCAAGAGCTACCAAGGCTCTGATACCATGTGAGAATTCTATATAGGTTGAATACCATGAAATAATTCTAATATCAAAGAATCTTGAAGCAAATAAGTCCTCACAAGAATTATTCAAAGATATGCAAGAATAAGAAGAAGAAATATTGAGACAGAAACATAAGAGAAGGAACTCAATTAATGGAAATATAATCTCATATGTTATTCCTCAATATGAATACAATATATAATACATCTCAAGAGAGAAAATAGAACTCCTTAAAGGCAAGTTGTAAAGAACAAAAAAGTAAGGCTTACTAAAAGCATAAAAACCCCTTAGGTGTCAAAAAGACTTTCCAAAACACTTTAAAGGATCATGAATTGGATGAATATGGTATGGAAGCTCATGAGTGATGTAAATGGAATGTAATGATGACTTTATGAGAGAATAAAGTGGAGGAGGTCGGATTGGTCAAGTGGAGATAGTTTCCAAAGAAACTAGCTTTACTTTGTCCACTAGAAAGTAGAAAAAATAGGTAAAGCTGTCTAAATCAGGAAAGTGTCTTTCTAATTTAGGAATGAAATAAAATCAGATAGAATCCAATGAAATCTTATCCATAATCTATCCAAACTTATTTTTGTGACTCAGGATGGCATATGGAGGCATAAAATACCAAACTAGGCCAAATACATATTGTACACCTAGGAAAATTAATCTAGATGACTAATATAATATATCCTAAGTATGGAATGGGTTTTTAAATGTTCCAACAACCGATAGGTAAACTCATCCATCTCCTATGTTGTTGCTAACTTCTCATCCTTTGCCTACTTACCTTTCTTCTTATGCAGACATTGTCTCGCATAGTGTCCATAATCATTGTAGGCATAACACTTGATCTTGCTCATATCCTTCTTCTGTTTGAACCTTTGGTTCCCTTTTCCTGCAAGTGCCATATCCTCATCCTCTGGAATGGGGGAAGTTGACCCTTGAATATAACCTCTCTAGATCACCTCTTGAGTGAATTCGTCCCACAGATGATCCCACTTGGGAAGATTCTCTCTAGCAATAATGGACTGGACAAATACTGCCCATGGCACAGGCACGCCATTCAGGGTTTTCCTTACCAACTCGCTATCCTCAATATTCTCACCCACAGCTCCCAAGTCATCCCTCACCTTAGTGATCTTGGTGAGATATGTAGACATTCTCTGATCCTTGCCCATGTTGATGCTTATCATCTTCTCTCTGAGAATCATCTTCCTTTTGGCGTTAGAACTCTGGTACAAATTGGTCAATGCTTCCCACATCTCATACACATTGTATTTGGTTGAGGCATGTGGAATGACATGATTCTTGATAGCATCAAGTAGGATCATATGAGCCTTTATATTCTTTTTCTCATATTTTGCTTTGGCAGTAGCATCTTATGGAACTCTAACTGGATTTGCAACTATGTTGTTCACAACATCCCACAATTCGCACTCTTTCAACAAGAGTACAATACATGCCCTCCATGCATTATAGTTGGAGGCATGTGAAGAACCTGCAATAATTAACTAATGAAAACACATGAAATAGCAGAAATAACAGAACTCAGAATCACTTTTATATTGATCACAGGCCACTTCGAGGGGGCAACCTCCTTTGAGCAAGCTCAATACAAATAACTTCACGGTGCCTTCATTGGTCTCAACACAAACTTATATACTAAGTCTAGGCGCCAATACCATGGGTCAATACCATGTGTTAATACAAACCATGGGCCAATACAAAATATGGATCAAAAATTACTACGGGATGACTTACAAAGCATATGCATCTAACAACAATAACACAAACTATGTATCACAAATACCGCAGGACGAATTACAAAGCATATGTGTCCAACAACAATATACTAACAAAGTAAATAGAAGGGTTGACATGGGTTCCTAACATCCCCTCTCCCTTAGAAAACGATTTGTCCTCAAATCTTTAGATGTGGAAATTGATGCAGAATCTAAAGGAGTGGTTCCCCTATAGCATCTTCGGGTTGCATTCCGGCCCACTGATGTCTTCTGAGTTTCAGGGAGGATTGCTTGTAAGGCTGTAGACAAAGAAGGACCATATTAGCTGCGTGAAAAGTGTGCTCAGAACGGTGTTGATTGGCTTGTTTTTTTAGTCAAATTATTTCCATGTGAAGATTGTCCTACAGAATGAGAAGAATCTGAATGCGGTTTCGAAGAACCGAGTCAATTTCCTGAATTGGGGAGCTGCTGTGCGTGTATGGAAGAAGAACTGGTGGTGCTTGTCCATAAACTGCTTCATATGGTGTCCTTTTAGATGTGGTATTGTACCACTGGAGTGCTTCTAGGAAATCCATAGAAATAGATGTCCACATCTATGTAGGGATGGGCAAGGGTTCGAGCAGTCCCGAAAGGAATGTTGTTTCACCCTTGTTGACCTGGAAAGTATCACACTCAACCACCATCTGGTGAATTTTCATTTTTAGTCCCTGCCAAAAGAAGTCACATTGTTCCCGGTCATAGGTTTTGAGGAACCCAGAGTGCGTTGTCGATGAAGACGCATGGGGTTCATAGAAGAGATAGCCTTGTTGAACAGATTGCAACCAATTTGGAACAATCAGAGAAATAGCTGTAAGAGAAACTGGGTCATCAAATTGGCAAGAAGGAGCATCTGCCACCATAATATCCTTACCCTTCTTGTAAGTGATCGCATAGTCATAACCCAAGAGTTGGATAACCCATTTCCGGTGTGCTGGTGAGGAGACCCATTGTTCCAGAAAATGTTCTAGACTCTGGGGATTAGTCTTGATGCAAAAATAATTTCCTAGTAGGGATGGGTGCCACTTCTGTACTGCAGGAAAAATAGCCATCATTTCCTGTTGAGATGTAGATGCAGCTGAATGCTTACCAGAAAGGTCTCTTGAAGGCGGCAATCCCACTGGTGCAACAAAGACACCTACATATCTATCCAACGAAGTAGTGGAGACCATTGGTGGGTGCATATGGATGGAATGGAGTTGAGCGATGACACCATGTGAATTCTTCTTAAGGATATTTTCCAGGCGATGTGAGCTGATGATGCAGAGAGACCCTGGTTGTAAGCCCATAAATTTGTGTTGTGTCCCATTGACTAAAAACTGCATCAAAAGTTCAACAAAATCCCATCAGATGGGGCCAAGTGTACGTAACAATTGAACGCCCAAAACCACATCATATCCGCCTAAGGACAAGGAAAACATGTAAGAGTGCAGGTTATAATCTTCCAGAGAGATACGCACATTGTGACACTTTTCCTTGCAAGGTAAGGTTCCCCCATTAGCAACCATGACCTCAAAGTTGGAGCAAGGATGGATAAAACAATCAGCATGTTTGGCGATCCGAGAGTCAATGAAGTTATGAGTGCTACTAGAATCAATTAGTATTGTAAGAGGAAGCTTCTTGAATTAACCCTCGACCCGCATTGTTTGGTGGGTGGTGACGGCGGATAAAGCATGGAGAGATATCTCTGGGTGGGCTTCCTGAGATGGGAAGTCAATAGGTGGCTCCTAAATGTTGAATTGATCATCCAGTGTATTTGGAGCTTCTTCACCAACTTTAGAGGTAGGAGGAGAATCCACATCCAAGAGATAGAGCTTTTGTTGAACACATCTATGTCCCTGAGTGAATTTTTCATCACAATTATAACAAATCCCTTTTTCTCTGTGTGCCTGCATCTCTGTTTCGGACAAATGCTTGATAGGAGTTGGTCGAGGAGCTGGCGGGATGGGAGGTCGTTGAGAACCCATACTTCAGAAGGGAACAAAAGTGGGTTTGGAGCACTGTTGGGCGGTAATCTTGTCTTCTTCCAACTTAGCTAACCCAGAGCTTCCATCATTGTGTTGGGACAGAACATTTTGACCTCTGGGCGGATTTCATCCTTAAGACCACTGATAAAACAACTCCTGTAGAAGTCATCAGACAATCCTTCTATGTGGTTAACTAGTTTCTCAAATTATGTCTGATACTCTCTCACAGTGCCAATTTGACGAAGCTTAGTGAGTGCTCCGGGGAAGTCATCAAAAGCAATACGACCAAATTGTTGCAAAAGGAGTTGAAAAAAATCTGTCCATTTTGGCTCGTCATGAGCCTTGATGTACCAACGGTACCATTGAAGGGCTTCATGTTCCAAATGAAATGATGCAAGTGGAACTTTTTGGACATCAAAAGTATTATGTAGACTAAACTACTGTTCTGCACAATAAATCCATCCAGTCGGATCAGTACCATTGAAGCGAGGAAATTCAAGCTTCGAACCATGAAAAGTGCTGGAAGAAGAGAACCCATTGGTTGTAGAAGATTCTTCCTGTCGGTTATTGTTCATGGCTGAATGCTGAAGATGGAGGCTGAGAATTGTTTCATCAAGATCTTGGAGTTTGGTTTAGATGGCTGCAAGTGATTCCTCCATGGTTTTTGCTCCTGCGCGGGTGACAACCATAACCAAGAGTTTTTTTTTAGGGGGAATGGATAGAAAAACACAAACAAAAGCTTATTTAGTAAAGGAAAATTTGGATTTAGGAAAAACTTGGATGGGTAATTTGGGTTTGACTAGGTTTTGGACACTTTCTGATGGACAGGAAAGCAAAAAATGGGGATTTCAGAAGCGGGGTGAAAGAATGAGAAAATTTGTCAAAGAGGGACAAAGAAGCAGAAATAGGGAATGAACACGGTGGCAAAATTTGGAGGCGAGTGGGTGAAAATTAAAAAAGTTATGGCAAACCCTAAAAATAGACAAATGTGAGATTTCTAGCTTTGGGAAGTAGAATTTAGGATAGGGTCTTCAAGAATGAAATATGAAGAATGGGATTGCAGGGGTGTCCGGGAAGTTTAAAGGGAAACAAAGTTAAAATAAGGGAGATATGGCGAAAAACGATTTTTTTTTTTTCATTCAGGAATGGATCTACAACGGCGCGGAAGGGATCGAAAACATATAGATCTGCAATGATGCGGAAGGGATCGGCAACAGATGGATTTGAAACGACGATGAATGGATAAAAAATGGTTGGATTTGAAACTGCTTTCATAGTAGATCTGAAACGACGGGATCTGGAATGACTATTAGAATGGATCTGAGACTGCTGGATCTGAAACGGCTCGGAATGGATCTGAAACGGCTGGATCTGAAATGGCTCAAAATGGATCTGAAACAATGTGGAAGTGATCGGAAACAGTTCAGCTGAAAATAGATATGGACCCCAGGTATGTGCAGCTTCCTATCAGTTCATGGGATTCACTCGACCACCAATGATGTCTGAAATCTTGCGCATTAGGGCTGTACCCCTCATTCCATAGCTTAGGTAAAACTGATAACTGCTTTGCCACAAACGACAACTCTTGGTTTATGTCACGGGTGGGAACTAGTCAATCAGGTAGGGGTCATTGCCCTTTTTGCTGGAAGGTCCTCTCAATGGGCCAGCTACGTCGGGGTTCCTGTGGTACTCCCCACAATGATTTTTAGGGCTTATGCCCAAGTACTTCCTACAATTAAGCGGATATGGATTATTCCCAGATCCGAAATTGCGATAGATGTGAAAAAAATAATTTGGCAGAAATTTCACCCAGCGAGCCCAATAAAGTGCTCTAATACCAGATGTGAAGAACCTGCAATAATTAATTAATGAAAACACACGAAATAGCATCAATAATAGAACTCATAATCACTTTTATATTGATCGCAGGCCACTTTGAGGGGGCAACCTTCTTTGAGCAAGATCAATACGAATAACTTCACGGTGCCTTCATTGGTCTCAACACAAACTTATATACTATGTCTAGGCACCAATACCATGGGTCAATACCATGTGTCAATACAAACCATGGGCCAATACAAAATATGGATCAACAATTACTATGGAACGACTTACAAAGCATATGCGTCCAACAACAATAATACAAACCATGGATCAACAAATACTACGGGACGACTTACAAAGCATATGTGTCCAACAACAATATACTAACAAAGTAAATAGAAGGGTTGACATGGGTTCCTAACAAGGCACCATCCAACCGGTCCACCACTCTCAAGCTAGTGGCCATACTCTATGAACTGAAAAACTAGAAAACACAGTGATACAAGAATCTCTCCTGATCACAAATCTGGTAGATCTATCTCAGATCTATCCTCTGAATTCACAGATTTGATAGATCTAACTTGTACAACCTCAGATCTGAGCTACGCTCTTCAGTTCTAGTAGATTTGGTCTCTATCTTCACTAAACTACTAGATCTATCTCAGTTCTAGTCTCCAACACCACAAATCTAAGGTGATTGATCTCTTCAACCCTTACCAGGGCTCTGATACCATGTAAATTTTGATCCAGAGATCACTACTCCCTTTGGATAGCCCTAAGATATCAAGCAGTTTGAGTCTTTGTATATTAATAATACTCTAAAGACATAAAAATCAACAACTGTAGATGTATTTACCACATAAACACAATCAATCACACATAAGACACTACATATACCCTGGAAACCCCAAACGGGGGAAACCAACAACCTTATGGGGATTTCTTCTATCTCGATCCCATAGCAATATATAAAATAAGCAAATACAACAATGTTACCTCAGATGTAACACTCAATCCTGAATAGGTCAAACCCTAGATCTGCATGCATCAGCTGATGCATGCACTGGGGAATTGTGCCCTAACTTTCAATTTGGATCTAAGTCTCTCTGCAGGTATCTTTAACTGTACTACCTCTCTCAATCCTCTTCTGTGATTTGCTCTACAACGGAAGAACGCCAACTGCTCAACTTAAGAATGCACCCTTCCTCTGCATGGAAAAGTGCGCCCTCCCCTCTGGATGTCAAATGATCGTACAAGATAAGATCTCAGCAGATCTGAGCTTTGATCATCACAGACCTTCCTCAAACATTGAGACAAGGATACCCTGAAAGTCTTAGACACTCAATCAACAGATCGGACTCTGAATGAGCTCCTCTCTCCTCCGGTAATGCGCACCTCCCTCTTTGGAAGACGCCCTCCTCTATTTCAGTAGAAACCACACCAATGAACTATCTCAGTCCACAAATCTAGGTTCCAAGTGCCTCTGGAACTAGTGGTCCTTGATCCAGCTTAGATATGACCATTCTCCCTCCTGCATTATCTCCTCTCTCTCTTAGAAAGTCGCCCTGCATGCAGTGTTGTGCCCTCTTCACTCCCGATCTATCACTCTCTGATAATTCAACTGAGCAACCTCATCCGGGGAGCTGCTTCCTCTATATATAATCTCACTGATCAATTAGGTTTACCAAAAACCTAATATCTGTGCATGCAAAAAGTCACTTTTGTATGCATCTTTTAATTACTAACGGGCCATGCAAATCTCATGCATGCAAGAGGCAAAACACCCCGAAATATCTGCATGTAGTCACCAATGGACTCATGCCACTGAGTAGAGTGTATCTCATCCTCTACTCCATACTGATGCCTATACTACTACTCTACCTCCATGCAAGGCATCTGAATCTGGAGGACATCCCGAGATACCACAAAATCTAACACTATCCAAAATTCCTTTTGGGATCCATGATAATGAAATCCTATAAACTGGGATTGCCTGCAACATGGCTTTCATAAAAACTAATCTGCCTCCTTTGAGTGGATATGATCTCTTCCACTTAATAGATACGTGTTAGATAAATCTATATTGATTATATTAAGCAGCTACACATGTTAATTCTTAATAACTCAAGTCTATATTAAATAAGCACAAAGTTATAGATGTCTTATTTGTAAGGTTATACTTCAACTATTATGATTATATGATACTACTTTAACGACAATCAAATGCCTTAAAGTTACACATGTCTAATCTCAAGTAACATACACCTCTGGCATGGACAATAAAGAAACATAACCTTTCCTTACCTTCTATTCCATCCCCACTCTTACTTTGTGCAAGGTGATACCACACTTTACAACACTCTTCTTTGTTCAATTGGATGCATCACTCTAATCTATTAAGTAGCATAATGGCTGAAGAAAGGCTTTGTTTTGGAATATTGGGTTGTGTAGACATAGCCCAAGGGTTATCTAGAGCAATAAATATGTCGCTAACTTCAAATACTCAATGCAATTAGTAGCATATCTTTAGAGAAGGCCACAACCTTTGCTTTTGCTTTTGCTAACAATTTGCCTCAAGAAGTGAAGTTGTATGGTAACTATGAAGAGGTTACAAATGATCCATCTGTGGATATTATGAACATTCCTCTACCAATAAGGTTACATGTTTAATGGAATATCAAGGTTCAAAGAAAGTTTAAAAAATCACCCTTGTTTGTATAAGAGATTGACATGATAATTGTGGCCTACAATTAAACTAATGTGTTGTGTGTATAAGAGATTGACTTAATCATTGGTGCCTACAACACTAATTCTATTGGTGGAATTTGAGTGGTAGTTAAACTCACTAAGCTTTCCTTCAACCTTTTTTGATTTTCTTTGCTACATTTATGTGTAGGTCCACGCCAATTTTGCTTACTCTACTCGTGGTGACTTGTAACAAAATATATAATGATTTAGACAAATATGTACGTATTGGCTGATTCTGGATGGTATTACATTGAAGAAATCTTCTGGGCTAATGACAATCAGATGCCTTAAGTATAACTACACTCCCTCGATATGTTTCCAATGGATATAATCATCCTAAGGGTCTAGCGGAGGTTGCACGATTTTGTGATTCCTTCTCAAGATAATTGAGCATCTTTTCCATCTTCAACAAATGCAAAATTTGTACGAAACTTCAACAATAGTTGGGATCAAAGGCCCAATGAGCTCTCCGCCATACCAAAAGTACTGAATTTCTGATGGTTCAAGAATTTTCAAGGCCGCTTAAGAGTATCAATGTCTCTAGAAGGAATCCTAATCCATAGTGGCCTACCATTGCTATCAAAACTTAGAATCTACTAGTGTTGTAAATAAATATATCAAGAAAGCTTATTCATAGACATTGAGATTTACAAATCTATAAATACATCTATCAGGGACGGCTTAATTGCAGTCACTAGGTAGTAGAATCATATCATATTAAATACTTTAAATTTATTACTAATAGAAAATGGAGAGGACTAACAAAAAATCATCAAATAAAAGTCTTGGTACACTTGTAACCAAGAAAAGTCTTTTCAAGTAATTAAAAGTAAGTTGTTTTCTTGAACTTTGTGAACACCGTTATAATTGGGTTAACTAATAGAAAGTCAAACAAAATTCACTATGGATCAATAACAATATTGTCTCGTAGGTATAATAATGGAGTGGGTATATAGGTACATAAACTGATTTTTATTTATTTATTCTGTATTTTTTCACTGTGGATCAATTACAATATTCTCTAGGTATAACAATGGAGTGGATATATAAGTATACAAACTTAATTATTTTTTTCAATAAATATTTTAATTTTAATTTTAGGTTTTTTTTTTTTAATAATATATGTTATTATGTTCATGACATCTTGCGATCGTTTTGGCACTTATTAGCCCATTCGTATGATCACAAGTTGCCACATTTTTTTGGATTTTGCAAGGTTGTTCCATGGTTAGGATTTGATAAAGGTGCCTCAAAAGTTGGAGCGGGGGTTTGGATTGACGTGTGTCCATGTTGGAGGTTGTGTGCTTGTGTTTGATGTGGGCTTTGTGTCGACTGCTTGTGGGCATGTTGCATAATGCACAAGTGGGAGGGATGTAGTGGTTTCCAAACCTTATGAAAATGTGGTGGACTTGTTATATGCATTAAATGCTATACGTTGATTTTCAATGTATCATAATGGAAATTTTATTCTTCATGGTAATCAAAGGATATGATGAGATTTGCTCCATAATAGCACTGCCAGCTTCGGCTTTTGTTTCAAAAGTTCATTTTTTTATGGAAGAAGGTCGACATGGCATGTTGATGTGGCTAGATGATAGAGCGTTCATTGGTTAATGGGTGCAAAGTGGAAAAAAACTACTAGCTACAGAATCTAAGGTTGCATGAACACATGTTGTCGCATTAAGTTATCCTGTGTGTGGGGTGTTAATGCTAACTTTCTCAACTTTTCACCTAGTTTGGAGGTTTATGTTGCCATTCTTTTTTATTTTTCTTTTCACTTGCATTGGTTGTAACTTGCTCCTGGAGTACGTTTACTATTTATATTTCTCTATGGCGAGGGTTTTAAGCATTGAAAGGTATGTAGCTTAATAGTATTTTTCTATAGTTTGCAATGAAATGTATTCTTGGCTCTACTTAGGGTGAGGTCTACTTGTATTCTTTGTTGTTCCTTTTCCCTTGAATGAAGAAGTTGAGTAAAGGATTTCTTTCAGAAGTTGGTGATGAATTAAGTATTTGAAGTGATGTGGGTAATTGAAAATCAGTGTTGAATCTTGATTATAATTATGGTTCATTTTCTCCTAAGCATGATTAATGTGGTCATTCAATCTAAGATAAATTTATTGTTTTGTTTGAGATTCTACTTTGTTTATCGTTTTTGCATGCACTATTGCTCTAATAATAAATCAACCATCTTTTTTGGAAAAATCAGAAGTTGGAAATTTCTTTCATCCTTGGCAAGTAATTGATCCGAATCTATTTTCAAAATACTAGTCTCAAAAGCGATCATTGTTTTCTTTTAGATTGGGAATACTTGATGGTTGAATTTAAATTTTGAACCATAACCTTGAGCTCGTTGTTAAATACTCAAAGGTTGGATTTAGACTTTGAACCCTAACCTATGAATTGCACTCAAAAAACTTGAGTGCAAAAGACTTGCTGTTTATCTATGGAAGTCTCCTGCATACATTTGAAATCTCAGGATTTTGTCTAGATCTAGGAGCCGATTTATATAGAGTTTGAAAGATAAGTAGAATCACTCTTTCAGTTATGGGAATTGCCTCTATTAGTTTGTTCTCTTTCCTCGGGTGGTTTGATTCTTGTTCCCTTTGACTGAAATGATATTGTTGGTTGTGGAATCTACTATGGTTGTTTATCAGGGATTTATCTGACTGTGTTTTAAAGAATGGAATTGTCAATGTTTTCTTCATATTTTGATTATGCATCAATTTTTGAACTTCATCCACAAAACTAAAATGGAATGATTTTTGCACCGAGAGAAATGAAGTGCTCTACAACCCAGTATGGGGGAGATGTTGTAACGTGTGTTTGTGATGTAACATTTGTTACTAACAAAATAATTAAAAAATAAGTAAAAAAATTCATGTTGGCTCATAAAATAAAAAATTATGGAAAGTATTTAAAAAAATCCATGTTGGTTCATAAAATAAAATATTATGAAAAGTAATTAAAAAATAGATCTTCATTTATAAAATAAAAACTTAAACCCGGATCTATCAATCAAAATAGATGTTCGTTTATAAAATAAAAACTTAAAACTTAAACCCAGATCTATCAATCAAGAGAGATCAAATTTCTTGAGTTTAAATTTAAAAAAAGAAATACACCTGAAGAAATTGGATCTATATGGGTTTAAGATGGATCTATGCTGGTTTTATGGAAATGTAGAAGCCCATATTGATGGTTATGCATGGCATGCTTCATTTTATGTGAGTCAAAGGCAAGTTGAAATCATTATGTGTGACAATTTGTGATCGTTTTGGGGGCTATTAGGCTTGTTGTATGTTGGAAAGATTCCAAATTTTTGCTATTTTGCATGGTCGTTCCATCGTTAGGATTTGATAAATACATCTTGAAAGTTGGGGTAGGGGTTTGGATTGGTGCTTGTCCGCGTTGGAGTTTGTGTAATGGATGTTTAAGCTCAATGTGCTTGTGTTTCATGTGGGATTTGTGTCATATGCTTGTGGGAATGTTGCATATAGACTTGGCAGGAGGGATGTAGTGGTTTTCAAACCTTATGAAAAGGTGTGGACATGTTATATGCATTGAGTGCTATATGTTAATTTTTGAGGGAGCATAATGGATATTTTATTGTTCACCATAATCAAAGAATATGACAAGATTTGTCTCATAATGGCATTGACAACCTTGGCCTTTGTTTCAAAAGTTCATTTTTTTATGGAAGAAGGTGGACATTGCATGTTTACGTTGCTAGATGATAATCCATTCATTGGTTAATGGTTCCAAAGTGGTAAAAAGTAGAAGCTATGAAATCTACGGTTGGGATGAACACATATTGCAACATTGAATGATCATATACATGGGGTGTTAATGCCAACTTTCTTGACTCTTCACTCAGTTTGGAGGTTTGTTTTTCCATTCTTTCTCAATTTTCTTTGCACTTGCACTACTTGTTACTTCTGCTTAGAGGACTGTGAACATTTTCATTTCTCTCCGAGGAGCGTTCTAAGCGTTGAAATTTATGTAGCTTAACAATATTTTGCTATATCAAGTATTTACTTTGCAATGCAATGTATTATTGGCTATGTTGAGGGTGTGCTCTGCTTGTATTCTTCCATGTTACTTTTCCATTGAATGAAAAATGTTGAATAAAGGATTTGTTTCAGAAGTTGGTGATGAATTCAATATTTAAAGTGATTTGGGTAATTGCAAATCAGGCTTAATCTTTGTATGATTCTCATGAAGGATTGAACATACCTATGGAAATCGACTAGTATAAAAGGAATTATGAAGGTATTTTTTTGAGACACTTGTACATTTGACTTGCTAGAATTTTTTTTAATTTCTTGTTCAAATTTTGATTATGCATCAATTTCTGAACCTCATCCACAAATTTGAAATGGAATGATTTTTTATATGGAAATGTGGAACCCCATGATGATGGATATGCATGGCATGTTTTGTTGTATGTGACTCAAATTCAAGTTGAAATCATTCTACATGATAATAATTGTGGGGTTTTATGTACTGTTGATGAAAAGATGATGCACCCGTAGCTTCAAATGACTGATATGTAAGTCACAAGGACTGTTATGCTTGTTTTTTCAAAAGTGTTTCACTGGTCAATGTTCATTTGAATATAGATTTTGGTTTGGTTATGTTTGAGAAAAATGGAAATGTTTATTAACATGTTTGGATGATGAAATAAGTAAAAGAATGTCAATCATAGAAAATGACTATGTGAAATTTTAAGACAATAATAAAGTATTTCTTCATCAAAATTAATAGTGGTTGATCATCATGATAGATGGATATTGTTTAGATGGTTGAAGTTATTGCATAATTTGAACATGTATCGCTTAGTGTTATCTTAAATTTCTTTCACCAGTTTATCCACTCACTTCCACTCTTCTTCCCAATAAACCATTTTTCCCTTGTTCATAAAAAAAGCTTCACAAAGTTGAGTGTTATCAATATTGGAAATAAAAATATTCAAGTATGTTGTAGTGTTCCTATTGCCCCGCTCCCTTTATAATATGATTACATGTATGATTTCTACTTGATACATAGCCATTAATGAATTTCCTTAAGTTGCAAGCTTATTTGGTATATCATTTGACTATTGTGTATATGTACTAATCATTCTTCTCATGACCCTCTATATTAGTTTCTTCAGTAGAGGAGGACATAGGGGCAATAGAGATAATAGGGGTAACAAAGGTGATTTGGGAAGAGGCCAACATCGTCCTTGGCAAGGAGGTAGAAATAAAATACTGAGGTTCTCCATATATTTTGATGCAGACTTTGAGGAATTTAAGCAGGCTTTTGCAGACTAGATTTATCAATTTGGCTAGTTAAGGCCATCTCCCAACTTCCCTACCTGGTGTCAAATGTCCTGTACAGTCTGACCAAAGAATCCTTGGCATACCTTTTCCTCCACATGTGTCCATGCATCCTAAGCCTCAAAATAATGTTGTATGGAACTAGATTTTCCTCAATTAGCCATCAAGTATTCATGGATGACCCACCCTTTCAGTGACACTGCCTCAACATCCTCCTCTTGAGCAGAATCCTGATCCTAGAGTAGCTTATGTAGCTTCTCAGGCTCAAGTATTGCAACATCTTGATATACCCAAATAATCTCCTAGTTAGCCACTTAGGTCCAAAGGAAAAAGTCTTGCAAAACCTTCCAAGTCAAGCTCCTCTTAAGCTTCATCTCATTATGTTACATCTCATCCCATTCTACCAAAGGGTAATGTTGGAACAAGAGACATCAATCCATGTAATGTTCCCTTCCTGGGGACCCCATGGTAATTTTTCTACCTTAAAAACCCCTATAGGTTATGGCAAAATTTAATAAGTGAATGGGTTAAATTTTGATACATTAATTATCAAGTTTAATTAATTCTAAGACTTAGGATAGTATGCCATGCTTAAATTGTAAATATCATTTATTGTTATTTAATTTTGGTGATGGGTGTATGTGCTTAGGTGGCCAAGGAGGGAACACAAGGGATATTGTGGACCCTATGAGTTGTCATCCACAATGGAAACTAGAATAAAATCAGAGAAAATCAAGAAAGCCACTAAAAATATGGATGGCATCCCAAAAGAAGGAAACACATAAAAGCAGAAAGCATGCAAAAAGGAAGGAAAGTCCATAAAAACAGAAAGAATAAGAAAAGTAGGAAAAAGAACAGGAAAAGCAGGAAAGAAGAGAAAATATAGGAAAATCAATATGTTGCTCGAAAGCAAAAAAGCAGTCCAAAGTAGAAATACAACAAAGCAAGGAAAAAATAAGGTAAAAGTTGTAGATGCTAAAGGTAGTCAATGAGGGTGCATTAGTGAGATGGATGAACACATTCAATGTATCCAAAGATCAATTTGTGATTATAAAAGGTGGTGTGCCCCCTATAACATATTTTGACAGTTTGTTATTTGCTTCAGAGCTTTGAAGCTTCTATGACTTGGGAGATGTTCCCTTGGTCATAGTTGGGTGATGTGCCCCATCCAATTATCAATCTAGTGAATGTTTGGATAGGCCAAGAGGAGTAAGGAATTCACCCCTACTCATTGATTTTATTTGCAAGTCCATTCACTCTCATATTCGAGCTTCTTGGTCCAGTACTGAAGATCTAGTCCATTGGAGCAATTCCTTCAATGTTTTTCTTGCTTATGTTTGATGGAAGATGATAGCTACCCAGGGGAATCTGTTGCTGCATTTTGAGATTTTTAATGTAATATGAACTATCTTATACTCAATACATTGATATGGATTTCAGTTCTGCAAATCAGTGTTGATGTATATGTAACTTCGGAATGTATTTCACATATATGTATATTGTATTCCTATAGAGATGGTATTATTCCTCTATAAGGAAGTGTCGTCATTTATATTGTAAGTGTCGTAACTTATATTTGATGGGTTATTAGACCACCTTGTTTGGGGTCGGCCCTGTATAAGTCATGTGGGTCAAAGGGTTATTAGACCACCCTATTGGGGGTTGGCCATGTGGGTTAAAGGGTTATTAGACCACCCTATTGGGGGTCGGCCCACTCAGCATTATGTTATGTGGTTAAGTTCGAGCCTACATGAGTTAGGTAAAAAGGCAAGTCAAGTCAAGTATAAATAGAGTGCGGGAGGCACTCTATTTATCACTCACTTCTCACACATGCACTCAAGGAGGAGTGGCGCACTTATGGAGGAGGAGGATCTGCTGCTAGGTTATGTCTATCTCTCTTGGTTGGTTGTATCATTGCTCTATCTATCTCTGAGGAAGTTATTGGGGTTTTTCACCTTTATGGTTTTCCCCAAGTAAATCTTTGTGTCTCTTGTGTGCTTGCATTATTGTCTCCATGATTGATATGCTGTAGATATGCTGTACATGTTGTTCTCTCAGTTAAGATCCTAGATCAGATTGAAGTAAATTCTGAAAATCTAACATGGTATCAGAGCTAGCCTGAAAGAAGGCATGATATGGCATGTATGACACTTGTTGCAATTACGATGCTAGGGCTTGATATAGAAAAAACCAGTCGTCGTAGAACTTTCGCTATAAATCTGTTTTGGCGACGTTTTCGGATCTGAAATTGTTACAAGACGAAGATTAAATCTCCAGGTACCTTGTGTCCAAAGGAAAACCTCTAATTCGTTGTACTTTGTGATTTATGATCTGTACAATATAGGGTTTCTGCCTCTTCCAGATCTGAGTCAAAATCAGGTGACCTTGGGAAAAAGGTCATAACCTGGGCTAGGAAGCTCCAAATGAAATTTCGTAAAAAGTGTTAGGTAGTACACAGACTGTACTATCTCAGGAATCGTTTTGAGAGGCCGAAGTTGAACCAGTGACATGTGGAACTCCGTACAAGTTCACTCTCTTGTATTATCCCATAAATAGGTTACGTTGCGACACTTGGAATAACTCTCTCTCAGAGAATCCAATTGAGGTCAGACCTATGAGGATGGAAATACAACAGGACGAGCTATCTCAGGAAAGTTTTTCAGAGGCCGAAGTTGAAATAGTGACACGTGGCACACCGTACAAGTTCGCTCTCCTGTTTTATCCCAAAACAGGTCACGTTGCGACATTTGACATAACTCTCTCTCAGAAAATCCAATTGAGGTCAGACCTGTCAGGATAGAAATCTAACAGGTCAGGCTATCTCAAGAAACTTTTTCAGACCCTGTGGATCAAAAAGTTCAGAGTTACACCATAAACAATCAGGTACATATTTCTGTCAAAACCGAATTATATTTTGGTACCTTCATTCATGGCTTCCGGAATTTAGGGCTTTGGAGAAAGTTGGAATGTTTGTAATCGGAGACCATGGCTGAATGATACTCATCAAAATAAAAATTTAGAGACCAAGATCAGAATTTTTGGTTGGGAAGAAGGCCGGTCTTGATCAAACCCTAGTTCGGGACTTTGACCAGAAAAGTGGAAAATTAGGGCTTCTGTAAAAATGGGAATTTTTGAAATCTGTGACCACAGCTGGAAGCTTCTTAGAAAAATAGAAGCTTAGAGCTTTGGATCAAACCTTTTGATTGGGAAAAAGAGTGGGCTTCATCAAACCCCAGTTCAGGGTCACGTCCAGCGAATCCGAAAGTTTCAAAGGCAAAAATGAGGAGTGAAACTTTGCGGTTTTCAAATTCTGAATATACCAGTTTGATCAGCTCATCAAAGCGCATATTTCTATCCTTTCGGAAGTTTGAAATTCAAAGTTTGAATTTTTGGGGTTTCTCTGACAAACCCATATCCAGCTCGAAGTCCAATTCTTGTAAATCAAGTGGATTGGGTTAATCCTAGAAGAATATGGATTGGTCACCTACATAAGTAAAGAAGTTCCTATTTCAGAGGGAGATGAGGCTAAGGCCTTACATAAGAAGATTACAAGCGATCTCGACAGGTATGACTCATCGAGGTATGTTTTGAGATTTGTTCTTGATTAAGTTTATGGTATGTTTATCTTCATGTTATTACGGTTAGTACAATCTTGATTTTAGATTTGTCGTATCACCTTAACAAAATTATGAATGCATGATAGAAGATATTCATTGGTTAGGGTGTTGACACTTATAATTGTACTAATGCATTATGGTGTTGTATGAGGTTTATGTTGTCTACTAACATGAAAGGTACACCAAGAAAGACAAATCATGTTCCAGTTCAAGAACATATGATCATGATGACATGAGGATAAAGACTCATCCATTGTCATGGATCTCATAGAAGATCCATTTACGAGGTATGTATAACCTGGTTTTATAATGACTAACCTATGAGATATACAGGTTACTAGCACAAGTCATTGAAGAAGAACAAAAAGACATCATGTGAGTATGTTAGACATAACTAGCTAGCATGCTAATCCAGGTATGTTTTAACTATATCAAGCTAGAATCCTACCTTGTGTTAGGATCTTATACTGTTGTTGATAATGATTATTCATGAAGTCATAGGTTTGAATAATCATGGTTGTATGCATATTATGTTTCTTACCATAATTGATGATATGACTAACCAGAAGAACCATGAAGGTATAGGTTTGAATAATCACAGGTTTTATGCATATTATATCTCTTATCTTGATTGATGATTCAACTAAAGATTCATAGGTTTGAGTAATTATAGGTTTAGACATGTTATGCTTCTTATGATTTGACTAACCATAAGAATCCTACATAAACCTTGAATGATAATGCTTATTATTTCTGTTTGAAATGATCATGACTATACATGCTTAAGATTATTGAGTTTTAATAGTATACTAATGAATGTATGATTTTATATGAGTTCACAAGGATAACACAATCATGATACTAATAAGCATGCATAGGAACCAAGGATGAATGTAAGGACAAGTAATCCAGGAAGCAAAGATCAAGAGGAAGCACACTCCAGTTGTCCCTGCAAGAAAGCAAAGGAGCACACTTCAGTAGTTTCTGCAAGGATACAGACATTCAGAGGGAGTTGAACATCTTTCTACATTCCATAACAGAAAGGTATAGAAGAAGCTACTTCAGCAGCTCCTACAAGGAAGCAAAGACTCAGAGGGAGTCCACCCAGTAACCAAACAAAGATAAGTATTTTTAATTATCATTTCTTGCATATGTGCTTGTTTAAATAATACTGTTCAATGATGTATATGCTCATGTTCCTAGACTTAGGATATGTATTGTGCATAATAGAATAGTTGCATTGATGAACAATATACTACTAATATACACGGGTAAGTGGCCTATGGCACTGTACAACATTCCATTGCTACTTATCTAGAATGAAACCTCTTTGCTGACATGTTGGGAGTTGTGCACACTCTTAACAATGTTCTGGTAGAGATTGGAAGGCATCTAGAAAGTTACGGGATATGGATAAATGTTGTATTGAAGCATTGGCTAAGATAATTGCATGACTGTATGACATATTTCTTTATGTGTAAGAATTTGTTCTGAAAATTATGAGATGTTTCTATTCATGCAATTTAACCTGTTTTGTAGGAAAGACCGTATATCTTCACCTACAAAAGGACTACAACATTTGTTCCAGCAACAAAGATATCTATTGAAGATATTGAAGATATTGAAGTTCCCAGGATCTGGGATGAAGAAATGAAATGCCATGATCCATCGATCATGAAGAATGATGTTTGGGATGTAGTCCCAAGACGTGAAGGGAAGTTTGTTATGAATTCCAAATGGAACTATCAGATCAAGCATGTTGCAGATGGCAGCATTGAGAAATATAAAAGTGATGAAATAGAAGATGCACCAGATGGATTTCAAGACATCATGGTGTAGTCATATATGTGTGCAGAACTTGGTATGGTAGGATAGACAACTTTCTATCCAGTTTGGGATTTAACAAGAATAAAGCGGATTCCAACCTTTTCTACAAGGTTGAGGAAGGCAATCCAGTGATACTACTTTTGTATGCGAATAACCTATTTGTTACACGTGAAGATAGATTGATTGTCGACACGCAGAGGAAGCTTGCTACCGAGTTCAAGATGAAGAACTTGGGGATGATGCACTATTTGTTTTTCGCATGGAGGTGTGGCAGAGTGATGGAATCTTCCTTGGACAAGGGAAGTATGTAGTAGATATCCTGAAGAGGTTTGGGATGATGGACTGCAAGGTTATGGCCACACCTATGGCATTGAACCTGAAGAGTCTGTGTGATGCTTCATCTGAGCCGATTGATATCACTATGTATCGTCAGATGATTGGGTCCTTGATGTACCTGACGAACACGAGACCAAACATTTGCTTTGCCGTGAACACATTGAGCCAGTTCCTGACGGATCCGAGGAGTGTTCACCTGGTTGCTGTAAAGCATGTTCTGAGGTACCTGAAGGGTATAGTGGATTATGGGCTCAAGTATGAGGTGAGTCAAAAGTTTAACCTGCAGGGTTATGTTGATTCAGATTGGGATGGCAGTGCTGCAGACAGGAAGAGCACATCTGGGTGCTGCTTCAGTATGGGATCAGGTGTGATCTTTTGGTTTAGCAGGAAGCAGTCCTGCGTAGCACTGAGTACAGCTGAGGCAGAGTATGTTGCAGCCTGTTCAGCTAGTTGTGAGGCAGTATGGCTACGGTAGCTACTGTCTGAGTTATTTGATCTCCCGTTGGATGCTACTGGTATCTTCTGTAATAACCAGAGTTGTTCGAAGCTGTCCGAGAACCCAGTGTTTCATTACAGGTCGAAACACATAGAGATCAAATATCACTATATCAGGGATATGGTGCAGAGAGGAGCTGTGAAGCTCCTATATGTTGTGACGGATGAGCAGATTGCAGATGTGCTGACGAAGCCACTAGCCAGGGTGAAGTTTGAGTCATTCAGAGAGAGACTTGGCGTTCTTCAGATCGAGGATACTTCGAGGAAGAAGTGATGGACACATTTGCTGAAGCCATTCCAAGCATGTTGGAAGGAGGATCCTTCACATGGTTGTGGATGTAAGCGTTGGATGATGAGCATCAGGATGATGTTCTGGTTTCTGCTTGGATATGATCAGTTGGATCATTTTTATGTATGTATGTACGCATCATGTTGGATGCTGGATATGATCAGTTGGATCATTTTTATGTTTGTATGTACGCATCATGTGGATGCTGGATATGATCAGTTGGATCATTTTATGTATGTATGTATGCATCATGTTGGATGCTTGGACCATGTATCTGTATATGTATCAGGTGGATATATTGTATGATCAAGTGGATCATGTATGGTGATATATATCATGTATCTGTATTTGTATCAGGTGGATACATTGATGATCAGGAGGATCATGTATGATGATATGTATCAGGTAGATACTTGGTATGCATCAGGTAGATGCAGAGATGATCAGGATGATCATAGATGATGAGCTTCAGGATGATCATAGATGACGAGCTTCAGGATGTTGCTCCAGATGACATGCAGCAGGACGTTGCAGTGATGATGATCAGGATGATCGTGGATACATCAGGATGATGTATGGTGAGTATCAGGTTGATACTATGTGGCCGTGGATCAGGTTGTGCAGATAAGCATGTAATTTGTGCCTTGGGAGATTTGCAGATGGTCTTTTGAGGTTTTGCCTATGGCATGTAATTCGGTGCCCTGGGACATCTGGCAAATGCTCTTTCGAGGTTTTGCTTGGGAGGAGATATAATTTGTGCCCTGGGAGATCTGTAGATAGTCTTTCGAGGTTTTTCCTATGGCATGTAATTTGTGCCCTGGGATATCTGGCAGATGCTCTTTCGAGGTTTTGTCCTATGGCATGTAATTTGTGCCCTGGGAGATTTCAGGTCGGATTTGTGTACCCGTAACATCCTGAAATGCTCTTTCGAGGTTTTGCCATGACCACATGTAATTTGTGCCTTGGGAGATCCGATAGGTTGAGCTATGTGCTCGTAATTAGTCCTGGGATGCTCTTTCGAGGTTTTTTGGTGACCACATGTAATTTGTGCCCTGGGAGATCCGATAGGTTGAGCCTTGTGCTCGTAATCAGTCCTGGGATTCTCTTTCGAGGTTTTGTGGTGAGGTCACATGTAATTTGTGCCCTGGGAGATCCTATAGGTAGAGCCGTGTGCTCGTAACAGCCTGGGATGCTCTTTCAAGGTTTTGTGACGCACGTAATAAGTCCTGAGGATTCCACAGTATGGCCAGTGATGATGAAGACCTGCAGGTGGTGGGCCTACATCCAGTATGAAAAAGGACTGGCTCTGTAGAACTTCCTATGACGAGTAGATTCAGAGATTGATTGAGATAGCAGCAGCAGTGACGATGATGATGACTTGATGACGATTATCCAGTGACGATGATCCAGAGAAGATGACTTGTGCTAGAAGACCTGTGCTGAGAAATACCTTCCTAGTTAAGAGGGAGTGTTGATGTATATGTAACTTCGGAATGTATTTTACATATATGTATATTGTATTCCTATAGAGATGGTATTATTCCTCTATAAGGAAGTGTCGTCATTTATATTGTAAGTGTCGTAACTTATATTTGATGGGTTATTAGACCACCTTGTTTGGGGTTGGCCCTGTATAAGTCATGTGGGTCAAAGGGTTATTAGACCACCCTATTGGGGGTTGGCCATGTGGGTCAAAGGGTTATTAGACCACCCTATTGGGGGTCGGCCCACTCAGCATTATGTTATGTGGTTAAGTTCGAGCCTACATGAGTTAGGTAAAAAGGCAAGTCAAGTCAAGTATAAATAGAGTGCGGGAGGCACTCTATTTGCTCACTCACTTCTCACACATGCACTCAAGGAGGAGTGGCGCACTTATGGAAGAGGAGGATCTGCTGCTAGGTTATGTCTATCTCTCTTGGTTGGTTGTATCATTGCTCTATCTATCTCTGAGGAAGTTATTTGGGTTTTTCACCTTTATGGTTTTCCCCAAGTAAATCTTTGTGTCTCTTGTGTGCTTGCATTATTGTCTCCATGATTGATATGTTGTAGATATGCTGTACATGTTGTTCTCTCAGTTAAGATCCTAGATCAGATTGAAGTAAATTCTGAAAATCTAATAATCAGTTCTTCTTATGTTAGTGATATTTGGAACCTATGCTTGTTATAGTGCTAATTTTGACTAGTTTTCCATAAATTGCAGTATAATGGTCTCTGTAAGTCCAATTGTTAGTATGTGAGTTGCTACAGGTTCATAAGCCTCTGATAAATCCACACCAAGCCTTTTTTATGAAATTCGTGACCCTCTAGGGTCGTTTTGAATTGTTTGTAAGTTGACTAGGTGAGCAGACCTAGGTAGCGCACTTATCTTCTTGGCCTCCAAAACCTTGTCAATTCGATTATAAACCTTGGTATCATTTTTGTAGCAGGGTGGGTACAATCGATTTAGCATACGCCACTCCTGATTACTTCAAGTGGACACTAGAAGCCTTGGGTTTCCATAGAAGTCTCGTGGACAATTTCCTTAAAGCCTTGGGTTTAGGCCAAGGAGTCTACCTGGGAGTGAAGTACCCATAAATGTGCCACTATAGAAGCAATGATGGACAATAGAGTGTATGGATGAAGTGATTAGATAGCGTGTGTGTTATTGGCCATGCATAGGTAGACCTATCATGATTTTGGGTGATGTTTGATTTGAAGGGAATATGTATTTACATGATTCACATAGATTGTTAATTTATCTCAACCAAAATATGTTATCATTCGATGACATAAGCAAATATTTATTTTCTTTATATCCTTGCTACTCTCTGAGTGTGATCGATATACATTTGAAAAGGTGACTTTCCCTGACCTTGACTCTCAAATGACTGCATCCTGACTCATACCTTGCTCCTTTTTAAACAACAATGCTTTACTTTGGACAAGAGCTTGATGGTACAATTATGGCTTCAAATGATTTCCTTCGATGGGCATGATATTTTGAATAAATGCGAGAATTTATAACCTCTCCTCCAAAGGCCCAGATTTATTCTGATGAAACACGGGGTCTCATCCCAGCCGTTGGAGGGGGGAGGGGCCTTGCTCGACTTTATTGGTCGTTGTATAACCTCCAATGGCTGTGATTCATTTTGAGGAGATACATTGTTGTATCTGGGCCGTCGACAGAAGAAATTGTATCTTAACTCCACAACATATTTCAAAACCTCCAACGGTCTAGATCTAAGATGATAATTTGCTCCACTCAATCTGGGATGTTTACAGGAAAATACCATGTTTATATCTATAGCATATCGCGAGGCCTCCAATGGATGGATCTGCTCTTACAAGTTGTGAGTTTCGATAAGAGTAGTTGTCAAGGGGAAATTATCCACTTATTTCTTTTTTTGGGATACTACTCCTTCTACTCCCATCTGAGTTTAACTCAACATAACTAACTCCCATGATCTTCCTTTACACTTGAAATACTTTTTGCAATGTAAAATGTCCTTGATATATCACACAGTTTGCTAATTGCATCATGCCGTAGACATTGTTTGGAGGGGTCCCGAAAGGAGAACCATTTTAAAGCACGATAGAGAAATAGAGAAACCCACCACCAACTCCCAAGCGCATAGTAGTGCATAATGCCCCAAACAGTGACACAGACATTGGGCTGTGGGGTCACGAATGGAGAACCAATTCAAAGTACCACTGGAAAGGAGCACACTGGGCCACAATCGCCAAAATACACATAAGCATATAATGCCCTGAACCACGCCGCAACCATATCCATGTGGCCATATCGACTCTTCCTTCCAAAAACTTCTAGAGTGATAGAAGTGTGTTGAAGGTCGACTCTGCCTCCCAAACATCACCAAATCAGGAGAAAGTTCTAGTTCCTCACTTAGATACTAATATTTTGAGAAAGGGCACATACTCATTCTCCACCTCCCCACTCCTCATAACTCTAACCATAGAAGGGTGAGTTCTCCTTCTCCTCACTAAAATTTTGAAAGTCCATGGAAGGGCCAACACAATTATAATAGGGTGAGAAAGGGTGAATATTGCTAGTCCTAGTCCCAAAATTCTAAGGGAGTTCCCATGCTTCTCGTTTGAATGGAACAACTGTGGGAAGGGCCACTACTCTTTGAATCTTCCTACAAATAATTACCTAGAAAATAGAAAGGGCCAGTTCCTCACTTGAATTACAAGAGTTTGTGAAATGACACATGCTCCTTCTCAACCTCCCAACTCATCATCAGTTTAACCATATAAGGGTGAGAAGGGACAAGTGCTCCTTTTCCTCCTTACTCAAATTTTACAAGTGTGTGGAAGGGCTAGCACAATTATAATAGGTTGAGAAAGGGCCAATGTTTCCAATCCTCCCAAAATTCTAAGACAGTTCCCATGCTACTCACTTGAGTGGAACAAGTGTAGAAAAGGACCATTGCTCCTTGACTCTTACTCCCAAAAATTACCTAAAGTGAGAGAAAGGGATAGTTCCTCACTCAAATAATAAGAGTTTAAGAAAGGTCACATGATCCTTCTCCACCTTCCCACTACTCATCACTGTAACCATGGAAGGGAGTCAAAGGGCACATGCTCCTTATCCCCCTCCCCACTACTCATCACTCTAACCCTAAAAGGGTAAGAAAGGGCCCGTACCTCTCCTCCTTACTCAAATTTGTATAAGGTCGACTCTTCCTCCCAAAATTACCAATGTGAGAGAAAAGGCCAGTTCCTCATCCAAATACCAAGAGTCCCAGAAAAGGAACATGCTTCTTTTCCACCTCCCCACTCATCATCACTCTAGCCATAAAAGGGAGAGAAGGACCAATGCTCCTTCTCCTCGTTAATAAAATCCCAAAAGTGTGTCAAATGGACAACATAATTAGAATAGGTTGAGAAAGTGCCAATGTTGCCACTCCTGCTCCCAAAATTCTAAGGGAGTTTCCATGCTACTTACTCGAGTGGAACAAGTGTAGGAAAGGGACAATGCTCCTTGAATTTTTCTCCCAACAAAGAGTATAATGAAGGGAACTATTAACACCTACAAATCACACACATGTGACATTTTGATGACTCATCTAGTAAATCATCATCAACATAAAGAATGCATCTCACCAAATGCATCCTCAACAAATCCAAAACACTGCATGAGTCCACAAGTGCCAAGAAATAGTCAAAACAAAGGGTAGCGCATGTACTACACAATTGACCCATGTTATAGCGTAGGTTACTTAAACAATTCACGTGCTACACCCACATGTATTCTCCTTCGATAGATGCACCATTGTCAAAACAGTGGGACCACACATGCCCAGTGGCACATTAAAAGCTCAGTCCTCCCCAAGGATTAGAACTCAGCTCCTCACACACTTGGTTACATTAATCAGTCCCCTTATGTACCTTGGAACTAGTTCATGAAGGAGGAGAGTTCACATTTGGATCTAGTTGTTTGTTGGCCACCTCTTGGCCTATAAACGGAATCAATTGTCATACATTTGGTAGAGAGAAATTAGAGAAAGGTTATGCTTCTATATTTGAGTTGGATCTTCCTCATAGCCCACCATTTCCTACCATTGTGAGCATTCCCAAGCTTGCTTTCCAGCTACCACAAAGGGGAAAGTGTCTCTCTCCATTGTTCTTCCATCTACTTAGCATTTAGTTTGGCCAAGAAAGGACTCCCTAAGGGAGAATGTTGGTTTCCCTTGAAGCCTTCACCTCCTAGGTGTTGCAGAACTATTCCATTGGGAGATACAGGAGTGGTTTAGCATATATTTGGTTGTTGTTGGAGTTTGCATCTTTCCCTCATCTCTTTCATTTTATTTTCATCAATATTTTCATGTTTGAATGTGAAATACACTAACAATATCTTGCAAGATCACTTGGAGGAATACCGACCACCATCAAAAGGGGCTCCAAGGGCTGAAGCCTTGCAACAACCTACAAGGCTTAACCCCTCACCAAGTGGAAGAGTGCACTTGTGCAATTTTTTCCATAACAGTTCTAATGGCTACCATACTTATTTTTGTTTATTTATTTTTAAACTAGTTTGTTTTATGCTAAGTATCTAATTCTGAGTGTTTGTCACTTGCAAGAGAGCAGGTATTGCCCCTATTGCTTCCATAATTTGGCCCCATCACGGCCATAGGACATTTTTTCCTCCAGTCGCGCGGTTCCCAGCATCTATGTTGTTCTGATAGTGCGGAATCGACTATGAGAGTCGCGTGTATGCGCAAGTTATCAGTTCTCAACCCACGCTACACTTCTCATTAAGACCGCGTGGAAGGTCAGTGAATTGAACAGGCATCTATTTTGTATTTACCCGTGTTGTGCACACAACATAGTATGATTTAATCACACTACTGTTGATTATTTTCTTTTTATCTGCATAGCTTAGTTTGGCATCCCAAGTGTTGCTTACTAGTGCACTTCAGTTAAGGATAATTCACCCAATTACTTAATTTTTTAGTAATTAGTGCACCTAGAACAATATTAGGAAGTAAAGATTACATCTCTCTTGAAACTTACCTATGTCACCAACTTTGAGGATTTCAATGGGCCCCATTGTTGTCACTAGTATTCAAGACTATTTCTTGTTTATGCATCAATCGACATGTTGTTTTTAGTAGTATTGCGAGTGTAGAAAACACTTTTTGCACACAATCAAATACCTAAAGACAATTGTCACCCGAAGTATGCTCTTCACTTCACACTTCATGTGAGCTTGGTGAATAAAAAAAAGGGTGAGAAGTGTGAAATACATCCATTGCACACTTATCTATTTAGTTACAATAATTTGATTTTGCAAAAGTGCCATGAGCATCTCTTACAGTTAAAAGTACATATTGCTTAATATACTCTTTTAGTTAATTTGTCAACTTTATCACATGTGTTTTCTCCACTATGACACAATAAGAGGCCTAAAAAATTTCCAATCCAAGTATGCTCTTGACCTTGCACTTCATGTGAGCTTCGTGAATCAGAAAGGTAGGGATTGTGAAATACCCCTCTTACAGTCCAAAAGTGAAACATTCAAACCCTTTAAAATCAACATTGTAATTTTCTTCACCAACTAAAATCCTCCATGGGAGGTCACGAAAGAACATTTTACTTAGGTAGGATTGATTGGGCTAGGCATCCATTAATTCCCACCAATCTAGTTTCATTAAGAATATTGTTGAAACATAGCATTGTTGTCCTTAAGGGTACTTATAAAATCCTGCTACAAGCAAGTGTTAAAAGAGAACCTAGATTAGAAGTGCGTCGTGACCAAGGAGGTGAATGCCAAGGCATAATTTCCATGCTCTCCCCTACAAGGCACTCAACTTGTTGTAGGGATATGACACTATACCGTGCATGCCAAACTACTAATCCACACTTGACGCAAGGTAACTTAGCGTCCCAACTTAGGATATCGCCAAGGAGAAATTGTGAGTGAAATCGACTCTTGAAGTTAGCTATTTCCGTTGGGAGGTGTTTCCAAGTCTTTTTGATTGGATCATTGGCCCCATCACTAATAGAACTAGATCTTTGTTACCTCCACTAGTCGATTGGTGTGTGGATACTATTATCACCATCAATTGTGCTTTTGGGAGGCCTAGTTACATTTGAGAGGAAGGATGCTAGGTATTCTAGGGAATATACATTTATTTTATTTTTAAATACAAGTTTACTAACTCATAATAAAAAGAACCTAAATGTGGGAACTCGTGCACTAAAACCAATATTGCACATATCACCCACTGATGACACCATTTTGCATCTGTTGTGGTTGGCATATTTTTGGATTTTTTTAATTGTGTTTATTCCACTATAACTCTCATTTGACACAAAGTATTCACCATTTAGGAACAAAACAACATCCTAAGACAGTCTCGTAGACTGCAAGGGCTATACCCTCTCTCGACGGGAGTAATTACACCTCCCACGTGTATAACATGCGGAGGGAATTCAATTCGGGGTTGTTCCCAGGAAGCATTGATATGATAATCTAGTCGAGGCCATATCACCTACCCAATTTTTTAGAATAATTATTTTCTATTATTATCCTTTTTTCAAAATACTTTGTGTTAAATTATAATTACAAGTTTTGTAATTATGACCAAGTAGGTCAAAAATGAATGTAATGACTCATTATTATTATTTAATAAATAAAAATGGGAGACAAGCACTCAAGAAAGATGTTACAAGAGTGTCCACTAGCCCACTAGGAGGAATGGAAGCTGCTGGAAGGATTTGGATAGATGGCAGCATTTGCACTCTACCATTAGCTGTTGGTATGGGACAACTCCCCCTAATTTTGTGGCATTTCCCCCTCCAGGTGGAGGGAGGTGAGCAGGTAGCTCACTAATGACTAGCTAATTACAAAAAGACCTAGGCATCCTATCAAAGGCAATTCGAATTGAGCAGGGAGCTCATACAATGTTTTCTGCAGAAACATTCCTCATGCTCATCAGGTGATGGCTGAGAGATTCAAATAGGGGATGCTGTGGGGAGTGCAAGTATAAGTCTTCAAATGTTATGAGAAGGACAGACCAGAGGTGCTGGTGCTGATCCCATTGATTACTAAGCCTGTAAGGCTGTATATATAAATTTTCTTGCTGCTGCAAGTAGAATTCCTAAGCTGCAAAACCTTCTTCCTCCAGGTGGATCAATGGATAGGCTTGGGGGTCCTAAGGCAGACATCTTGGCTATTTGGGAGCAGGTTGGGTGGAACAGGTTTCTTGAGTGATTTGTTCCTCCCATTACACTCAGGTTCTATACTTTTGTGTTTTCTTTTTCAAATCATATGAATGCTCTCAGAAAATGGCTTAGTATTGTTATTTAATAATCAATAGTAGAAAATGTCATATCCTCATTAATTTAGATTTGCTGAACTAATAAAATGACTCCTCTGCATTTTTCCCCATGCATGGAGCTACATCGTACTCCAGTACAGAGAGGTAGCATTAAATATGCCTAGTTAAAAGTGAAACCTTGCAGGCATCTAAATATCTAAACCAAAGACCACCCATGCACAGACCTATGTTTATCATGCATCTTATATTTTAGCAGCTGTAGATTAGATCTCTGCATGTATTGTTTTACTGTTCAATTTTGTATGCTGAAACAACTTAACAGAAACTAATTATAGCAGTAGGTTCTTTTCTGACTTCTAAAGGTGGACACTGTGTTAACAATTGGGGTTTACTAGTCTTCAGTTATTTATTCAAAATAAAACAATATCATGCATTATGTTTAACAACATACTTAATCCTCTATTTTGTTGTTGAATCTGTCTGATCCTTATAGAAATTATTGCCATCACTGTATTGTTCTTTTATGCAAAAAAATATATATATATACTGCATTGTTCTTTCATTTCCCCCAGAAGTCCCAATTGGACAAATAAAGGGAGAGATAATTAAAATAGCAAAACAGTTATATTCACAAGCAATTAAATTCACTGACGAATGCACTATCACTTCCTTGTTTTCTGTATTATCAAATTGCATGCGATAGAATTTACATCACAGAATACCAAGTCATTAAAAGCAAAGACAATAGCAGCATTGAATTGACAGAGTAAATTACAGTACCTATGCACCCAAAATGGGGTTAACCGTCCTCATTACATTATTATTTACAAACATTTAAATAGCTGCCAAATCAAAGGTTTCATTACCTTAGACAATCTAACTATAGAATCAAGAGTTATTATTCTTGTTCTTTTAAAACATCATTACAGACCTACAGATTTAATTGACATCGACAGGCTAGGGTTTAGCATTATCACTGTCGTATTCAAACAAAACCAACACCCTTTTATTATCGGCTTATAGCCACTATTTAATTAAACAAGGTAAACATGCCCTTCGTTCTTTGGATCAGGGTTCAAGAATGAGGACATCGAAACACCATACGTAGACGTGAAAACTCTGAATATCTTAACAGGCTTTAGATACAGATACAAAACGAGAAGTTCAAATCACCAAACATAGCCATTAAACCTTAGATAACTATCATTTCCATTTAAATTAATAGTGGTTACACCCTACGGTCGCCACATTCCTTTGCCGAAGGTTCCATTCGAAACCCCATGCCATTTACAAACACTACTAATGCCGAAGCAAAATTACAGTCAATGTATCTCCTTTTTTATCAACCCAGAAGTACCCAAAAAATTAAGACATAAAACGTAAGGCTGTAAGACTCTTTGAAAACACGAGGGTTCAACCCTACTAAGCTCGCCGAGCCTAAGAATGGTTGGACATATATTTTAAAACATTTACATCACCTACTTTATCAACAAAACTTAAAACTGTAATGTTTCCCAAATGCTGTTGGCGAGACAACAGCCACTGCCGCGAAGGCATGCTACCAACACTTGCTCATCAAGTCCGATTCCAGGAGAACCACTAAGGAGGGATACCACCAAAACTTACCGGTGGGATCGCTTTAGTTCTTTTCCCCATCAACTATTCTGACACCCTGTTGCTTGCCGAGGGTTACCTGCCAACAACCATCGCTGAGTTAAGTATCGGATCATGAGGTAGTAAGGCATGCAATAAAGAATAATTGGAAAAACCCTTGCAACGTTACTATACCTGAGTTGTGACAGAGAGTTGATGAAGCCAGCATCCACCCAATGAAGGAGAAGCACTCAGTTCGAATACCACGATGAGGGACACCTCCCGAAAAACTTCCAACTCATTTGAAAACCCCAGACTTGCAATCTACTGCAACGCCAGAACAGATGCACTCATCCCACCTGTAGATTGCTACACGAATCACTTCTAGACTTGGCTTCCATGGCTAACAATTACTCACAGACCAAAGGTTGCTATAGGTATTAGGTCCGAGCCTGAGGGAGGCTAAAAAAACATCGAAACCCTAAGTGCCTCTCGGCCGGTTGGCTTCACCTCCCAAACCCTACCACCGAACAATGACCAAGAAACATTAAAAGAATCCATAAGTTACGCTAGGGTTCAACTCATCCCAATACACAATGATCAATGGTGGAGAACCATCCTCATCAAGCCACTTTGGAGGGTGGCAGGAGTAGCATTAAATTGCTCATCTACCTCCCAAGCTACGATGTTGCCATATCAGTTTATAGCAGGGCAGGAGGCCCGTTACAACTCAACTTGCCAAACCCTTCCACATGCCAAGTCAGATATCACAACTTACATGTAACAATATCCTTAACATGGTGGCCAGGTAAAATAATTGCAAACCAAATCATTCAATACACGCTCGATTCGTACGCAGGCTTTTGCAAGGCCATTAGTCCACCTGCCAATCCATATGAATCATCGTTAATAGCATCAACATATAAATATTATCAATGTATAATGATCACCGATAGAATATAACAAAGGTCTCATATGATTCCATATAATCAATTTCGAAACACACTCATAGCATATGAATATCCACCAGGGTCGCGAGCAATCATAGGGCATGGATTGACTCCGCCCATCACATAAAGTCTATTATAAAGTTCAACATAGGGATCATTGTAGAGATCATAAAGCTTGTTCACACCATAAGTTATATCAACACATCGTTAGGGTATGGTTGCCACCCAAGGACCCATTGCATTCATTGGATTGTAGGGTATTAATGCTTAAGGCATCACCATTTTAACTACCCAGGCAATAGAGATTTAAAACCAACTTATCACTCTCTCCATAGTATGACTTAAGACCATGTGCCTTTGTCATCAACCTGTAACCGTCAATTTTATAAAAGAATTACTTTAACAGCTGCAAGGCATTTATGGAATGACCATACGTAAAGTCATCAACACTTAACGAAACAATTCATAACAAACACACTCTGAAATAGACGTTATCTGTAGTCTTGAGATAGATAGGTTCATCTTACAGAATTGGAAGGAGACCATACCTGTAGCATCGAAATTCATACACAGTTTTTATTGATAACACGGTTATTAAACCCTCTAAGTTATTATCGCTATCTCTTACCTGCGAATCTGTGCACGGAGGACGAGTACAATGCTTTAGCCGAATAGCTAAGTAAGCCTCGGGGCACCTCGTAGGACCGCTTTCATTATCATCCAGAAAAATTAAACTGTTATCACTTGTCGAGAATAATTTTTTTTTCCAAACGCATCCAAATTTTCAATCATTCCAGCATTTAAAATAAGAACATAATCATTAATTGATTTTCATTACGCCATCAGAAGACAAAAAGACACAACCATTAAATTGTTCCTACCAAGCAACACTTTTATTAATTGCTGAATATTGAATATTATTATTTCCGCATTTTACAATATTAGCTTTTTATGGCGATTTTTTTATTTTTATTTTATGAAAATATCGGGATGTTACATATGGTATCAGAGCTCATGTTCAAACTCTAGGCCTAAAAACGGTCCAAGAAACACGCAAACAGAAAATTTATGACTGTGAAAATTTTCACTAACTCAAGTTTAAATTATTTTGTCCTATACAAAAAAATTTCTTTGATTTACAGATATGGAAGGATCAACTGAGCACATAAGGGGCAGATTTCCACCAAACAGCCCAAGTACGAAACAACAATTCCAGGCCAATCGGGGTACTGATTCGTCAGAATTATTGCGTGCTTTTTGTTAGGAACCCGTGTCAACCCTTCTATTTACTTTGTTAGTATATTGTTGTTGGATGCATATGCTTTGTAAGTCGTCCTGTAGTATTTGTTGATCCATAGTTTATATTAGCCTATGGTATTGACCCATAGTATTGGACGCATATGCTTTGTAAGTCGTCCCGTAGTATTATATGTCCCATGGTTTTGACTCATAGTATTGGGCATAGACTTAGTATATAAGTGTGTGTTGAGGTCATTGAAGGCACCGTGAAGTTAGTTGTATTGAGCTTGCTCAACGGAGGTTGCCCCCTCGAAGTGGCCCATGATCAATATAAAAGTGATTCTGAGTTCTTTTATTTCTGATATCTCGTGTATTTGCATTAATTAATTATTGCAGGTTCATCACATATGGTATCAGAGCACTTTCTTGGGCTTGCTGGGTGAAATTTTTGCCAAATTTTTTTCGCATCTCTTGTAGGTTCGGATTTGGGAATAATTCCTATCCACTTAACTATGGGAAGTACTTGGGCATAATCCCTAAAACTCATTGTGAGGAGTACCACAGGAACCTCGAAGTAGCTGGCCCATTGAGAGGACCTTCCAGCGAAAAGGGCAACGACCCCTACCTGATTGACTAGTTCCCACCTGTGAGGTAAACAAAGAGCTGTCGTTTGTGGCAAAGCAGTTATCAACTTTACCTGAGCCATGGAGTGAGGGGTACTTCCCCAATACGGAAGCCGTCAGACAGCATTGGTGGCCAAGTGAAACCACTAAACTGTTAGGAAGCCGCACATACCTGGGGTCCATATCTATTTTCAGCTGAACTATTGTCGATCACTGCTGCGCCGTTTCAGATCTAACCATTTCAGATCTATTTCAGATCCAGCCATTCTCGATCCATTCAGCGCTATTTTAGATCCCTCTGTTTCCGCTCACTTCCGGGCCATTGCAGATCTATCTATTTAAGATCTCTTTCGAGCCGTAGCTGCTCAGATATGGAGTTTTTTCTCCATATCTCCCTTGTTTTCAGTCTTGAAATTTCCCGAGAACCCCTATACTCCCATTCTGCATATTTCATTCCTGAGGACCCTATCCCCAATTCCAATTCCCAAAGCCTGAAATCCCACATTTGTCTATTTTTAGGGTTTACCATAACTTCCTTGGATTTCACCCAATCACCTTCAAATTTTACCACAGAGTTCATTTCCTAATTATGCTTCTTTGTCCCTCTCTGCTAAATTTTCCCTTTCTTTCACACCGCTTCTGAAATCCTCATTTCTTGCCTCCCTGTCCATCAGAAAGTGTCCAAATCCTAGTCAAACCCCAATTACCAATCCAAGTTTTTCCCAAATCCCAATTTTCCTTTACTAAATAAGTTTTTGTTTGTGTTTTTCTATCCATTTCCAAAACAAACAAACAAAAAACTCTTGGTTGTGATTGTCACCCGCGCAGGAGCAAAAACCATGGAAGAAGCACTTGCAACCATCCAAACCAAACTCCAAGATCTGGATGAAAAATTTCTTAGCCTCCATCTTCAGCACTCAGCCATGAACAATAACCGACAGCCAGAATCTTTTGCAGCCACTGGGTTCTCTTCTTCCAGCAATTTTCGTGGGCCGAAGCTTGATTTTCCTTGCTTCAATGGTACTGATCCGACTGGATGGATATACCGAGCAGAACAATATTTCAGTCTACATAATACTTTTGATGTCTAGAAAGTTCCACTTGCATCCTTTCATTTCGAACAGGAATCCCTTCAATGGTATCGTTGGTACATCAAAGCTCATCCCGAGCCAAACTGGATAGATTTTTTTCAACTCCTTTTGTCACAATTTGGTCCTAATGCTTTTGACGACTTCACAGGAGCACTCACTAAACTTCACCAAACTGGCACATCGAGAGAGTATCAGACGGAATTTGAGAAACTAGCCAATCACACAGAAGGATTATCTGATGAATTCTACAGGAGTTGTTTTATCAGCGGTCTGAATGCTGAAATCCGCTCAAATGTCAAAATGTTATGTCCCAACACAATGATGGAAGTCCTAGGGTTGGCTAAGTTGGCCGAGGACAATATTGCAGCTCAAAAACGCTCCAAACCCACCTTTGTTCCCTTCGGAAATATGGATTCCCAACGACGTCCCATCACGCCTGCTCCTCTACCAACTCCTATCAAGCATTTGTCTGAAATAGAGATGCAGGCACGCCGAGAAAAAGGGCTTTGTTATAATTGTGATGAGAAATTCACTCGGGGACATAGATGTGTTCAATAAAATCTCTATCTCTTGGATGTGGATTCTCTGCCTGCCTCTGAACTTGGTGAAGAAGCTCTAGATACAGTAGATGATTAGGTTGACATTCAGCACTCGCCTGTTGACACCCCATCTCAGGATGACCCACCCGAGATCTCTCTCCATGTTGTAACTTGCGTCACCACCCCACAAACAATGTGGGTTAGGGGATACTTCAAGAAGCTCCCTCTTACCATACTCATTGATTCTGGTAGCACTCATAACTTCATTGACCCTCAGATTGCCAAACAGGCTGATTGTTTTTTCCATTCTTGCTCCCACTTTGAAGTCATGGTTGCCAATGGGGGCACCTTACCTTGCAAGGGGACGTGTCACAATGTGCGTATCTCTATGGAAGATTATAACCTACGCTCTTACATGTTTTCCTTGTCCTTAGGTGGATGTGATGTGGTTTTGGGCGTTCAATGGTTACGCACACTTGGCCGCATCTTATGGGATTTTGCTGAACTTTGGATGCAGTTTTCAGTCAATGGGGCACAACACAAATTTATGGGCTTACAACCAGGGTATCTCTGCATCATCAGTTCACATCGCCTGGAAAAAATCCTTAATAAGAATTCACATGGTGTCATCGCTCAGCTCCATTCCATTCAGATGCACCCATCAACAGTCTCCACTACTTCCTTAGATAGATATGCAGGTGTCTTTGCTAAACCAATGAGCTTTCTGCCTTCAAGAGACCTTTCCGGTAAGAATTTAGCCGCATCTACCTCTCGACAGGAAATGATGGCTATTTTGCATGCAGTACAGAAGTGGCAGCCATACCTATTAGAGAATTATTTCTGCATCAAGATTGATCTCCAGGGTCTGGAAAATTTCCTGGAACAATGGGTCTCCTCCCCAACACACCTAAAATGGGTTATCCCTATGCGATCACTTACAATAAGGGTAAGGACAATATGGTGACAAATGCTCCTTCTCGCACAATTGATGACCCAGTTTCTCTTACAACTATTTCTCTGCTTGTTCCAAATTGGTTGCAATATGTTCAACAGGGCTATCTCTTCTATGAACTCCATGCTTCTTCATCACCAGGGCACTCTGGGTTCTTCAAAATGTAGGACCGGGAACAATGTAACTTCTTTTGGCAGGGACTGAAATGAAAATTCAACAAATGGTGGCTGACTGTGATACTTTCTAGGTCAACAAGGGTGAAACGACACTCCTTTCGGGACTGCTCAAACCCTTGCCCATCCCTACACAGATTTGGCCAACTATTTCTATGGATTTCTTAGAAGCACTTTGGTGGTACAATACCACATCTACAAGGACACCATATGAAGCAGTCTATGGACAGACACCGCCAGTTCTTCTTCCATACACCCTTAGCAGCTCCCTAGTTCAGGCAATTGACTCAGTTCTTCGAAACCGCGATTAGATTCTTCTCATTCTGCAGGACAATCTTCACATGGCCAGAATTCGACTGCAAAAACAAGCCGATCAACACCATTCTAAGCGCACTTTTCACGTAGCTAATATAATTCTTCTTCGTCTACAGCCTTCCAAGCAATCCTCCCTAAAAATCCAAAGGCATCAGTGGCCCGAAATGCAACCCGAGGATGCTACCGGGGAACCATTCATTCAGATTCTGCATAAATTTCCCCAACCAAAGCTTTGAGGACAAAGCTTTTTTTAAGGGAGAGGGGATGTTAGGAACCCGTGTCAACCCTTCTCTTTACTTTGTTAGTATATTATTGTTGAACGCATATGCTTTGTGAGTCGTCTTATAGTATTTGTTGATCCATAGTTTATATTAGCCTATGGTATTGACCCATAGTATTGGACGCATATGCTTTGTAGGTCGTCCCATAGTATTATATGTCCCATGGTTTTGACTCATAGTATTGGGCATAGAATTAGTATATAAGTGTGTGTTGAGGTCATTGAAGGCACCATGAAGTTAATTGTATTGAGCTTGCTCAAAGGAGGTTGCCCCCTCGAAGTGGCCCATTATCAATACAAAAGTGATTCTGAGTTCTGTTAGTTCTGATATCTCATGTATTTGCATTAATTAATTATTGCAGGTTCATCACACTTTTCATGAATTAAAAGCGAAGATCCAGACAGTAAAACAAGACAATGAAAGAATCCTACAGACATAGGAAGAGTTGAAGCAAGCACTGTTTGACCAATATTCAAAATATGAACAGAACTTGGAACATACTTCTGAAACTAAAGAGCTATCCCAGGAAGGCAAGAACAAACAAACAAAAATAGCTGAAGAAAACAACAACTCAACATCATCAAGAGCTGCCAAACATCCACGTAAAAAGAAGCATAACTACTCTAGTGATAGCAGTGAAGGAGACTTTAAGCCAAAAAGAAAAAGGAATAAACAGTACGAACAGATATCTAGTGAATTCAAGAAAATCAAACCCCCAACTTTCAATGGTGAGACAGAAAAAGGAGAGACAGCAGAAGCATGGTTGTCCGGCATGAAAAAGTATTTTCAGATCTACGATTATTCAGAATCCTTGAAGTGGAAGATGGCAGTTTATAATCTGACCGAGAAGGCAGATATTTGGTGGCAAGACCTTAAAGGGGTAAAAGGTATAAAAGACCGAGATGTGAGTTGGAGTACTTTTAAAAGACACTTCAAGAAGAAATTCTTATCTGAGCAGTATTATGAAGAAAAATCCAAAGAATTTTATGATCTGAAACTGGGAATGATGAATATGAAAGAACTGAACAACAAGTTTTAAAGTCTGCTAAGATATGTGTCATATATGGTGGAAGAAAAACCAAAGGTCCAGAGGCACCTAAGTTGTCTACCTTTCCACATCAAGGACATGATAGAGTACGATAACCCTAAGACCCTAGAGGAAGCCATGAGGAAAGCCACTTTTTGCTTTGACCAGAATAAGAAAAGAGAAGGGGTACCTAGCTGGAAAAACCCAAAACCCAATAACTTTGAATAGAAGAAGAAGAATTTTAGATATGGTGGCAATTCCAGTTTTCAGAAGAGAAATTTTCAGAATCAAAAATTTCAGCAGAACAAAAATAATCAATAGCAGAAATTTACAGCACCCATAAATGTCCCCAATGTTGCCAGGACCAATGAACAGAAGCCACCTATAAAATGCTTTGAGTGCCATGGGCCCCATTATGCCTCAAACTGTCCCCTCAAGAAATGGGCGGCCAACCATATTCACTCCATACAGTTTGAAGCTACTGTAGGAGATGTGGCAAGAGAAGTACCCAGAATTAGTGTAGCATTAGACAACCGGCAAGCAGAACACCAAGTCTCAATGGTGGAGGTCGAAGGTATGCTGCAAAACCACCCAGTTTCTATTTTAATTGACCCCAATGCTAGTCTAAGTTATATATCCCCAGTTGTTGTAGAAAGACTTGATTTGAAAACAGAGAAATTCAATAAATTATGGTTAGTTAGATTAGCGACAGGAACAAAAAGAAAGGTTTCTAATTTTGTGGAAAATTGTGCTTTATTTATGAATCAACTAACAACGCAGGTTAGGCTAAACATTCTGCCATTAGGGTCATATGACATCCTAATCGATATAGATTGGTTAGAAACCCATCGGGTCATTCTAAATTGTTATGAAAAAAGCTTCATTTGCCTAGATGATGAAGGAAAGACAACAGAGGTAAAAGGAATCCCTAGAAAAACATCCGTTCGACAGATTTCAGCCATGTAAGTAAAAAGGGCAATCAGAAAAGGGTGTCAGATGTTTGCTGTAAATGCGGTGCATGATGAGATAAGTATTAAGGAGGACAAACTGAAATTGGAGGACATACCTGTCTTACGAGATTTCCAAGATATTTTTCCTTAGGAGATCCCAGAATTACCTCCCAAAAGGGACCTGGATTTTACTATTGAATTAATACCTGATGCTGTACCAAGTTCTAAAGCCCCATACTGGATGAACATACTAGAGCTGAATGAGTTAAAATCTCAGTTGAAGGAGCTGATCGATAAAAAATATATAAGACCCAGCGTGTCCCCTTGGGGAGCACCGGTCATTTTTTTCAAGAAGAAGGATGGTACCCTAAGACTTTGCATAGATTATCGTCAACTGAATAAAATGACGATTAAGAATAGGTACCCGCTGCCCCGCATTCATGATCTCTTTGACCAGCTACGCAGAGCGACAGTGTTCTCGAAGATCAATTTACGATCAGGATATCATTAGGTCCATGTGAAGGATGAAGACATTTTCAAAATAGCCTTTAGAACTTGTTATGGACACTATGAGTTCATTGTCATGCCGTTTGGATTAACTAATGCACCTACTGTATTTATGTGCTTAATGAACAAAATTCTGCACAAGTACTTAGATAAGTTTGCAGTTGTGTTTATCGATGACATTTTGGTATATTCTAAGAACAAGGAAGAGCATGATGAACATCTACATATCATTCTGCAAGTTCTGAGGGAACACTAGTTGTATGCAAAATTCAGCAAATGTGATTTTTACAAAGACAAGATTCAGTACTTGGGATACATAATCTCTGAGGAAGGGATTTCAGTTGACCCCGCCAAGATAAAGGCCATTAATGAATGGCCAGTTCCTAAAGTTGTGACATATGTGCGATCGTTTATGGGCATCACTGGTTATTATAGAAAATTCATTGAAGGGTTTTCCAGGATCGCAAACCCCATAACATTGCTGTAGAAAAAGGGAAAGAAGTTTGTCTGGGACCAAAAGTGTGCAGACAGTTTTGCAAAGTTAAAAGAATTATTGACTTCAACGCCTATTTTGAGGATTGCAGATCCTAATAAATATTTTGTAGTATGCCCAGATGCATGCAATGATGGACTGGGAGAAGTCCTAATGCATGAGGGACATGTTGTAGCATATGAATCAAGGAAACTGAAAATTCATGAGAAGAACTATTCCACCTACGATCTAGAATTGTTAGTAGCGATTCATGCCCTAAAAATGTGGCGTCACCACCTTATCGGCATAAAATTTACCTTGATGATGGATAATATGGGGCTGAAATATTTGTTAGATCAAACAAATTTGAATGCCAAGCAAGCCAGATGGCTAACTTTTCTGAGTGAGTATGATTTTGAAATTCAGCAGATTAAGGGGAAGGAGAATAAAGTTGCCGATGCATTAAGTCGTAATGCAAGGATACATTTTGTTTCATCCATCAACACATACACAACAGATTTGGAGGAATAGATTTTTGAAGGAATCAAGGAGGATGAGGAATACAAAAAATTGTAGGAAACGACAGCAGAAAACAACTCTGAAAATTCTGTAACAGATTTCAGTTTGAAGGAAAATGGCTTACTGCTATACAAAAATAGATTGTACATACCGAACATACCAGCGGTAAAAATTTTGATTTTGGATGAGATGCACAAAATCCACTATTCTTGCCATCCAGGTTACCAAAAAACCATCACAATGATAAGGAAGGAGTACTACTGGCCTAGGATGAAGTATGAAGTAGCGGAGTATATAGCTAAGTGTTTTAACTGTCAAAAAGTGAAGGTGGAACATCAGCATCCTGTTGGATTGTTGCCTATACCCAGCTGTAAATGGGAAGTCATAAGTATAGATTTCATCACTGGGTTACCAAAGAATAAAAAATAGCACGATTCCATCATGGTGGTAGTAGACAAACTCAGCAAGACAACCCATTTTATCCCTGTCAAAACTACCCATAAAGCCCCTGATATCGCAGAAATTTTTATGAAGCGGGTTTTCCGACTGCATGGCATACCAAAGGTAATAGTTTCAGACCATGATTCGAAGTTCACAGGTAATTTTTGGAGGTCTTTGTTCAAGGGGTTAAACACCACCTTAAATTTCAGCACTGCATTCCATCCGCAAACTGACGGACAGACAGAAAGGGTGAACCGGATATTGGAAGATATGCTCAGAATGTATGTTAAGGATCAGCCTGATAAGTGGGAAGACTACTTGCATTTAGCAGAGTTTGCATATAATAATCACTACCATGCTTCATCCAAACTTAGCCCATTTGAGATCCTTTACGGAAGAAAGTGTAACAAACCGATGTCATGGAGTGATCCGGTTAGCAGGGTCACCTTAGGGCCCGAATTGTTGCAGGAATTAGAATTAATCATGAAACAAGTACAAGGGAATCTTAAAGCTTCCCAGGATAGACAGAAAAGTCAAGCAGACCTTAAAAGAACTCATAGAGAGTTACAGGTTGGTGAACATGTTTTTCTTAAGGTAAGGCCGAAAAAGAGTTCCTTAAAATTGGGAAGCTGTGCCAAACTGGCACTCAGGTATTGTGGTCCTTTCGAAATCTTGTCCAGGGTTGGACCTGTAGCATATCAATTAGCCCTACCTTCAAACCTCAAAGTCCATAATGTTTTTCACATTTCATTTTTAAAGAAATACGTGCATGATCCTACTCATGTTGTAAATTGGAATAATGTTCAGGTTGAACAAGGCGGCGATTTTCCGGTGGAACCGGACTGTATTCTCGCAAGGAAAGAAACTCTACTCCGAAATCGCACGGCTGGCCAAGTAAAAGTGCAATGGAAGCACTATAGCCCAGCATAGGCTACCTGGGAGTTGGAGAGTAGTATGCGGGCTGCATACCCAACTCCGTTCTAGGAACACTCAATGAGTGAATAAAGCAACATCGAGGACGATGTTGAGGCTTAAGGGGGGGTGTATGTCACCTACCCAATTTTTGAGAATAATTATTTTCTACTATTATCCTTTTTGCAAAATACTTTGTGTTAAATTATAATTACAAGTTTTGTAATTATGACCAAGTAGGTCAAAAATGAATGTAATGACTCATTATTATTATTTAATAAATAAAAATGGGAGACAAGCACTCAAGAAAGATGTTAGAAGAGTGTCCACTGGCCCACTCGGAGGAATGGAAGCTACTGGAAGGATTTGGACAGATGGAAGCATTTGCACTCTACCATTAACTGTTGGTATGGGACAACTCCCCCTAATTTTGTAGCATTTCCCCCTCCAGGTGGAGGGAGGTGAGCAAGTATCTCACTAATGACCAACTAATTACAAAAAGACCTAGGCAACCTATAAAAGGAAATTCGAATTGAGCAGGGAGCTCTTACAATGTTTTATGTAGAAACATTCTTCATGCTCATCAGGTGATGGCTGAGAGATTCGAATAGGGGAGGCTATGGAGAGTGCAAGTATAAGTCTGCAAATGTTATGAGAAGGACAGACCAGAGGTGCTAGTGCTGATCCCATTGATTACTAAGCCTGTAAGGCTGGATATATAAATTTTCTTGCTGCTGGAAGTAGAAGTCCTAAGCTGGAGAACCTTCTTCCTCCTGGTGGATTAGTGGATAAGCTCAGGGGTCCTAAGGCAGACATCTTGGCTGTTTGGGAGCAGGTTGGGTGGAACAGGTTTCTTGAGTGATTTGTTCCTCCCATTACACCCAGGTTCTATTCTTTTGTGCTTTCTTTTTCAAATCATATGAATGCTCTCATAAAATGGCTTAGTATTGTTCTTTAATAATCAATAGTAGAAAATGTCAGATCCTAATTAATTTAGATTTGTTGAACTGATAAAATGACTCCTCTGCATTTTTTCCCATGGATTGAGCTGCATCATACTCCAGTACAAAGAGGTAGCATTAAATCTGCCCAGTTAAAAGTGAAACCTTGCATGCATCTAAATATCTAAACCAAAGACAACCCATGCATAGACCTATGTTTATCATGCATCTTATGTTTTAGCAACTGTAGATTAGATCTTTGCATGTATTGTTTTAATGTTCAATTCTGTATGCTGAAACAACTTAACATAAACTAATTATAGCAGTAGGTTCTTTTCTTACTTCTGAAGGTGGACACTGTGTTAACAATTAGGGTTTACTAGTCTTTAGTGATTTCTTCAAAAGAAAACAATATCATGCATTCTGTTTAACCACATACTTAATACTCTATTTTGTTGTTGAATTTGTCTGATCCTTATAGAAATTATTGCCATCACTGTATTATTCTTTTATGCAAAAAAAATATATATATATACTGTATTGTTCTTTCATTTTCCCCAGAAGTCCCAATTGGACAAATATAGGGAGAGAGAATTAAAATAGAAAAATTGTTATATTCATAAGCAATTAAATTCACTAACGAATGCACTATCAGTTCCTTGTTTTTTGTATTATCAAATTGCATGTGATAGAATTTACATAACAGAATACCAAGTCATTAAAAGCAAAGACAAACACAGCAGCATTGAATTGATAGAGTAAATTATAGTATCTCTACACCCAAACTGGGGTTAACCGTCCTCATTACATTATTATTTACAAACATTTAAACAACTGCCAAATCAAAGGTTTCATTACCTTAGACAATCTAACTGTAGAATCAAGAGTTATTATTCTTGTTCTTTTAAAACATTATTACAGACCTACAGATTTCATTCACATCGACAGGCTAGGATTTAGGATTATCACTGTCGTATTCAAACAAAACCAACACCCTTTTATTATTGGATTATAGCCACTATTTAATTAAACAACGTAAACATGCCCTTCGTTCCTTGGATCAGGGTTCAAGAATGAGGACATTGAAACACCATACGTAAACGTGAAAACTCTGAATATCTTAACAGGCTTTTAGATACAGATACAAAACGAGAAGTTCAAATCACCAAACATAGCCATTAAACCTTAGATAACTATCATTTCCATTTAAATTAATAGTGGTTGCACCCTACGGTCACCACATTCCTTTGCCGAAGGTTCCATTCGAAATCCCATGCCATTTACATACACTACTAATGCCGAAGCAAAATTACAGTCAATGTATCTCCTTTTTTATCAACCCAGAAGTACCCAAAACATTAAGACATAAAACATAAGGCTGTAAGACTCTTTGAAAACATGAGGGTTCAACCCTACTAAGCTTTCCAAGCCCAGGAATGGCCAACCATATATTTTAAAACATTTACATCACCTACTCTATCAACAAAACTTAAAACTGTAACGTTTCCCAAATGCTGCAGGTGAGACAAAAGCCATTACCGCGAAGGCATGCTACCAACACTTGCTCATCAAGTACGATTCCAGGAGAACCACTAAGGAGGGATACCACCGAAGATTACCGGTGGGATCACTTTAGTTCTTTTCCCCATCAACTATTCTGGCACCCTGTTTCTTGCCGAGGGTTACCTGCTAACAACCATTGCTGAGTTAAGTATCGGATCATGAGGTATTAAGGCATGCAATTAAGAATAATTGGAAAAACCCTTGCAACGTTACTATACCTGAGTTGTGACAGAGAGTTGACGAAGCCAACATCCACCCATTGAAGGAGAAGCGCTCAGTTCGAAGACCACGATGAGGGATACCTACCGAAAAACTTCCAACTCATTTGAAAACCCCATACTTGCAAGCTACTGCAATGCCAGAAAGGATGCACTCATCCCACCTGTAGATTGCTAAACGAATCACTTCCAGACTTGGCTTCCATGGCTAACAATTATTGACAGACCAAAGGTTGCTACCAGTCTCAAGATCGAGCCCGGGGGAGGCTAGAAAAACATTGAAACCCTAAGTGCCTCTCGGCAGGTTGGCCTCACCTCCCAAACCCTACCACCGAACAATGACCAAGAAACGTTACAAGAATCCATAACTTACGCTAGGGTTCAACTCATCCCAATACACAACGATCAACGACGAAGATCCATCCTCATCAAGCCACGTTGGAGGGTGGCAGGAGTAGCATTAAATTGCTCATCTACCTCCCAAGCTACGAGGTTTCCATATCAGTTGACAGCAGGGCAGGAGGCCCATTACAACTCAACTTGCAAAACCCTTCCACATGCTAATTCAACTATCACAACTTACACGTAACAATATCCTTAACATGGTGGCCAGGTAAAATAATTGCAAACCAAATCATTTAATACACCCTCGATTCGTATGCAGGCTTTTGCAGGGCCATCAGTCCACCTACCAATCCATACGAATCAACATTAATAGCATCAACATATAAATATTATCAATGTATAACGATCATCGATAGAATATAACAAAGGTCTCATATGATTCCTTATAATCAATTTCAAAACACACTCATAGCATATGAATATCCACCAGGGTCACGAGCAATCATAGGGCATGGATTGAATCCGCCCATCAAATAAAGTCTATTATAAAGTTCAACATAGGGATCATTGTAGAGCTCATAAAGCTTGTTCACACCATACGTTATATCAACACATTGTTAGGGTATGGTTGCCACCCAAGGACCCATCGCATTCATTGCATGGTACGGTATTAATGCTTAAGGTGTCACCATTTTAACTACCGAGGAAATAGAGATTTAAAACCAACTTATCACTCTCTCCATAGTATGACTTAAGACCATGCGCCTTTGTCAACAACCTGTCACCGTCAATTTTATAAAAGAATTACTTTAACAGCCACAAGGAATTTATGGAATGACCATATGTAAAGTCATCAACACTTAAAAACAAACATTCATAACAAACACACCCTGAAATAGACGTTATCTGCAGTCTTGGGATAGATAGGTTCATCTTATAGAATTGGAAGGAGATCATACCTGTAGCATCGAAATTCATACGCAGTTTTTATTGATAACACAGTTATTAAACCCTCTCAGTTATTATCACTATCTCTTACCTCCGAATCTGCGCACGGAGGACGAGTACAATGCTTTAGCTGAATAGCTAAGTAAGCCTCGGGGCACCTTGTGGGACCCCTTTCATCATCATCCAGAAAAATTAAATTGTCAGCACTTGTCGAGAATAATTCTGTTTTCCAAATGCATCCAAATTTTCAATCATTCCAACATTTAAAATAAGAACATAATGATTAATTGATTTTCATTACGCCATCAGAAGACGAAAAGAAACAACCATTAAATTGTTCCTACCAAGCGACACCTTTATTAATTGCTGAATATTGAATATTATTATTTCCGCATTTTACTATATTAGCTTTTTATGGCGATTTAATTTTTTTTAAATTTTATGAAAATATTGGGATGTTACAGGCCACGCCTTGCTAGGTACATTTTATCCCCTCGAAGAATCTATTAATTACACCACTTCATCTCCCATTGGAAGTAGTACCCCATTGAATTCTCTGAAAGGAGATCCCTCAGACCCCTTTGACTCATCCTCGGTTGTAGGAGGTTATCCATTGTTTAAAACACCACCTAGATCTTCTCCTCATGGAAATCACATCCCAAATAGAATGGAAAGACCCGTCATCCCTACCTTACCATTGATGGCTAGTTTAAATCTAGGCTTGATTTGGACAAACTCACAAATGACCCCATCTCTCATAATGCAACATGGCCGGCTATGCCACACAAGATTCCTTCCGATATTCCCAAATTCTAAGGAAAACAGGGATACAATCCTTCCAACCACGTTATGTATTTCCACTCATGGTTTTCACCTAATATAATAGTGGATGACCCCTTGAGGCTTCTCCTATTCCAGCGTACCCTCACCGGAACAACAAAAAAATGGTATGTGAACCTAGAAATTGGCACCCATTACACATTTGCAACATTGGACACTACATTTATTCCATACTTTAAACTGCCAATACGACATGACCTAGGCCTCGAAATTCTCTTTGAGTTTTATCAAAATAATTCCACCGATATTGCGGACCACATCGATGAGTGGCGTACATGTCGCACACTATGTAAGATCGAAATAAAACCTCCCTTTCTATTGGATTGGTTGATCAAATATCTTCAACTCGACATAGCTAAAGATGTCACCACCTCCATGCCACAAAGTGAGGAAGATGCTATTATGAAAGCACAACATTTCGACCTCATATATGCACAGTCTAGATATATTTACACAATCCTTCTTGATGCCCTGTGGCATTGGTCATTGGTCCCTACACCTCTGGGCTTGTCACATTCGACAGATGGGATTATTGGGTCAATTTATCATTTAGGAAAGGTTCCTCCCACCACATCAATACCATTCAACATGGCCCCATATTACCCATCCATGACACGTGCGCCAATAACCCCTACACTGGTACCAACACCATCAGTTCGTCAATCACAACACGAACCATATAGTCCTAAATACCCAAATGTTAGCCAAACAATGACGGTTCCTACACCGCCATTAGTGCCAGTCACTCCTACATCCACCGCTTATGGAGAGAAAATGGCTATCCCACTGTTAGGATTTAATCAATATTACCCTTTACCATGCCCAACTGGTCAGCAACCTTCCCCCCACATGGGGGTTAACCTAGTTTAACATACTTATGTTTAGCAAGCTCACCAATTTGAGCAATTGAACACTGCAAACCCCCAGAATCCACAGAATCAGGGAAAGAAGAAAGGTAAGAATAGGAAGAACCAACAATTGGGGTAAGGGGACAATCCTCCCCCCAAGCAAAACCGAAACACAGGTGATCCAAATCCAGGGACTAATAATACCCCCAAACAAGTGAAGAATCCTACCCTGAGAACCAATTATTGTTAATCTATCTGTGGCGATTATGGTCATTACACACATCATTATTCTCTTATCCCCAACTATCAACAATTAGTGGAAGCTAAAATGAATGTGGTGATGAAACCTCCTCAAGCACTGAATCCTCCCCAACGACAAACAACAGTGTTACAGCAACCCTTTTCCAATCAAGGGGCAGTTACACAAAAACAAGATCCTCGTCAACCCGGCGACATCTCTTTCCAATGTATCTATACACTAGATATAAACCTTCATACATGAGTTAAGGGTTATGATGGGACTCCACCCCCCCAAGTGGAAGACGTATCTATCCCATCGGGGGGCCATCTAAAAATACCACGTCCAAATACCGAATAAATACGATAGATTCCAAAAGTTCGGCTTCGGCGTACCCATAATAACCCTCACATGAAAGCCTCCCACAATTACAGTATTGTGGATGACATGGCTTAGTCCCCCGTGGCTATGTCCACATTAGAATTGCTACAGTCTTTCCCAACACAAAGAAAGGAGTCACTCAATGCACTCGGTGTTGTCGATCCTTCTGAATCGCACCTCATGAACTTTTACGTTAACAAAGGTGATCTGCGACGACCATCATCAGTCACATTTCAAGTTCCAGTCATGGTTAAAAATGTCATGATCCATCGTTGTATCATCGACAAAGGTGAATCCACTTGCGATATGTCCGTAAAAGTTTGGAAATTATTAGGATCACTCGAGTTGGTCCCCTCATCTATCGGTCTTCGCACGTATTATGGGATAACATCCCAACCAAGAGGATTGTACCAAAATGTCCCCATAGAGCTATGGGGAAAGATGGTTATTATTGATATTGAAGTAATCGATTCTGAGCTCAACTACAACATCCTCTTGGGGCATAGTTACATGTATGCCATGAAGGCGGTAGCCTCCTCAGTCTTCTATATCATGATGTTTCCCTTAAATGGGAAGATAGTTACCCTCGACCAGATTAACGATTATGACCCTAATACCACAAGCAATCCTGACAACGTCCTACCAACTATACTAGGTGATGATCAACCGTGTGTTTACATTTCCGCCGATATGTACAAGGAATCCAATTTGTTAGGATCATACTTGGGACCAACACTAAATATGTTGATGTATATGTAACTTCGAAATGTATTTCACATATATGTATATTGTATTACTATAGAGATGTTATTATTCCTCTATACAGAAGTGGTTGTATTCCTATAGAGATGTTATTATTTCTCTATACGGAAGTGTCGTCATTTATATTATAAGTGTCGTAACTTATACTTGATGGGTTATTAGACCACCTTGTTGGGGTTGGCCCTATATAAGTCATGTGGGTCAAAAGGTTATTAGACCACCCTAGTGGGGTTCGGCCCAGTCATCATTATGTTAAGTGGTTAAGTTGAGGCCGACCTACTTGAGTAAAGGTTAAGTCAAGTTAGTGTATAAATAGAGAGTGTGTATCTCTCATTTTACACATTCTATTCCCTCACTCACACTTGGGAGAGTGGCGCACTTGTGGAGGAGGAGGCTCTGCTACTAGGAGAAGACTATCTCTCATATTCTGGTTGTATCATTGCTCTATCTATCTCTGAGGAAGTTATTGGGGTTTTTCACCTTTATGGTTTTCCCCAAGTAAACTCTGTGTCCCTTGCGTGCTTGCATTATTGTGTCCATGATTGATATGATGTAGATTTGTTGTACATGTTGTTCTCTCAGTTAAGATCCTAGATCATATTGAAGTAAATTCTGAAAATTTAACATGGTATCAGAGCTAGCCTGAAAGAAGGCATGATATGGCATGTATGACACTTGTTGCACTTATGATGATGGGGCTTGATATAGCAAAAACCAGTCATCGTAGAACTTTCGCTATAAATCCGTTTTGGCGAAGTGTTCGGGTCTAAAAATTTTACAGGTCGAATATAATATCCTCATGTACCTTGTGTCCAAAGGAAAACCTCTAATTCATTGTAGTTTGTGATTTATGATATGTACAATATAGGGTTTCTGCCTCTTCCAAATCTGAGTAAAACTCAGGTGACCTTGGGAAAAAGGTCATAACTTGGGCTAGGAAGCTCCAAATAAAATTTCGTAAAAATTGACAGGTAGTAAACAAAATTTACTATCCCAGGAAAAAATTTCAGAGGCCGAAGTTGAACTCGTGACACGTGGCACGCCGTACAAGTTTGCTCTCTAGTTTTATCCCATAAACAGGTCACATTACGACACTTGGCATAAATCTCTCTAAGGAATCCAATTGAGGTCAGACCTATCGAGATGGAAATATGACAGGTCGGGTTATCTCAGGAAAAATTTTCAGACCTTGTCGATCGAAAAGTTCAGAATTACACCAGAAACAATCAGGTACATATTTCTGTCAAAACAGAATTATTTTTTAGCACCTTCATTCATGGCTTCCAGAATTTAGGGTTTTGGATAAAGCTGGAATTTTTGTAATCGGAGACCACGGCTGAATGCTACTCATCAAAATCGGAATTTAGAGACCAAGATCAGAATTTTTGGTTGGGCAGAATGCCGGGCTTGATCAGACCCTAGTTCGGGACTTTGATCAGAAAAGTGGAAAATTAGGGCTTCCGCAAAAATGGGAATTTTTGAAATCTGTGACCATGGCTAGAAGCTCCTCATAAAAATAGAAGCTCAGAGCTTTGGATCAAATATTTTGATTGGGTAGAAGAGTGGGCTTCATCAAACCCCAGTTCGGGGTCACGTCCAGTGAATCCGGAAGTTTCAAAGGCAAAATTGAGGAGTGAAACTTTGCAGTTTTCAAATTCTGAATATACTAGCTTGATCAGCTCATCAAGGCGCATATTTCTATCCTTTGGAAAGTTTGAAATTCAAATTTTGAATTTTTTGGGTCTCTCTGACAAACCCTAATATAGCTCCAGGTCCAGTTCTTGCAAATCAAGTGGATTGGGTCAATCCTAGAAGAAGTTGGATTGGTCACCTGCATAAGTGAAGAAGTTCCTGTTTCAGAGGGAGATGAGGCTAAGGCCTTACATAAGAAGAGTACAAGCGATCTCGACAGGTATGACTCATTGAGGTATGTTTCGAGATTTGTTCATGTTTAAGTTTATGGTATGTTTTTCTTCATGATTATTATGGTTAGTACAATCTTGATTTGAGATTTGTCATATCACCTTAACAAAATTATGAATGCATGATAGAAGATATTCATTGGTTAGGGTGTTGACACTTATGATTGTACTAATGCATTATGGTGTTGTATGAGGTTTATGTTCTCTGCTAACATAGAAGGTACACCAAGAAAGACAAATCATGTTCTACTTCAAGAACATATGATCATGGTGACATGAAGACAAAGATTCATCCATTGTCATGGATCGCATAGAAGATCTACTTACGAGGTATGTATAACTTGGTTCTACAATGGTTAACCTATGAGACATGCAGGTTACTAGCACAAGTCACTGAAGAGAACCAGAAGACATTATGCGGGTATGTTAGACATATCTGGCTAGCATGCTAATCCAGGTATGTTTTTCCTATATCAAGCTAGAATCCTACCTTGTGTTAGGATCTTATACTGCTGTGTTGTTGATAATGATTATTCATGAAGTCATAGGTTTGAATAGTCATGGATGTATGCATATTATGTTTCTTACCATAATTGATGATATGATTAACGAGAAGAATCATGAAGGTATAGGTTTGAGTAATCACGGGTTTATGAATTGATGATTTAACTAATCAGAAGAGTCCTATGATCAAATAAGAATATGCATGAGTAAAAGAAGACTTCTTTGAAACCTTGAATACTAATGTTTATTATCTGTGAATGATCATGACTATACATGTGTAAGACTATTGTGTTTTGATAGTATTAAGATTATACTAATAAATGTGTGATTATGTATGAGACCTCAAGGATAACACAATGATGATACTAATAAGCATGCATAGTGATTAAGGATGGATGTAAGTTCAAGGACAGGTAATCCAGGAAGCAAAGATCAAGAGGGAGCACACTGCAGTTGTTCCTGCAAGAAAGCAAAGGAGTACACTTTAGTAGTTTCTGCAAGGATGCAGATATTCAGAGGGAGTTGACGACTTCTCACAATCCACATCAGAATGGAGTTGCAAAGATTCAGAGGGAGTCCAACCAACAACCAAACAAAGATAAGTATTTGAATTGTCATTTCTTACATAATGTTATTCAATGATGTATATGCTTATGTTCCTAGAATTAGGTTGTGTATTATGCATATTAGAATAGTTGCATTGATGAACAGTATACTACTAATATACATGGGTAAGTGGCCTATGGCACTGTACAACATTCCATTGCTACTTATCTAGAATGAAACCTCTTTGCTGACATGTTAGGAGTTGTGCACACTCTTAACAATGTTTTAGTAGAGATTGGAAGGCATCTAGAAAGTTACGGAATATGGATAAATGTTGTATTGAAGCATTGGCTAAGATAATTACATGACTGTATGACATATTTCTTTATGTGTAAGAATTTGTTCTGAAAGCTATGAGATGTTTTCTAATCATGCAATTTAACTTGTTGTGTAGGAAAGATCGTATACCATCACCTACAGAAGAAGGACTACAACATTTTTTCAGCAACAAAGTTATCTATTGAAATTATTGAAGATATTGAAGTTCCCTGGATTTGGGAAGAATGCTATGATCGAGGAGTACCAGTCGATCATGAAGATGTTTGGGATGCAGTCACAAAGGGTAGTCTGTAGTGACTTCCAAGAGGATCTACAAGATCAAGCATGCTGCAGGTGGTGGCATAGATACTTTTGCTCCTGTAGCCAGATACACTTCCATTAGATCCGTACTTGCTCTGGATGCAGTGATGAAGTGGAAGATACACCATATGGATTTCAAGACAGCCTTCTTGAATGGTGTAGTTGAAGAAGAAGTGTATGTGGAGAAGCCCCTTGGTTCTGAGACACATGACAGGGAGTGATATATGTGCAGAACTTGGTATGGTATGATAGAGAGCTTTCTATCCAGTTTGGGATTTACCAAGAGTAAAGCGGATTCCAACCTTTACTACAAGGTTGAGGAAGGAAATCCAGTGATACTACTTTTGTATATGGATGACCTGTTTGTAATAGGTGAGGATAGATTGATTGTCGACATGTAGCGGAAGCTTGTTGCCGAGTTCGAGTTGAAGAACTTGGGGATGATGCACTATTTGTTTTTGGCATGAAGGTGTGGCAGAGTGCAAATGGAATCTTCCTTGGACAAGGGAAGTGTGCATTAGAGATCCTGAACAGGTTCGAGATGATGGACTGCAAGGCTATGGCCACACCTATGGAATCGAACCTGAAGCTTCTGTGTGATGCTCCATCTGATCCGGTTGATTATGGGCTCAAGTATGATGCGAATCAAAAGTTCAACTTGCAGGGTTATGTTGATTCATATTGGGCATGCAGTGCTACAGATAGGAAGAGCACTTCTGGGTGCTGCTTCAGTATGGGATCATGTGTGATCTCTTGGTTTAGCAGGAAGCAGTCCTGCGTAGCACTGAGTACAACCAAAGTAGAGTATGTTGCGACGGATGAGCAGGTTGCAGATGTATTGACCAAGTTATTGGCAAGAGTGCAGTTTGAGTACTTCAGAGAGAGGCTTGGTGCACTTCAGATCAAGGTTCCTTCCAAAGGGAAGTGATATCCGGAAGATGCATATGAATATGAGCTTTTCTGACATGGTTGATATGTTCTCCCTTGGTCATGATGTAATTGCTGAGCCATTTTTCACATGGTGGTAGATGTGTTCTCCCATGGTGAAAAATTAAGGGCTAGAGCCTTCCCAGAATAGTGGTAGATGTGTTCTCCCATGTCGGTGGTGTAAGTGCTGGATGATGTGCATTTGGGCCGTGCTTTGTGGATGATGAGATGATCTGAAGAGGACGATGCTATGATGATCAGGAGGATCATGGATGATGAGCATCAGGACGATGCTCCAGTTAATACTCTATATATGTATATATGCATCATGTTGGATGCTTGTTATGATCAGTTGGATCATTTATATATATATGCATCATGTTGGATGCTGGATATGATCAGTTGAATCATTTATGTATGTATGCATCATGTTGGATGTTGGATATGATCAGTTGGATCATTTGTATGTATTTTGTATATGCATCATGTTGGATGCTTGGACCATGTATCTGTATATGTATCAGGTGGATACTGAGATCATGTATGTTGATATGTATCAGGTGGATACATTGTATGATCAGGTAGATCATGTATGATGATATGTATCAGGTAGATACTTGGTATGCATCAGGTGGATGCATTGTATGATCAGGATGATCGTGGATGACGAGCTTCTCCAGATGACATGCAACAGGATGTTGCAGTGATGATGATCAGGATGATCATGTGTACATCAAGATGATGTATGGTGAGTATCAGGATGATACTTTGTGGCCGTGGATCAGGTTGTGCAGATGAGCATGTCTGGGAGATCCTATAGGTCGGAGTTGTGCACCCGTAACAGCCTGGGATGCTCTTTCAAGACATTGCTCTGGGAGGAAATATAATTTGTGCCTTGGGAGATCTTCAGGTTGGAGTTGTGTACCCATAACATCCTGACATGCTCTTGCGATGTTTTTTCCTATGGCATGTAATTTGCTCTTGGGAGATCTAGATAGGATGAAAAAGGCCTCAGATGCTTCAGCGAGGTTTTGCCATGACCACATGTAATTTTCTCCTGGGAGATCTTGACAGGATGAAAAAGGCCTCAGATGCTTCAGCCAAGTTTTGTGGTGGACCACATGTAATGTGCTCCTGGGAGATCCGACAGGTAGAGCTGTGTGCTCATAACAGCCTGGGATGCTTCAGCCAAGTTTTGTGGTGAGATCACATGTAATGTGCTCCTGGGAGATCCGACAGGTAGAGTTGTCTGCTTGTAATAGCCTAGGATGCTTCAGCCAGGTTTTGTGATGGGTCACATGTAATGTGCTCCTGGGAGATCCGGCAAGTAGAGCTATGTGCTCGTAATAGCCTGGGATGCTATAGCCAAGTTTTGTGACGCACGTAATAAGTCCTGAATATTCCACAGCATGGTCAGTGATGACGAAGACCTGCAGGTGGTGGGCCTACATCCAGTATGAAAAAGGACTCGCTTTGTAGAACTTCCTATGATGAGTAGATTCAGAGATTGATTGAGATAGCAGCAGCAGTGACGATGATGATGACTCGATGACGATTATCCAGTGACGATGATCCAGAGAAGATGACTTGTGCTAGAAGACCTATGTCGAGAAATACCTTCCTAGTTAAGAGGGAGTGTTGATGTATATGTAACTTCGGAATGTATTTCACATATATGTATATTGTATTCCTATAGATATGTTATTATTCCTCTATAAGGAAGTGGTTGTATTCCTATAGAGATGTTATTATTCCTCTATACGGAAGTGTCGTCATTTATATTGTAAGTGTCGTAACTTATACTTTATGGGTTATTAGACCACCTTGTTGGGGTCGGCCCTGTATAAGTCATGTGGGCCAAAGGGTTATTAGACCACCCTATTGGGGGTCAGCCATGTGGGTCAAAGGGTTATTGGACCACCCTAGTGGGTGTCAGCCAAGTCATCATTATGTTAAGTGGTTAAGTTGAGGCCGACCTACTTGAGTAAAGGTCAAGTCAAGTTAGCGTATAAATAGAGAGTGTCTCTCTCTCATTTTACACATTCTATTCTCTCACTCACACTTGGGAGAGTGGCGCACTTGTGGAGGAGGAGGCTCTGCTAATAGGAGAAGACTATCTCTCGTATTCTGGTTGTATCATTGCTCTATCTATCTCTGAGGAAGTTATTGGGGTTTTTCACCTTTATGGTTTTCCCCAAGTAAACTCTGTGTCTCTTGTGTGCTTGCATTATTGTGTCCATGATTGATATGATGTATATTTGTTGTACATGTTGTTCTCTCAGTTAAGATCCTAGATCAGATTGAAGTAAATTCTGAAAATTTAACAAAATATCCCTCCACCTCAACACCATCATTGGCACCACCGCCGAGTCATGGCATTGAACAAATGTTGAGTCCATCGGTACCACCAATGTTTCAAATCCCGTTGTTATATCCTCCCATGGGTGTACAAAGGACGTTGGTTTTGTATCAGTTAACTCTACTTGGGAAAACTTTGGGAATCTTTATGTGGTACCTAACACCACCCTTCCTAGATATCGATTCCAAGCCATTCTCCCATTACTAGTTTGTCCCTGTGTCGGCTAGTATGGGTGAAAGGCTAGTAACAGGACTAGTTACAATAGCCCAACCTATGACATCTGCAACTAGCCCACAATCGGTCATCACTAAGACCATCAATGGGGGAACCAAGCAAACCAATTTGAAAGGTACCCTATTACCAACCCTGACATCTAATTTGGTAGAAATAGTGAAGCCTAAAGAATGGAGCATCAACCATCAGGAGTTGAGAGCCTCGGTAATGATCAATACTCCCAATCAAAGGATCACACCGCTGTGTTCTCTTTGTGGGTCGCAAGGCCATGCAACCAATCTATGTCCCACTCTACCAGAGCTACATAATCTACTTAACACTCTCATTGGCGTTGCCCATGTTCCACTAACGGTGAAAGGGGGAACCCCTCACTCCCCACAATTAAGTCCAAAACATTGCGTACAAATCACGCATGTTCCATATGTTCTCAGTATGGGAACTATACACATCATTTCCCTGACATCCCTCGCTATCGAGAGCCCTTGGAAACTATTCACTTCAATGAATCCTTGGAAGATGCCTCACCCCCCTGATCTCTAAAAGAGGATCCTATCAGCATGGGATGATTCCATACCCGATCAACAGTTACTGCGAAATCCATAAAGCTTGGCCATTGTTTTAAATCATACGAACACCACCCGACCATGTCGCTCGTGCAACTTAATGTCTCACCACTCATTCCAATGCCCTCTTATTTCCACATTTCGCACTTTACGGACAACCGAAATCCGATTAGATGATAACCTCACCTTATGTGGAACTTCCCGACCTAGAGTAATCGAAGAGGATACTAAACCAACATAGCATAATAGGGAAAAAAACATGTCACGTTCATAGAATATCGTGACATATATTTATCCCCCATCTCCAATTTCTTATGAGGTGATGGACCCCTTATTATTCCCTACAGAAGAAATCCTATCACCCACCACATCCATCCCTGAGTACCTTGACATCCTGCATCTTGATTCAATTTATCTTTCTTCCCATATTGAATACCCATGGTCTTCAGGTGAGGATATACTACAAGAATACGTATTTACCACATATGAGGAGATAATCGAGGTCATGAACACTATTGAACCCCCATGGAACTCTTTCCATCATAGGTCCTCAGCAGCAAGTAGGTAAGAACCACACAAAATCCCAACTAAACAACAATACACCATTGATTCAAAAGACTTTTTACCGCACACTCACATTGATTGGTTCAAAAATCCTATCCTCACCCCAGATGCGTTTGAAGATGGTAACCTTGCCAATATATGCCCTACCATACAGGTTGATATCTTCATCACACCAGTAGTCATCGAAAACATCTCTATCGAGGCTTCCTACTCGCCGCATGAAATTACTGATTTCACCGCTCTATTTAAAGAATTCCGTGACATCTTTGCATGGCCCTATGAAGAAATGTGGGGTCTCGACCCAGCAATTGTCGAACATCACATTGACACTTGGCCTAATTCCATTCCCTACCAACAGAAACAATGCCCGGTACACCCTTCTAAGTCCCCGATGATCAGAGCCGAGGTTGAAAAACTCTTGCAAGATCGATTTATTTTTCCCCTCGCTTACACATCATGGGTATCTAACCTCGTCCTGGTTAACAAAAAACAGGGAACTATTCGCATTTGTATGGATTTTGGGGCCGCAATTTAGCCTGCCCCAAGGATAATTTTCCCACGCCATTCCTCGACCAAATCATTGAATCATGTGCAAGTAATGAAATGTTGTCCTTCATGGATGGGTTCTTCGGATATAAACAGATATGAATCTGTCCCTAGGATCAGTATAAAATTGCATTTACTACACCATGGGGAAGCTTTGCTTACAAAGTCATGCCCTTCGGTGTGAAATATGTTGGCCCCACTTTCCAACGAGAAATGACATATGTTTTTAATGAATTAGCTCACATCATCCTCTCCTTTTTAGACGACCTCACAACCAAGTCCAAAAACCAAGGTGGGCACCTTCAAGACCTTCGTACCGTCTTCACAAAATGTCGCAAGTATAATATATGCTTAAACCCACTCAAGTGTGTATTTTGTGTCACCACCGGTCGCCTCTTAGGATTCATTGTTTCCAAAGATGGTATCACCGTCGACCCTTCGAAGGTTCAATCCATCTTGGAATTACCAACACCACGAACATGATGCTTATTGTAGAGTGTGCAAGGTACAACCAACTTTCTTTGCATTTTGTTCCTGACTATGCAACTCAGTCCCATGGATTTTTACGAATTCTCAGAAAATATATGCCATTTAACTAGGATGACTATGCCCAAACTGGCTTTGATGCCCTTAAACAAGCATTGTCATCATCCTCCCTCATCTTTCCTCCAAACTTTGAAAAATATTTCATCTTGTATATCTCTACGTCAAATTCTGTTGTAGCCAATGTACTCATCCAACCAGGCGCAAACCATCAGGAACATGTCATATATTATGTTAGAAAAACCCTCGCCGGACTGGCACTCAACTACACCCATGATGAGAAGCTTGGCCTTGTAGTCATCCTTTCTATACATAAATTATGCCACTATATTTTACTTGGAAAAACAATCGTTGTCTCTGATTCCAACCCTATGCAATACATACTTAGTCGTAGGATTATCAATAGTAAGTTTGCATGGTGGATTTTTATTTTACAAGAATTTGACCTCAAGTTTGTGATTCCTAAAAGTAAGAAATCCATGGCCTTAACCAAACTCATTACAGATCTTCCCTCCACCACCACCAGCGAATCTTTCTAGGACCAACTCCCCATTGAGCACCTCTTTATCATTACAACTAAAGATCAATGGTATGACGATATCCTCAATTATCTCCACATCCAAAAATTCGCTCCCCACTTATCCTGCGACGATCGCCGCAAAATATGCCACCAAACACCGCGATACCTCCTCATTGGAGACATCCTACATTGTCGTGGCATTGACACTATTCTTCGACGATGTCTAACGCATGAAGAAACCAAACATGTTCTCAGTGATTGTCATATCGGTGCATGTGGCAACCACCTGTCTGGATTATCCACCGCACAGAAAATCTTATGAGTAGGGTATTTTCGGACCTACGTATTCAAATATTGTGCTTACATCGTCAAAAGGTGCACCAATTGTCAAGACTTTTCCTGCAAAACGTGCTCTCCCCTTGCACCCCTCCATCCATTCATCACCGCGGGCCCATTCTACAAATGGGAAATTGAATTTATGGAATGTCACCCGGCATTAGCCCAAGGTCGCCACCATATCATCGTTCCTATGGACTACTTCACCAAATGGCTCGAAGCAATGCCCACATTTGATTATAAACCAATAACCTGTGCATGGTTCTTCTTCAACCATGTCATCTCCCACTTCGGTTTTCCCAAGCAAATTGTCTCCGACAATGGAAGACACTTCCATGAAAAAATGTTTGAGGAAAGATCACGACTGTTAGGCTTTAAACACAAATTTTCAACCGCTTACTACCCTCTGGCAAACGATCAAGTTGAAGTCGTTAACAAAATCCTCAAAACTATGCTCCAATGCACAATAGATAAAAACAAAACTGGTTGGCACCACATGCTCTTTCCGACCCTATGGGCCTACCACACTTCCGTCAAGACTGCCACAAGTTTTACCCCATTTCACCTTGTACATTGAGTAGAATCCGTCCTCCCAATCGAGTATCAAATCCCTACCCTCCAATCCGTCGTCGAGTTGCTACTAGATACCCCTTCTCTGTAACAATGCTTATTTAATTTGGAAAAAATTGACAAGGAAAGGAGTGACTCTCTTCAAGAGAATGAAGCCATGAAGGTTTTCTCCAAAGCACACTACGATCAACAACTGCGACTATGCACCTTCACCCAAGGTGACTATGTCCTTTTGTTTAATGCCAAGAAAGATGGTAAACTGGGACTTGGGAAGTTTGTATCTATATGGACGACCTCTTATGTCATTAAGCATTGTCTCCCAAAAGGAGCGTATATATTAACCGACCATGAAGGTACTACCCTCAACCACTTGGTCAATGGATTGTACCTCAAATGGCTATATCCTTGACTACCAAGCACCCCATAGGTGCGCAATGTTTTGATTATATGATTTCTGCATTGTCAATACCTTGGTTGTTTCTTTTACTTCACTTGGGTATATGTGTTGTAGGTGCAGGACCTTGATCAGGCCAATATGGTGCCTCTTGTTCATCCACTATACATATAAGACTCCAAAGCTCTAACAACAAGGGGGACACACCCTACAATAGGTATCATTTTAAAATTGACATATCGACACTGTTTACCTTCCATTTATAATCCATATCCCAATATTCCCATTGATAACCATAGGGTACCCCTTCATTGCCTTGATGTGCCATCAACATCATTTTCATGAATAGAATGTTCCCCCATGGGTGTGTGCATCATTTCCATCTTTGTCATCAATTGAAACCCATGATGTCGACCCCCCACAAGCCCAAGGAATCTGACCAAACTTGAAAATCCCCTCTCTTCAAGTATCATTTTTGCATTTGCGCATTTACTCCACCAAGAAGACACACACCGAATCCCTTGTCACAAGTTACGAGAACAATTCATAAATCCCCTTCATACCTCCAAGAAAACTTTACCATTCTCAATCCACCTTGTATCATAACCCAAGAAAAGACACTGATGGGACTCCCACCCTCTGAAACAACCAGTTCTATTAATATATCCCTTAGGATTACACTGCATTGCATTGTTTCACGGGGAACCCGTCTTTGCGTTTGGAAGTTAAACCTCACTTCATCATTGGAAAGTGTCCCCTGATCCACTCAAGACTATGGGGACTTTTCCCATCATCAAATCGGTCCCCCGACATGCACAAAAATGTGGGGACCCCACGAAAATTCTTTATATACAAACAATTCCCACATCAACTCAAATTGTGGGCGCACCATATTATTTGGAATCAACCCGTTGTCACCTTTGATCGATGTATTTGAGTGTCCATATGTTCAGTGGTATTTTGTTTTACCATTTTTTGTTACCCTTCGTTTTGCATCTCCAACAAAACTCCTTTCATTTACAGTTTGTCTCCATTTGTTTCAACCCGTGGCATCTTGAAAGAAAATTTATCATCCCCACTCCCCATGTTTACATCGATCAAAGGAATTCACGAGCCCCACACTTATCAACCCATCTTGTGTCAAGTCTATCAGTCCACCCATTGGTTACAATATGATCCTAGTTATCAGGGTAGGACTTTCATCCTATCTGGTACTTCAGCTCTCATTGACGTCAATACACTATATTATGAGAGTTGTAGTAGTTGCATTTGTACCTTGGGATCCCTTTCAATTAGTATAAGGGATCACCTTGAACTTAGTAGGGAGAGTCATTAGTTCTCCCTAACTAGGTGGTTTCCCCTATGCTCGACGTCAACACATCATCGCATCAGGGGGAGACGTACTTTTGAAGGTAGCAGTGTTCACATTTGGAAATCATGATAGGAATCTATTTGGTATTGTACAACCCTCAGGAAGAGCCACATACCAAGTTTAGTCCCCCACCACAGTGGGTTCATCATGGTCACCAGCCATTCCACTTCTTCAATATGTTGCAGAAGCTCCGGGGGAATTTAATCTAACATGGATAGAAGCCACCTTCATCCATGTCCGACCAATATAGTAGAGTCAACACCTTTGTCCTCTCTCATTGTAATCACTTTGACATCATTTCACAAGCATGGGTATACATGCGTTGTTTATATATAAAATACTATTTATTATAGATCCACTGGCTATCACCAATACTCTTCCCCCATGGGAGAACCTTATTTTTTCCACATATGCTTCATCATACAGAACAAGAGAGAAACTTCAGAAAACATGATGCACTATCGGCTCTATAGTACCCTCCAAAACTCATAAATCAGCGGAATTTGTTAATGCCTAAAAATCGCACACATGCGACATTTCAATGATTCATTTAGTAAAGTGTCATAAACATAAGGAATGCATGTCACCATAGGCATTCTCAACAGATCAAAAACACAACATGATTCCACAATCACCAAGAAATAGTAAAAATAAAGGGTAGAACGGGTATTACACAGTTGAACTGTGCTATAACGTAGGTTAGTTGAACAATTACTGCATTACACCCATGCGAATTTTCCTTTGATAGCCGTGCTACTGTCAAAACGATGGGACCACTCACGCCCAATGACAGATTAATTGCTCAATCCTCCCCAAGGATTAGAATTCGGCTCCTATTGGGCCTGGCCCAACTGGTCCAATTTTGGTAACATTTTTGAAGGCAGAAGAACCTGAGCTGAGCGCAGCTCTGAAACAGATTGAATTTTGGATAAGTACTGGGGATGCTATGAAGATCAGTACTGTGTAGAAGCAGTGCTGCGGAGATAGGAGGCCACGTGGAGCCAGCAAAGTGGAATGCTGGACGAAGGACAGGTATAGGTACTGGTCAGACTGGTAGAAGCCTATTTTTGGGAAAGATACTCCAGGAGTGTCGAGATGCGGGCAGGAGTAAATCAGGAAGGCGGCCAACATGTGAGTTTGTTAAGGAAAGCGACATCTTGGCATGCTTGGTGGGAAAGACCGTTAGAGATGAACGATTCGACGGAAGCTGCCTGTTGGCATGCGTGCGACAGGGAGGCCGATAGCAACAGAATGAAGATGTGGAGAACTGCCATGATGAATCAGACGCTACTAGGAGCCAGCAAGCCGGTTTAGGGAAAGCGGTGTAGTTTTGTAAAACCTAAGGGTTTTGGGTTTAGGTCTTCAGCATTGTAAGGACATGACCTTTAGGCATGATCTATTTCAGAAGACAATTTTGTATGGGATGGGGTTACATTTTAGGGTTACACTTTACCTTTGCTGTTACAATTTTGGGGTTAGAAAACATCTGGGTTAGTTATAGCCAAAAAATGGTTCCGTTGCTGCAGTAGAATCCATGATGAGTTGCAATCATGATGTGTGACGAAGACTGCTAGTTCCCGGAAGGCTCTGACAACTAGCATCCTGAAAAGACAGAAATCCAAGCTTGGTGGGATAAGACTATAAGAGACTTTGAAAGGCAAGAGAATAGACATCCGCGTCTAAGTGACACACAGTTGTCGGATAAATATCTGTTGAATGATATTCATGATATTTTCTAGGCATCATTTCCCAACGAGCTGCACAAGTGGATCTCGCGGCTCGCAGAGAAGAAAACTTGTTTACAAGGAGGAGTTCCTACAGAGTGGACTCCTGATCTCACATCGCAGCTCAAAGCAATAGACAACCCATTGACACGCGTAGTTGATTTTTGGGTCGATCATATGCTAGAAGGCTTTGTAACAGAATTTGCTATAGACACACTCAAATCCTACAGCCAAGCAGAAGCATACTTTTTTGGAGGATTCCAAGGTAAGTTGCTGAACAATCTCAGTCTGTACATTAAGATGTTGTTAGCAGAGAAAGGTGTTTTCAGAATGCAGTAATATTCTTAAGTTTGTCATGGTAAACAGTATATTTAGTGATTTTGACGAAGAGACCCATAATCTTAAAAGTGGAACGAGGTATAAATTTAATAAGAACCTTGGAGGCCCTGGACTCCATATTGACACTGAGATCCCGTGTAACCTTGACAACGAAGTTGCGCCACCAGTTACACCTGAGAACCCACCGGCTGTAGAAATTGCACCACCGTTACCTCAAAACCAACCCGCTACACAGCCCACCTCGCAGAATACTTTGCCCAGTACATCTATCATAGTAAGTCAATTTGTATTCAATGCACAGAGCCCTTCACAGTAGCCACGCACTAATTCGAGTGCCCCACCACCTAGTAGCACAATGGCAAACACATATATGAAGCTCCCACTATTCAAAGGAACTGGGCTAGAAGACCCTGATCAGCATTGGTTTCTTTGCAAAGCCGTATGGAGTGTAAAACAAATCCAGGATGATGCAGTGAAGAAAGCACATCTCATCACCACTTTCAGGGACAGAGCTTTACATTGGTTCATAAAATACTCTACCACACAGCCGCGAACCTTAGTAGAAATTAAAGCTGCACTCGTGGCTGAGTTTAAGAAACCCAAATCTGAATCTCAGTGTATAACCGAGCTGAAAGAAATAAAGCAGAAACCGACTGAAACGGTTTGGGAGTTTGATCAGAAGTTCAAGACCATATTAGACTAAGTGAGCTTTGTTATAGCTCCGGAACAATACAAGGAATGGTTCATTGCTGGGCTGTTGCCACATATTAGATTACCATTGATGCAGCAGAAGGTTACATCAAAGGAAAAGGCCTTGCAGATCGCAATGAAGCTAGAGGCTTCGCCGATTGGTGAGACTAGTCCTGGGATGTCTCAGATCCAAAACCAGCTGACCACCCTAACACTAGAGCTGCAAAGCATGAAGAATGGCAAAGAACAAAGGTACAAACCTAGACATGAGGTCTGGTGTATAGGTTGTAAAGGAGAAGGCCATGACCAGGAGCATTGCCCTTTATTTCGCAACTATCTTAATAGTGGTGCACCCAACCCATTAAATCAGAATCAGACCCCATGGTGTGAAATTTGTAGAACCACAGGACACAGACCTTAAGACTGCTATCTTATACAGAAATATGTGAAAAAACCTAAAAAATTATATTGCAATTTCTGTAAATCAGTTGGACATGATGAATCCAACTGCCACGCATATGAATTAATGAATGAGAGAAAACGGGATATGGACTCAATGAGAGGTGCTAGCTTGTACCGCGTACAAGAAGATAACTAGCCGAAACAAGAGAATGCACAATATGACCAAGGAGGATACAAAGGTCGTGGTGCTGGATACTGCGGCAGAGGAAGAAATGTTGGCCCGACGCAGGGAAGAGGCCGTGGCTAGGTCATTTGTTATAATTGTGGCCAGCCATGTCACGTATCTAGAGATTGTGTTAACCCATACACTACGTGCAATTATTGTAAATCATTTGAGCATGTTATTGAAGATTTCCCAGTGCTAGAGGTGGAAATGTGGTCACGCGCAGTGGTGCTCAGACAAGCCGCGATAGGGGAGCAGAATATTCCACGTCAGGGGAGGCTCACACAAAGCGGTCTCCTCTTGAGACAGAATGGATAAGGAAAGCTCCGGGAAACATACCTGCTCTCGAACTACAAAAGAAAAAGGAAGTCTTTATCGACGCGTGGGATACCTTTAGAGAACCAGCAACAAAAACACAGAGGATCCCGTTGCGCAGTCAAGAACTGCATGTTGAAGACATGCCAGCGGCCTATGACAAAAAAAGCACTGCGACAAATGTTAGTACCTCCGTTGCGTAGTTCTTGCGAAGCTGCATGAAGCTACTCAAAAGTGAAAATGCCATAGTAGAGCTGCAGAAGCTCATAAACCAGTATGAGCCGTAGACCGGAACAGAGACTTCTGATAGCGCAGTACATCACATAAGGAAGCATAAGAGAACATGCCAAGAAATGAGGCTTATCGCGCAGATAGGATATTTTGAAATGGATGAAGTCATCCTTGATCTGGGATCCAAAGTAAATGTCTTAACCAAGTAGACATGGCAACAGATGGGTCAACCAAAGTTGTCCTGATCACCTATCAAGTTGAGAATGGCTAACCAAGAGAAAGTCATACCTTTTGGCCAGTTAGCTAACGTGATAGTTGACATCGATGGAGTCCAAAGTCATACAGACTTTGAAGTTATCGATATTGTGGATGATAGTCATCCTTTTCCTGCACTACTAGGAATTGACTGGGCTATGGATAACTTGGCTATTATCAACTTAAAAAAAAAGAAGATGATATTTGAAGGAAAGCATCTTAGGGTCATCGCACCATTGGATCCTGCAGATGGTGACAGATACAGCGAGCCGATCCAGGAGGAATCCAAGGTTCAAGACTTGGACAGACTGTACCAGCTGACAGCGAACCAGGAAGATTACATCAATCCTACTGCAGATGGAACACTCAGCTGGAGATGTGACAGCTCCTGCATCTCTGATTCAGAGGTAGGGATGGAAAATTGGCAAAGCCGGATGCATGAAGTATCAGCAAGAAGGTGCATGTAGGTTACGAAATCACTACGTTGGATCGGGAAAGAGGTAAGTCCTATTCCCACATATGATGGTTCTGCTAATGTTTATACTTTCATCCAAGAATACACTGCAGCTATTACAGATGAGCACATATTACCAGCATTGGATATGGCACTGCGCGACAGACCTACTAGATGGTGGAATGCGCACAAGTAGACATTGACCACTTGGGATCAATGCAGAATTAATATGTAGATCTGATTTGCTGAAAAGGTTACCTTACCCTTTAAAAACTTTAATGGACAGACAAATCGTAGTCAACACATTGAAGTCTGTTCACAGGCATGGGCAGAAAGGCCACACATAGAATGGGTGCATCTCTTTGTACATACGCTGGATGATGACATTCCAAAGAAATGGTACCTAGACCTAGAGTTGCCGCCAGAGAAACCACTGATTGGAACATGCTGACTACCAACTTCCAGAAGGACTTCAGCTTTGAATACGAGAATCCGCTAATCCATGAGGTATTGCAGATAATTAAGGAACGCATATTCAGGGAAGACTGTCCTCACAGAAATATGACATTGGAGGAATTCTTCGGAACAGATCACGTTCCTACGCACCTACAGTCGAAATGGAAGGAACATGAAGAACACTTTATCGAGTGTTACAACCTAGATGAAGACATCGATGATAGAAATGAAGATGATGATGACGATGATCCGCGCAACATAAACATACCAAAATCAGAGGGTGCACGTGACGTAGAAGGACCTCCGTTAGAAATCCCAGATATGAGCGAACCAGTAAAAACACAGAAGGTGAATATCGACACAAAAGAAGAACCGAAGTTGGTAGCAATAGGAGATTATTGGGATGATCAGACTATTGCAGAGATCGCAGACACCTTGCATGAATATCAGGAGATGTTTCCAACAAAATTTATGGAAATGAAAGGAATTTTGGGAGACCTAGGGGTCATGAAAATACCCTTGAAGCTAGGTGCAAATCCTGTGAAGCAGAGACCGTACAGACTAAATCCACGCTACAAAGAAAGAGTACGCGCAGAGCTGGATAAGATGTTGAAAGCAGGAATCATTGAACCTACTGAGGAATCAGAATGGATTAGTCCCATGGTCATTCAAGACAAGAAAGTGAAGGGTGAGATCAGGATTTGTGTTGGTCTCAGAAACTGAATGATGCTTCCATGCACGACCCATTCCCTACTCCTTTCATAGATGAAGTGCTTGATAATGTTGGAGGGAATGAGGCCTATTCTTTTACTGATGGTTTTTCGGGGTATCACCAGATAAGGATTGACCCCGCAGAAAGGCATAAGACGACTTTTGCTACAGAATGGGGGTCGTTCCAATACACCATAATTCCATTTGGCCTGAAGAACGCACCTGTCATATTTTCCAGAGTGGTCGTCGCAGCATTCAAAGAGTTTATGCATAAGTTTCTCGAAGCCTATTTTGATGATTGGAATATGTTTGGTCTATTGAAGAACCATTGTGCAAACCTCAGAATGATGCTTGAGAAATGTCGATAGCATCAGATCTCTTTAAATATAAAGAAGTCTATTTTTTGTGTTTCCTATGGAATTCTACTTGGACACATTGTTTGTAAGCAAGGACTGATGGTGGACCCTGTGAAGATTGCCATTATTGTGAACTTGCCAACACCAAATTCAGTCAAGATGTTGCGCTCTACCTTAGGCCATACTGGATACTACAGAAAATTTATAAAGGGTTACGTGCAGATAACTGCATCAACGGAAAAGCTGTTAAAGAAAGATGCACCATTCATTTGGAACGCAGAATGCGAGCAAGATTTTGATATATTAAAAGAAAATATGGTAATTGCACCGATCTTAGTCTTTCCAGATTGGACGAGGCCATTTCATGTCCATGTTGATGCATCATGCATTGCCTTGGGAATCGTATTAGCTCAGCCAGGGGAAGGAGGTATTGACCAACCTATTGCATTTTCGAGCAGGAAGCTCTCAACAACAGAGAAAAACTATACTACTACTGAGAGGGAAGGCCTTGCAATGGTATATGCCCTACAGAAATTTAGGCATTACTTGCTTGGTGCGCACTTCCTTATTTTCACTGACCATTCTGCGTTAAAATACTTGGTCAATAAGCCATTGTTAGGGGGGCGCATATGCAGATGGATGTTGCTATTCCAGGAGTATGATTTTGAGATTGTTGTTAAGCCAGGTAGAATGAACTTGGGACCTGATCATCTGTCAAGGATTGAGTCAGGAGAAGAGCCGACGAACATTGAAGATAGTCTGCCTGATGCGCAGTTATTTGCTATATAGGTTGTCGATGACTTAGGTATTATCTGTCCAGCAAAAGAAGAAGCTAGTGGTGCGCGCCGTAGAATTCACTATAATTGCAGGACAATTATAAAAACTTGGACCAGATGAAGTCCTGCATAGATGCGTACTAAATCATGAGAAACCATTTATTCTAGCAGACGTGCATTCAGGGGTTGCAGAAGGTCACTATGCAGGAAGATATACCGCGCAGAAGATATTGTGCGCAGGGCTATGGTGGCCCATGATCCACAAAGATTCTAAAGAACACTATAGGAACTGTGATGTCTGTCAGAGGACAGGGAAACCTTCGTGAAGAGATGAGATGCCATTAAACCCACAGTTGACCTTGCAGGCATTTGAGAAATGGGCAATTGATTTTTTGGGTCCTATAAACCCACCAAGGAAAAGAACTAGTGCACGGTATATTATTACTGCTATTGATTACCTCACTAGATGGGCAAAAGCAAAGCCAGTAAAGGATTACAGCGCCAGTACTGCAGCTCAGTTCATTTTTGAAGAAATATTGTCAAGATTTGGTTGTCCGAAGATTTTGATGAGTGACCAAGGTACTCACTTTTTGAACAAGACCATTGAGGCACTTACAGAGGAATTCCACATTCGTCATCAGCGCAGTACCCCATATCATCCACAGGCGAATGGCACTGTTGAGGCTTTCAATAAAATACTGGAGAATGCACTAACTAAGTTCTGCAATATAATTAGAGATGATTGGGATCTGCGCGTCTCCTCTATGTTATGGGCATATAGGACTACATGCTAGAAATTGACAGGACATACACCTTTTCAGTTGGCTTATGGGCAGGAAGCTATAATGCCAATGGAATATATTGTCCCTAGTTTAAGGATCACTACATTCACAGGATTAGCAGACCGCACAGCATTAGAAGAAAGATCACTACACCTTGTTGGATTGGAGGAAGATTGCTTCATTGCTGGCTTCCACCAGCAAGCTCAGAAAGACCACGTGAGGCTAGCTTAACAGAGCAATGACAACCTCCCACTCCCTAATGCATATTTAGCCATTGAAGGGCACAGGAGAAGGTTAGCTGCGCCTATAAATAACACCGCTGGAGGACTCGTGGGTGTTACTGAGCACTTAGAATTTTCTTGTGACCACCCCTTGCACTAATATCCATCTGTCGTCTGGCTACCATACCCCCCATCTAATCAGTGAATGTCTGAACCTTTCTATCGAGAAGAAGAGCTTACCATTGAAGAAACACTTAGAGTCTTTCGGCACAGAGGAATTCAAGAGTTAATGAGAACCCCTGCCAAAAAGGTTGTAACAAAAGAAGGCCAAGGATCCGTAGATCACCAAGAACCAATCCATCCATGCAAGACAAGGGCAAGGAGACAATCACTGCACCTCGAACCAATAAGTCAAGGTTGGGTTCGATGGTGCTAAAGCAGCCCATTTTTACGAAAGAAATCCCTTTGAATATGACCCCTCAGTACATCTCACCCCGGGCACTAAATGCCCCCATCTATAAGCTAGCCAAGAATGAAAAATATGACATCCCCTTGTCACCAATTTCGAAGCATGTCAAAATTACAACCAACCTGTTGTGCAAAATACCGGATTGTAAATGGGACGATTACGACCTCTTGGGAGTGCAGAGAGACGAGCCACATGATCCCAACTACCCAGACTTTCTTCCAGACTAGTACATGTGCTAGAAGAAAGATGCCAAAGGAACCCTCAATCTGGTTGACACTGGTAGTGCAGTTAGGATTGCTGAACCTGCTACAACTACCCCACTTTGAATGGTCGGCTGAGCTGAATGTAGTGGTTCGTACCTTGATGGCATGAATCCACCAAGGATTCCTATGGATGGATTGGCCCTTTGACATAGGCAATGACTTAATCCATCGCATTATGGGATTAATTAAGCGAGGAAAAGACCCAAAGTTGTTCTTCGAGGGGAAAAGCATAGAAAAGGATGCAGTAGCCAAGATGAAGAAAACTCATGCACTGGTGAAAGGAAAATGGGGTTTTCCCACTAACGAAATTGAAGACAAAACAACCAGGTTTGTCACCCAGTTTCTTGCAGCAAAGATATTGCAGATGGAAAGAACCCTAGAGGTTCCTGCGGGCGTAGTGTTGCTCGGTGCCACAGTAGCTGAAGGCGTCAAGTTTAACTGGTGCCAATATCTATTGAACGAGTTCATGGTAGAGCTCAATGACATACATTTGAATGGAGGCAACTTCCATTTCACATGGTTGATTGTCCTCATTGCATTTATTGGATGGAAGGAGCCGAAGGACTATGTTGGCGTCAGCTTTGATAAATCAGAACCCAAAGGAGTCAGGTGCATGAACCTCTGGGAAAATATCGATCCGCAGTGCCAGCATGTAACGCAAGAAGTGTTATACAAGTATTACACGCAGCTGTGCGTCGTGATCACTGCTACGACAAGGATAACAAAGCAGGTAACAAGAAAATACATATGCATTGTTAATTTTACTGCTGACATGCATTGTATGTTTATTTTCCCAAAGGAGAAGATTAAGAAGCCATAGTTTTACCCTGGGAGCTACCACATGGGAGAAGAGGACATCGATATCATTATGAAAGATTATCCCACAGAGTACTGTGTGGAAGAAGTTTTCGATGTCCCCACAGATTCAGAGGATGATGAAATAATTCCACCACCATGTCCAATTCTGGAAGAAAAGGGAAAGAGGAAGGAACCAAAGAACCCAATGCAGCCAAAGGCGAGGAAGAAACAAAAAGCGACGAAAGCAACATCTGACACAGTACTGACAGAGGACGACTTTGATATGATAGCAGGCAGAGTCAACGAGTAGCTGGAGGAGTTCATGGTTGATAAAGACAAGAAAGATAAGGCCATCCAAGATGACCTGCAGAGGAACTAGCTCGCGATGCAAGGGCTAATGAAAAAATTCAAAGATGTGCACAATAGCTTGGCCTTGCCACGCGACTCAGCAGCAGAAGGGAGGTCTGGAGGAACCTTGCAGCCAAGGCCAGCGCAAATTTTTGTTGTGCTGCCAATAAAAACAAGACTTGTCTATCTTGATCCAATGGTGATCACATTGCCCATGTCGGAGGACGTGGCACTGGATACGACAAATGTCGAGTGGGTAGAGCTCAACTTGGCAAAAATCCCGATACTAGCTCTACATTTTCTCAATACGCAGATTGGGGACGAGCTGCCCGACAGAGCTGTGGACTCAAGGAAAGCAGAGGAAGAACTACAAATGACGAATAGACAGCTCGAGGAGTCGAGTTCGCGCAGCAGAATGTTGCTTGAAGATGAACAAGCATGAAGGCAGAGATTGGAGACTACCATTAACTCTTTGCAGAAGATATTGGAGAAGTATATATCCAAGACGATCCTGTGGATACTGTCTTGAAAATAAGGGACACAGTGTGCTCTTTTAAGTCATAGATGGAGGACAAGATAATCCTCTATGAAGCCGATATCAACCTACTAAAAGCAAATATCAAACCAGAGGTTGTAATCACTGATCAGTAGTTGAGAGGTCAAGCAGTAAAGGTCGCAGCAGAGAGCATTGCAGCAGAGGTTGCAAAGTGCCAGAATTTGCTTGGCGAATCCTTGAAGGCATTCATAGCCCTTGAAGAGAATCCAGGGCTGCAGTAGATCAAGACCGCAGTAAAAGAGAAACAGACCGTGTTGGAAGCACTGGATGCAAAGGTAAAGACTCTGCCAGGAAGAGATAGGCTACTAAAATTCAGGGAGATATCCAGCCTAAAGAAAGAAGTCCAAGTATTAAGGGAAAAGGAGACTGCATTAGACAATCAGTCGTAGCCACTCCTAGAAGATGCCACTGTGGTGTTGCAGCAGATAGAAGATAAACTGAAAGAGCTGCGCGATAAGTAGGAACAGGTAGAATCCCAAATCAGAGAAGAGATAACACCGCAGGTGCTTGATACAATCAAGCAAGTGGAGCAAGAAACTAAAGAAACAATGGAGAAATTGACGAACACTTATAGTGAGTTCGCAGCAAAGCTGACTGCACAGATTGGAGAGCATATTTCGACGGTGGCCATTGAAAGTGGCTTGGGGATGAGCCACATGTAAGTGTTAGGGGCATGTTGGGCCTGGACCAACTGGTCCAATTTTGGTAACATTTTTGAAGGCAGAAGAACCTGAGCTGAGCGCAGCTCTGAAACAGATTGAATTTTGGATAAGTACCGGGGATGCTGTGAAGAGGTTCACATTAGACATGTTTTGAGTGATGTTGCGAAGATCAGTACTGCGCAGAAGCAGTGCTGCAGAGATGGGAGGCCACGTGGAGCCAGCAAAGCGGAATGCTGGACGAAGGATAGGTACAGGTACCAGTCAAAACAGTAGCAGCCTATTTTTGGGAAAGATACTCCAGGAGTGCTGAGCAGTGGGCAAGAGTAAATCAGGAAGGCGGCCAACGTGCGAGTTTGTTAAGGAAAGCGACATCTTGGCACACTTGGTGGGAGAGACCGTTAGAGATGAATGGTTCGACGGAAGCAGCTTGTTGGCACGCATGCGACAGGGAGGACGATAGCAACAGAATGAAGACGTGGAGAACCTCCACGATGAATCAAACGCTACTAGGATCCAGCAAGCCGGTTTAGGGAAATCGGCACAGTTTTGTAAACCCCAAGGGTTTTGGGTTTAGGTCTTTAGCATTGTAAAGACATGACCTTCGGGCATGATCTATTTAAGAAGACAATTTTTTATGGGATGGGGTTACATTTTGGGGTTGCACTTTACCTTTCTTGTTACAATTTTGGATTGTTGTATTGTAAAATCTCTATGAGCTAAGAAGATTGTAAAGACTCTGCAGCTATGTGCGCAGAGACCTATCTGAGAGGAAGGAGAGTCTGCAGCTGAGTGCGTAGACTAAGAACGGTTGTCCCCATCCCTTTTAAAGAAATACATTACCAACCATTCTTGTGGACGTAGCTTCCCACTCGGGGGAGTGAACCACGTTAAATCCTGCGTTGTGTGATTGTGTTTATGAATGAATGATTACTTATGTTTTCTGTCAATGAATGCCTAGATGTTTCCTTGCATACTGTTATGGGAGAGCTTTTATATGCAATTTCCATTAGAGAAGTATGGAAATGATATGTTAAGTTCCGTATGAGTAGTGAATGGTGAACATTTAGTCTTGTGTATGAAGGAAGTGAATCAGTCATTTGGTTAAGTATTTTCTTATATGCAGTAAAGGAACGTATAACAGTTGGATTAGATCAGTTGTCTATGTTCAAATCATAACATCCTGAGTTAACCAATGAATGTTAGAAGAATAGTCAGTTAAGCGCCTGAATGAATGGATGAGTGATATTCGTCTAAGTGCCTTAAGTGTTTTCAAGACAATCCAAGTATAGAATAAAGCTTTATTGCTCGCAGCTTAAGCAGAAGTCCCGCGGGAGAAGAACGTAGTAGTGCGCACCGCAGCATTTCCCATCGCTGCATAGTCTCACCTCGTAGCGCATACCCTCTGTTGTGCTGCGCAGTACCTCCGTCCAAGCAACTTATCACTTACTATGGAAATCTAATTCCGCAGTACCGCATAGATACACCTCGGGTGAGACCTCAACCTGCTCGCAGGTTGTTGCCGAAAGGGCCGGTGCGAAGGGGTTTTGTTGGTCAAAGGGAAACTGCGAAGAACCTGGGTCTTATAGAAAACCTCTGGGTCAGTTATAGCCAACAGCTCCTCATACACTTGGAGGCATTAATCAACCCCCTTCTGTACCTTCGAACTGGTTCATGAAGGACGACAGTTCACATTTGGATCTAGTTGTTTTTTGGCCACCTCTTGGCCTATAAAAGGAAGCCATTGTCATGCATTTGGTAGAGAGAAATTAGAGCAAGGTTATGTTTTTGGATTTGAGTTAGAGCTTCCTCATAGCCCAAAATTTCCTACCATTGTGATAATTCCCAAGCTTGCTTTCCACCTACCATCAAGGAGCAAGTGTCTCTCTCAATTGTTCTTCCATCTACTTAGCATTTAGTTCGGGTAAGAAAGGCCTCCCTAAGGGAGATTGTTGGATTCCCTTGAATCCTTCACCTCCTAGGTTTTGTACAACTATTCCATTGGGAAATACAAGAGTGGTTTAGCATATCTTTGGTTGTTGGTGGATTTTGCATCTTTCCACCATCTCTTTCATTTTATTTTCATCAATATTTTCATGTTTTGATGTGAACTACACTAACAATATCTTGTAGGATCACTTGAAGGAATACCAACCACCATCAAAAGGGGCTCTAAGGATTGAGGCCTTGCAGCAACCTACAAGGCTTATCCCCTCACCAAGTGAAAGAGTGCACTTGTGTAATTTTTTCCATAACAGGCAGATAATCCTTCTCTACCTCCCAACTCCACATCACTCTAACCATATAAGGGTGAGAAAGGGAAAGTGCTCATTCTCCTCCTTAATCAAGTTTCAAATGTGTGTAGAAGGGCCAACATAATCAGAATATCACCTAAGAAAGGGCCAATGTTTCCACTCCTCCAAAAAGTTCAAGGCAGTTCCCATGCTACTCGTTCGAATGGAACATGTGTGGGAACGGACCAAAACTCCTCAAATTTTCCTTCAAACATTTACCAAAGAAAGAGAAAGGGAGAGTTCCTTGTCAAATACCAAGAGTTTTGATAAAAGGAACATGCTCCTTCAACACATCCCAAATCCTCATCACTCTAATGATATAAGGGTTAGAAAGGGCAAGTTCTCCTTCTCCACTACTCATTAGTCTAACCATAGAAGGGTGAGAAAAGGCACATGCTCCTTAATAAAATCCTAGAAGTGTGTGGAAGGTTCAACATAATTAGAATAGGTTGAGAAAGTTCTAATGTTACATCTCCTCCTCCCAAAAGTCTAAGGGATTTCCCATGCTACTCACTTGAGTGGAACAAGTGTTGGAAAGGGCTAGTGCTCCTCGACTCTTTCTCCCAACAATTACCAAAGCGAGAGAAAGGGCCAGTTCCTGTAATGTAACCCAACCATAATTCAGGAACACTAACTCAAAAAATATGACTTAATATAGATGCACTACTCCTACAAATCTGATAAATCTACAACAAGCTTATGGTCCACTTCTAAGATGCCAAAACGGCACACTAGCTCCAAAGGTTCTTCAATAGGTACTAGGAGGATTGTGGTTTGAATCCAGAAGGCTTGGGATGGATTGGAGATGCTTGGAGTGGATTTGGAATAATTTTATGTAGAGCATGTCGACTACAGAATAACAATTGTGGAGTTGGAGGGGTTCGAGAGAGGTTTGGATGGACTTCGAGTGGAGTTGGGAGTTCGGGACAATACAAGGTAACAATTTTGAAATGGATGGAAGGGGTATCTAGGAATGTCAATTTTATTCAAAAAAAATTGGGATATATTGTACAGAGTCTCATGTTTCTACAGAAAATCACAAAATGTGAATTGGATCTAATGAATGGAAGATATGGCTATTTTACCGAGAGCTAGTTGAAATTGACTAATGAATGAGCAAGGGTGTGAAAATTGAGGATAGATGGAATTGATTTCGATAGGTAGGACAAAGGATTTGCAATATGTGTTTGCAGGTGGTCTACATAAATGATAGATAGGCCAAGAATAGTAATCAATCTGCCTATTGAGGATTTGATGAGTGTTTTGTCCAATTTGTCCTAGGGAGAGACTAGACAAAGAGATCAAGTCAAATGGCACAAGAGGTGAGAGACCTTTTGGGAAGAGACCATGGATGGGACCAAAATTATCTTATGTAGTTGTAGGATGCATTGCTTGGTCATTTGTAAGTACATTAGTTGGATAATTAAGCTCAAACTCAAAAGATGTCAATTTCCATGCACAACTGAGAGATAAAGAAGACATAGAGTGGAACCAAATGGATCTTTCTTTATTATATAGGGTTAGCATGGACCATGTACATCAGAATGGTTTTGCTAAGAGAAAAAATGATAGCAACAACATGAGAACAATACTAGAGATAAGAGAAGATATATATATAGTGAAGATGTGATCCCTCTACACAATATGGATCTGATACTGAATGTATCTCCATAGAAGACACCTCCAAACAAAAGTGCACTAGTATTGGACACTAGGAACACCTGCTAATGAAAGAGTAATTGTGTGAATGATCAAGTGCACCATCACAATACAAATATCACCATTGCTAGGAAATGGCACTAGAACAGGATCATAAACCGAACATAAAATCAAGCCTCAGTATTGGAGTAGAATAATGTAAAGGAAATTTGAAACACAATGAGTAAGACTGAGTGTATTCCTCCACTTCATCAATGCCTTGGTTACTTAGTTGCAGAAGGGAACCATCACCCAAATGTTGCAAGGGGAGCATAACCCAAGTCTTAGGAAGCTAAATTTTTCCTCATGAAATAAATACATCAATCAACCATGATTCTCCCTTGCACCACATCTCCTTTTATGGAACTCAACTCGTCCTCATGAATCCAAGTAGCTCCAATAGACATTAATTCCCCATCAGTGTGAATATTAACCTGATCAACATCACCCCCACTAACCAATTTGACCATATCTGCAATAAATCTTCAATACTAATGTGAACATGGCTATAATCAAACTGATTTGTCCCCTTCAAGAGATGAATACAATTAACCTAGACATAATTGGACTGGACCTCCCCTATGGTTTCCCTCCATCACATGTGCAATAATTATTAATTTTCAATACCTTGGGAAAATACAAGGTTGACCACATAATCACTATTCATTGTTGGAGGATCCTAGTTGGCCACTCGACTAGGTCTTTCGACCAACAACCTTGTAAAACATGTCGGAATATCTTGTCGGTCCCTACATGTAGAGTCAGTTGGATGAACCGATAGGTAATTATATAACTGTTTGTAAAATATATAAATAGGATGAAGAGCCGGATATAAGAGAGTGAGATACTGTCAGTCATCTCTGCACATGTTCTTGTTGAGTAATAGAACGACTAGTTGATTCCATCTCCATTACTTGTCTATTATTCTTATCTTTATACATGCTTGTTTAATGTATAATATGTATCTCTAGTAACTATGCAATATGCTCGACTACAACATTGGTTATGTTGCCAGGATACATTCATAGGATGATAATAAGCATGATCAAATGATATCATAACACAAGATAAAGGAATGGTGGGAGAGAAAGATAACAAACTATCTCCAAAATTATGCTAGAAGAAAAAAGTTGACTCTCTCAAGCAAGAGAGAAGTTTTTCTCTCAAACAGATGAAAATTTTGTTGAATCCGTACCGATCATGTTGAAGAAGCTCCTAGATGAAAATACCTATAAATGAAATAAATCGACAATTGCTCGAAACATTAACCAGAGGAGGCCGCAAAAATATGTCTGAATGGTGAGAAGGAATCGCCAACGATTTTTATGAAGAATGTGCAATTGAGGAGAGAATATCAGTCAATAAAGTAAAGAAAAGATTCTATATCGACCTCACCGACCAATTTATCTATGATTTACTGACGATTTTGTTTAAATTTTTTATCGACAAAGGAGTAGCACATATTGTCGAACCACGACCACTGTTGTTATCACCACTCCCGAAAACAAACTGGAAAGAAAAACCAAGAAAGTGGGAAAAAATCCATAGCAAATGAATTACCGCACCACCCTAGTTACCTAAAGAGATTCCGAGTCAGCAAGGGGGGCGGGAGCCGATCCCATCTCTGATGGAATAGATGAATGGAACTCGAAAAATGAGAACATTAAATGGCCAGCAGTGGGAAATCCCAAAAATTTGACAAAGATAGAACAATGAACCATAAAATCACTCCGGATATCGAAATATTGAACTAGAAAAGAGGAGGAAGTCGTGTGAGGAGATAAGGGAATAGACTAATGCGCTCCAGAAAAAAAGAAAGTCAGGTATAGTGACAGAAGCGATAGGAAATATGCCAGATTTCTAGTCGAGCTTGACAGGATGAGGGCGTTGATGAGCCACTGTCACCTGTCGATGAAGACTAGTGGATTGAGCATGGAATATCTCTCCAGGTGAGTTTACTCAAGGTTATAACTCCACATTCCCTGTTGCAATTGACTGAGAGTGCCCAAGTGGAAGAAATTGTCGAATAAGATTTAAGACTTCATCTTGGTTAATATGACATCTAGAATCGGCGGAATGAGGAAGGTAATGAGGTTAATATATTATTAATCCATCGACCATGAGAAGGGAATTGGGTCACTATTCAGCTTGAATTTTCCAACCGGAGTTTTCATCTATTCTACTCAGATCATGAGAAAGCACCCCCCAGGCACTTCCAGCATTGAGTGATTCGTCGAGTTAGTGAGAAAATTCGAAAAGAAGTACAACCCTGATAGAATAGAACTTTTCCTGGGTGTTGAAAGAGGTTGCAGAAGGAAATTGACATCCGACAGTCGACAAAGAACAGACCAAAGCTAGCGACACTACTGTCAAAAATGAAGAACATGAATTAATTCTTGTTAACACAAATCAAGAAATAGTACCCATTGAAAACAACCTTAAGAGAATTTCTGTTGACGGAAGTAAACCACCATCACCACCATTTAGCTTGGAAGTCGAGATTGCAGCAAATGTGGTGCACTTAACAACACACATTCCCTTCTATGAAGGAGACGAAGATCTAAGAAGACACTGGTTTGTCTGTGAGTCAATATGGGAGGCCAATTCCATTTCCAATGAAGATTGACAAATGGCACAATTTGCTGGTGCCCTTCGGAAAAGCGCTCTTACATGGTACATGAATTATATTGAAAGAACACCTAATGCACCGAAGGCCTAGATAAAACAACAATTTATGTCTTTCTTCAAAACTCCTGATTCAAAGTATCTAGCTGCTAAAAAGTTGAAAGACATCTCTCAAAAGCCAACATAAATGTTCAAGGAATACGACAAAATATTCAAAGACTTGTTGAGCCAGATTGAGTACCATATTAAAGAACGTCTATTGATCCAATGGTTTGTGGATGTATTACTACAGAAAATTAGAATGCACATCCATTTACACTATTTTTCTATGTATGAAGATGCATTGAAAAAAGCGTTACAAATAGAAATGGATGATGATTATCCTACGACTTCTGTCGAATGACGCTTTGAAGAACAACTTGAGAGTATGCAAAGGTCCATTCGTGAAATCAACCTTAGAGGAGCCAACCTATGGTGTACAAAATTCTCAATAGAAGGCCATACAAAAGATTAATGTCGACATGATGACCGACGATTGGATGTTTGGTATGTACAAACAAAATGCTACTGCGACATCTTCTAAGAACACGACTTGTATTCAACAAAAGAAGGCCCCTATAATATGAAAAATTATAAATCTAGATGGTGTGACATATGTGAATTAAAATTCCATTCCACAGTAGAATGCAACCTAAATTTGAAGAATAAACAGAATTATCATGCAGTATATCAAACCAATACTATCAATCAGTGAAATGATAGAAACGACAGATATCAAATAAATGATGGTCGATGATATGATCGAAGAAATGATAACTTCAATCGACGAGGATGATTCCAAGGTCATGGTTGAAAAAATGGAAGTCGAGAACCCCCACCACGTCGACAGATGCAGTGCTTCACATGCTTCAATGGAGAACATCTATTTGCAGATTGTCCCTTCAAAGATCGGACATATCTCAAATTTTATACAAAGTGTGGAGTAGGTTATCACTCCTTGGAGGATTCCCCAACCATGCTTGAAAATATTGGTAATAAAAATAATGTTAACATCTTGTCTAGTGTTCCTAAGTCTGATGTTGTTAAAACAAAGAATCTTTAGATTGTAACACGTCAGGGAACTAAAATTGGTGTCGATAATCCTTAAATCAACAAATTTAAAAGTAAAGATGATTACCCTAACCAAATCGAACCAGAGCAATTATATAATAATGCAACAGAAATATTTCAAGAATTGGAATCACAAGAATACAATGATGAATCTCGACGAAGAGATATTAATTAAATTCTCGAATTAATAACCAAAGAATAAGTAGTCACAAACCTAATAGATCTAATGTATAATATTACTAGCAAATATGTTGAAGAAAAGCAAACTAAAATTCTATGTCGACTAAATAAGAGAGATAAAAATGATGCAGTCCACTTGTCGATTTAGAAATAGAAGGATATTATGTCCGACAAGTCGTCCTTGAATTAAGATCACAAGAAAATATCATGACTCGATATACTTGGGAACACATTGGTCGACCGCAACTCCATGAGTCAGGCATCTACCTAAAGTTAGCCGACCAATGATTAATTCAACCAATTCGGGTATGGAAAAATGTCGACACATCTATCATGGGTATAACAAAACAAGTTGATTTTGAAATTATCGACCCAAAGGAAGGATCCAATTCCTTCCTTTCCCTAGTTGGATGACCATGGGGAAGAAATATGAAAGCATCAATATTGCTTGAAAAATATAGGATAAAACTCAAAGGAAATGTAAAGAAAGTGATTGTACCAATTAACACATCACAAGGATATTCTTGGACAAAACCTATCTATGATGACGCCGACATCCTATAATTATACCAAGTAATGAAAAATGAGGACTATACCAAGTTGAATACACAATGGGAGATCCACCTCAGGAATCCCTCATTGGTCGGATATAATTCAAACGCTAAACTCTCGGACTGGAAAATGAAGAATTATGAATTTCAAGAACAAGAATGTTGGATAATTGAAGTTGTCCCCAAAAAGAAAATTCAAGAATGTTTTACTATCTCTGTCATTACGAAGATTTTTTTGTCCAAGTTTGCATCTTTTCTTTAATATTAATTAATTAGTTAGACATGTACAATAATATAGGTATTGAAATTAACAAAAAAATAGTTATAACTACCTTCACAGAAATGGAAATATAAATAATCAACTAAGACAAGTGTATTGGAAGGTCCATCATGACAATAGATTGGAGAGACAGTACCAACAATGGCGGTGCAAGAAACCACACTAGTAGAAGATCATATCAGACCCGGAAATGACATCCAAAGCATGATCATCGACCAAAAAATCATAAGAAAGGCGAAACAAGTCAACAAGAAGCTGACAGAAGAGACCCTCAACCTACCTGACACGAACCCAACTGAAGTAGTACACCAAAGGATAAACGAGTTCAACAACATGACACCGACGAATGGAAAAAGTTAAAGTCTAGTCACCAACAAATTCGACACCATGAGAAAAAAAATCGTCATGCATCAGACGACGTGCCAACAAAATGTTAATCGAACTTATTAACTTCACCAATCTCACAATTAATGCAGTCACCTACTACGCACCTGTCCATTCATGACAAATCCAGCTAAGTTTTCATCTCCCTATTTCTTCGAGATGAAGAAGGGTTTTGTTGGTGGGGGATATGTCGGAGGAGACTAGTCGGCCACCCGACTAGGTCCTCCAACCGACAGCCTTGTAAAACATGTCGGAATATCTTTTTGGTCCCTACATGTCGAGTCAGACAGTTGAACCGACAGGTAGTCATGTAACTATTTTTAAACTATATAAATAGGTTGGAGAGACATATATAAGAGAGTGAGATGTCGTCAATCATCTCTGTAAATGTTCTTGCTGAGTAATAGAACGACTTGTTGATTCCATTTCCATTACTTGTCTATAGTTCTTATCTTTATACATGCTTGTTTAATCTATAATATGTATCACTGGTAACTATGCAATCTTCTTGACTACAATGATCACCATAACATCTTTTCATTAATAAATCTGACTAAGACAGTCCAAATCGAATTCCTCCTAGTGGACAAATAATTATTTTACCACATCTTCACCCAGTTTGTCCACATTTGGACTTAGACTTGTTTTTCCACATTCTTATGTTTAATAATCACCTCCTGGGGCGCCTTTGACCGAATAATTTCCAAAATAATTATTTAGCAAGTGTGTCCACATTTTTATTTCCTAGGTTTGTCCACATATTTAACCAACTTGTCTTTGACCCATTTAGTTGCACAAATAATTATTATTTCGAACTTTTGACTTGTGCAAGGAATTATTAGCAAAATTAATCCCAATTAATGATTATTTCTCCCAAGCAACTCAAATTGAATTTTTTATTCTTCCAAGTGGATTATTATCCAATTAATATTTTATTTTTTGACTTTGGATAATTTTCCATAGGAAATTTTAACTTTAGCTACCGATTAATTATTTAATTATTTTTTCCTCACTCAAAATATGGGGATATGACAGTTCCTCACTCAAAACCAAGATTCTGAGAAAGGGCACATGGCACTCCTTCTCCACCTCCCCACTGCTTATCACTCTAACCATATAAGGGTAAGAAAGGGCCAGTACTCCTTCTTCTCCTTACTCAAATTGAAGAAGTGTGTGGAAATTTGACTCTTCCTCCCAAAATTTATGAAAGCGAGAGAAAGGGACAATCCATCACCAAAATACCAAGAGTATGAGAAAGGGAACATACTCCTTCTCAACCTCCCAACTCCTCATCACTCTAACCATATCAGGGTGAGAAATGGTGAGTGCTCATTCTCCTCCTTACTCAAATTAAAAAAGTGTGTCAAAGTGCCAACATAATCAGAATAACACCTAAGAAAGGGCCAATATTGTCACTCCTCCAAAAAGTTCAAGGAAACTCCCATGCTACTCATTTGAATGGAACAAGTGTGTGATAGGGCTAGAGCTCCTCAAATTTTCCTCCAAACATTTACTAAGGCGAGAGAAAGGGAGAGTTCCTTTCCAAATACAAAGAGTTTTGAGAAAGGGCACATGCTCCTTCTCCACCTCCCAACTCCTCATCATTCTAACCATAGAAGGGTGACACATGGCGAGTGATCCTTCTCGTGACTACTCATCACTCTAACCATAGAAGGATGATAAATGGAACATGCACCTTAATCAAATCAAAGAAGTGTGTGGAATGGACAACGTTATTAGAATAGGTTTAGGAAGTTCCAATGTTGCCTCCACTCCTCCCAAAAGTATAATGGAGTTCTCATGCTACTCACTTGAGTGGAACAAGTGTAGGAAAGGGCCAATGCTCTTCGACTCTTTCTCCCAACAATTACCAAAGTGAGAGAAAGGGCTATTTCCTCACTCAAATACCAAGAGTACGAGAAAGGGAACATGTCCCTTATCCACCTCCTCACTCGTCATAACTCTAACCTTAGAAAGGCGAGAAAGGGATAGTACTCCTTCTCCTCCTTACTCGAATTGAAGAAGTGTGTGGTGGGTCAACTCTTCCTCCAAAAATTTATGAATGCAAGAGAAAGGGCCAATCCCTCACCCAAATACCAAGAGTATGAGAAAGGGCACATGCTCCTTCTTGAACTCCCAAATCGTCATCACTCTAACCATAGAAGGTTGAGAAAGGGTGAGTGCTCATTCTCCTCCTTACTCAAATTTCAAAAGTGTGTGGAAGGGCCAACGTAATCAAAATATCACCTGATATAGGGCCAATGTTGCCACTCCTTCCAAAAGTTCAAGGCAGTTCCCATGCTACTTGTTCGAATGGAACAAGTGTGGGATAGGGACAAATCTCCTCAAATTTTTATACAAACATTTACCAAAGCGAGAGAAAGGGAAAGTTCCTTGTCAAATACCAATATTCTTGAGAAAGGGAACATGCTCCTTATCCACCTCCCAACTCCTCATCACTCTAACCATAGAAGGGTGACAAAGGGAAAGTGCTCCTTCTCCACCTCCCAACTCCTTGTTACTCTCACCATAGAAGGGTGAGAAAGGGAGAGTGCTCCTTCTCCACCTCCCAAATCCTCATCACTCTAATCATAAAAGGGTGAGAAAGAGAGACTGCTCCTTCTTCCCCTTACAAAAATTTCCAAAGTGTGTGGAAGCACCAGTGTAATTAGAATAGGGTGACAAGGGAAAATGTTGCCACTCCTCCTCCCAAAATTCTAAGGTAGTTCCTATGTTACTCACTCGTGTGGAAGATGTGTAGGAAAGGGACAGTGCTCCTCAACTCTTCATCCCAACAATTATTGAAGTTAGAGAAAGGGCTAGTTCGTCTATTGAATATTAAGAGTCCAACAAAGGGCACATGCTCCTTATCCACCTCCTAACTCCTCATCACTCTAATCATGGAAGGGTGAGAAAGGGCCAATGATCCTTCTCCTCCTTACTCAAATTCCAGATGTGTGTGGAAGGTCGAATCTTTCTTCAAAAAATTACCAAAGCGAGAGAAAGGGCCAGTTCCTCAACCAAATACCAAGATTCTAAGAAAGGGAACATGCCACTTCTCCACCTCTTGACTCCTCACCACTCTACCCATGGAAGGGTGAGAAAAGGCTAGTGCTCCTTCTCCTCCTTAATTAAATTCCAGAAGTGTGTGGAAGGGGCACGCAATTAGAATAGGGTGAGAATGGACCAATATCTCCACCCCTCCTCCCAAAAGTATAAGGGAGTTCTCCCTCTCCTCCTTACTCATATTTCATAATTGGGAGAAAGGGCCACTGTAAATAGAATAGGGTGAGGAAAGGCCAGTGTAAATAGAATTGGATGAGAAATGGTCCTCAATGTGTGCTTCCCAAATATGAGTAGAGTTTGAGAAGGGCTAATACTCCTTCTCTTCCTCCCAAAAATGGCTAGTATGTGTGAAAGAGAAACTCTTCCTTCTCCTACAACTCACTAAAATTACAAAATTCAAAGAAAGGTCCCAATGCTCCTCCTCGTCCTCCTCGTTCGAATGGAGCATGTGAGGAATCCTGGATAGTGGTCCTTCTCTTCCTCCCAGAAATTACTAAATAAAGAGAAAGGGATAGTGCTCCTTCTCTTCCTCTTCCTCCCATAAATTACTAAAGTGAGAGAAAGGGCCAGTGCTCCTTCTCTTCCTCCTAGAAATTACTAAAGAGAGAGAAAGGGCTAGCACTTCCTCAAATTACTAAAGTGAGAGAAAGGGCCAATGCTCATTCTCTTCCTCACAGGAATTACTAAAACGATATACAGGGCCAATGCTCCTTCTCTATCTCACTCATATTAAAAAAGTGTCGGGAAGGGCCCATGCTCCTTCTCCTCCTCTTATTATGAATGGAAGAAGTGTGAGAAAGGAGCCTCGTCTCTCCTTAAAATACTAACAGGAAGCAACTATTTAGGCAAAATATGGATTAATCCAGCGGAATTTGGAATACTTCAATAAATCTAGACTAACTTAGCAAATCTAGACTAAAAAGTTCCCACATTACCCTTAATATAAAATAATTAATTAACTCAAAAGATGAAAACTGTATTTCGAATTTAATCAATGGCAGTTTTATTATTCCGAAGAAGAGTGCAATAATTGTTGTCTCTATAAAGCCTAATTTTGAGCTTAGTTTCTTCAAATAAATCCGGACTTAAATAATTAAGCAATATGGGAAAGGGAAACCATTATAGGATTGCAGCCTGAGTGTTTAAAGAAACTTAAGGACGCCATTGATGTCATTGAGGAGAGATTTATAACTATGGGCCAGAGAGCGCCCAAAAAAATGGGTGCCAGATAGCGCCCGAAAAACACGTGCCCATTTTGTTAAATCTGGACTAATTCAAGTCCACATTTATTTGCAGAATAAATGTAATAATAATTTTATGTTAAATTAGTCCATATTTTGGAACCAAGTTCCCAATCCTAAAGGATATAAGCCCCAACGAGCATAATTATAATCGTCCCACATCGAGTCTCGTTGGCACGAAAATGCCTTTCTACGTGGCGAATTCGAATTGTTTATGGTTTTAAAAATAAACTTTTGAAACCACTTTTGGCTCGAGCCGCTACCTCCTAGGCCTACCAATTGTGTATTTCACCTATTCCCACGCAAGCATCCAAGAATGAATCCACGGGGTACAAAGGAAGGAAAGGTGGAACCAATGTGTTCCAACCGAACACCGAGATGTGTTAGGTGGCCTATATTATGTCATATTACGTCATACTTAAAATCACTCATTGTATTCACGCCACTTGGCGCATTTAAATTTTACAAGATGGACGGTGGCAGATATTCAAAATTACCTCTTATTCCATTCTAAAACACCTAAAAAAAGGATGTAGATGAAACACCTGCGTGGAACTTCACAACAAAGAGCACATCCGCCCCAGTATAGAGGACCAACTGCTCATTGTTGTTCTAAGCCACCAAGTAATTCTCCAATTTTACCACTTTGTACTTAAATCTTACCATAAACAATTAAAACCCCATGGCATCCTCTTCGAGATTCAAACCTACAAAACCCAAAAACTACAACAACGAGTACCTATATGACCATGAAACTGATGTTTTTGACAGGAGTTTGTCAGTATTTGAAATCTTCCTTACCCTCACTGCAGCATAACAAAATCAACTAGCCGACTACGAACCCTGGCACCTGCAGTAGACCAACCTAGCCCGTGTGGTCTATCTACAAACCATTTCCATCCCAGAATTCATCCCCTGGTGTGCATCCCATTATTCTACAGATAAACGAACGATATTATCCCTTAACTAATCAACCCATATGTGCATAGTATTAAGGAAATCCCTGGCCAAAATCCTATGTTTCCTAGACCTCCTAGCCCTACTATTCCCGGGCAATGAAACTTCAGCCGCAAAATATAAAACCCTGTAAATTACTAAGAAAATAAACTTCCTAGACCGACACGTGAATGAAGGCATTGTAGTCTAAATTGGCCCTCCACCGTATTCCTCTGCTTCATTCTCAGAAAGTTCAAAAGGGTCTATTAACCTAATATGCATTTTGCTAGGATATGACCATGATGGAGTAGTAGATGATGTTATCATTGGATTTCCAGCCTTGCTAACTCCAATAGAATGGGTATTACCCCTAAATTCAACCTATGCCAAGAACTGGCCAATAAAATTCATGCCCAGCTAGCTGAGTTTGAGGATTTTGAACATTTTAGGTATCCCTCGTACCTGCTCACAAGTGGATAGACATGGTCATTAGACAACCATATAATTTAAATTTTTTAACATTTACAGATAGGGTGATGGTTATGGTGTACACTATCAGAAGAGTGTATAATTTTGAAGAATAACCATACAAGTTGCAAGTATTCTTGACCTTGAGAGTTTGCTTTGGACTATAATAGGAAGAGCATACTTTCAGAACATGTGCAATTTGACAAGGAAAAACACTCAAAAAATTTCATATTTCCCAAAGAGGCCCATTCGGGAAAATAAGAAAAGGTGCTTTGTATTATGTAGAAGACATGTTGAGGAATTTCAATTTGGAAAAGGATTGGAAAGGGGCCTATGACCCCCACCAGGTCATGTCCAAGAAGAGAATCGAAAATAATAATTCTGCATACAACTACATGCCTTGCCATGACTAGGAAAGGACAACTAACTTTCAAACTTGGGAGCATGTTCAAGCATCCCTAAGTAGTGATCTAGATCAACACATTAAAGGGCCAAAAGCATGAGCTAATATATTAGTTGGATAATCCCATGCAGACATGGAAATTGATGGACAATGCCATTGAGCAAAAAGGCTATAAATGAAGTATAAATGGAGATCGAGCAGACTATTGTGGAGCATACACAAGTCAATGAGTTTTCAAGTGAGTCATAGGTAACACAAGAGCAGCCACACATAACAAAAAATATACCACCTATCACTACAACACACTACCCTTCATTGGTGTTTGACACAACCCAGCTACAACAAGGCCCCCCTTCCACAGGTCCAACACAAGTGTAGCCAACACTGCACGACAAATATGTAGACATAAGGAAGCAGAGTACAGAAGCAATGAAAGAGTTCGCAGGCCAAGACTTTTTAGGAGAGAAAATATTGTTAAAAATGTGAAATTCTATGTCATAGCAGATATAAAGAGCCGAGGATACCTCACAAAGAAAGAATAAGTAGAAAATTTGAATAAGAGTGAAAACTGCAGTAAAAAAGAGCAGAATAATAATAATGCAGCAAAACTCAGATAGGAGAAGAATAATTGCACATGTTCCAATAATCAGTATAATAATCAATGATGCTACAATGGATAGAATTCAAATCATGCAGGATAATTCGAACCTCAGTTGGTCTAGCATACGTATTATCACCACTAGAGTGCTCCAGAAGACTCAAAGTCAACTGAATTGAACCTAAAATCAGCTAACTGAAGTCACAATCAATTAACAGACTAAGGAGGGCGCAATAGTGGTCTGTCATGCATGTCAATCAGAAATGGGCGCATGAGGCCACAATCAATGTCATCTGGAGCTCCAACCCCCCACAAGAGTCAACTTACATAGGTGGACTGCACTGGAACACTCAATAGGTTCCTATAAAATAGGGAACTGACTAAAGTGGTCCTAAAATTATGCATGCAGGGCTCAGAAGGTGGTAGATGGATCCTGGATAACATCTACACACCACTAGGGGGAAAATGTCATCATCAAAAACTAGGAAAATAAGTAATTCTAGGTAGGACAAGGATGGAGTATTGAAATATCATAACACACCCCCTTAATCCATACTTTTGCATCCTGGGCCCTAGTTACTAAGACCAAAGGCCACCCATACAATCAAATAAATGATAAAAAAGAATTGTCCATGAACCAAGGAAATGGGGAAAAAACTCATGGGAAAAATACCCCCCCTCAAAATAATAGGGGTAGGGAACTCAAAGAACCTTCATACTAAGAAGAGAAGGAAAAAACTTTCCTCCATGAAATCCTTCGCAAAAATATTGGCAAGATGATCCTTTGTAGGATAGCAATGCAGGTGCTAGATATGGATCTCAATCTGGATCTGCTCCTCTCATGTGCCTCCCACTATGTAGAAGTTGTATTTTCCAAAACAAGTCTTTCAGGAACCCTTTTTGCTACTGGAGCGAATGGCTCATCGTGGTCCAAATCATGAAACTTTGAGTACCTTTTTTCATAAAACCGATATTTGTACTTGGTTGTAGATCCCACATGGCAAGTCTCCACAAGAGATTGTTGATCGAACCCCACCATCATGTAGCACCTCTCTAAGAGAAGTGGATCTGCATGACATAGTGTAAGTTTTGCATGATATTGAGATCTGGTGGTTCTATGGTCAAATGGATCCCCAACTGTGTTCCCAACAACTACAAGGAATTTGTGAGCCCATATTGGCCTTGGCCATGGATTGGGAGCATGTGTTGGATTCGGATCTGAATCTGAATCTCCTTGAACTTTATTCTCAACATCAAGATCCCGATCATCATCTTCATTAGAAGAGGTATCACTCTGATATTCATCAGATTACGATGGGGTAGGTAGACAGCATGGAAAAAAAATGAGAATTCATATGCCTTGGAGGGATGGTTTGCAAACCCTTTCACTATAATCTTTCTAGTAGAGATCTCTGCACTCTCAACTGTGTCAGGACCAAAGACCACTTTATTCGGTGAACCTGTGTGGGTCATCTAATATACAGACAACAAATTTTTTGACAAAGAAGGCACAAATAGAACATTTTTTGAACTTACCATGCTCTATAAGTATTGTGCCTTTCCCTTCAATAGAGATCTGAGAGTTGTCTCCCATGTGAATAATCATATCATCTTTGAGATCTAAAGAAGAAAATGATTCTCTGGAGGAAACCATGTGGTTGGAGGATCCTGAATCTATGAGGATGGCTTATGATTTTGAAAATCCAGCCTTCAGTGCATGGCATCTCTCATGACCATCAGACTCACTTCCAAATTCAGTCTCTCTTGCACCTTTTGGGAGGGCAATCCTGTGATGTTCAAGAAGGTTGGTCAACTGATCTATCTTCTTCTCTATGCAATATCTCTCTGGTTGGTTTCCTTTCTTGCAATAGGAACACTTGGATTTCCTAAATATCTTATGTCTGTACTTCTTAATGTTTGTACTTCTTAGAGTTGGAGGCTCCTTCTGATGGAATTGACTTGGCATTCAAATTGGGTTTAGATGGCCTCTTATCCTTGCCCTTGTGCTTCCCCTTCCCATTCGCACTTTTTGATTCTCCAACCATAAGAGTTTGATCTTTGGAGACCTTCAAGGTTCCCATCTGGATCAACTTATCTTGTTCCTGGATGAGAGATTTAATGAAAACATCTAGGAAGGCATCTTCCAACCAAGGATTGACATTCGCCCAGAATGGAAGGTAGAGACAAAGATGGAGAACTTAGGACCTAGATTTCTCATAATGGATAGCACTAGCTGCTCATCCTTCTTTTCAATACCACACTGCTTGCATTGCATAACTAGATATTTGAATTTTGAAAAGAATTGTTGAATGGTCTCGAAACTGCTCGGTTGTAGAGCAATCAACTCATTTTCCAGAATATGGCCTCTTAGCGCATCTTGTTTTCCGAAGAGGGTCTCTAACTTCAACCATAAACTTCTTGGAGTCTTCTATCCTTTGATGTGGAATATTAGATCTCTAGAAATATGAATACACATGAAACCAAATTCTTAATCCAATCTATTCAGATACTTGGTTTTCTCCATAGCTGAATGTGGTTCAAGATCCTTTCCCATTGTCACCTTGTACAGTGATTTGTTGCGCAATACCATATGTATATCATCCCTCCAATCAAGATAATTGAAGGGTGCCATGATCCTGGGAGAGAGAGGAGATTTCGAATTCTCCATTACAACTGCTAGAGTGAATACAAGGTGAAACTGCTGCTATTGTAGAAAAAATTGCTGCAACTGCAGAAAACTACTCCAACTACAGAAAAATGCTGTAACTGCTGCAACTGCAGAAAACTGTTGTAACTGTTGCACTCAAAAAATTTGAATAAACTACAAAAAACCTCAATAATGGAGGTAGACTACTACTGACAACTGCTTTAGGACAGTATGCACTTTTATCCGGATCCTTCACACCTGGCTAGACCTCACTGGATTTCTCCAATGAATTCAATGCAATGGCACCAAGACTTGCTGTGGAATTCCGAAGGCTTCTGGTGCCTTACTAAAATCAACTTCTCAACCTATTCGCTCAATGGCTCTGATACCATGTGAAATTCTATGTCACATCAGATCTAAAGAGATAAGGATACCTAACAAAGAAAGAATGAGTAGAAATTTGAATAAGAGTGAAAACTGCAGTAAAAAAGAGCAGAAGAATAATAATGCAACAGAACTTAGATAGGAGAATAATAATTGCACATGTTCCAATAATCAGTATAATAATCAATGATGTCACAATGGAGAGAATTTGAATCATCCAGGAGAATTCAAACCTCAGTTGGTCTAGCATAGGGATTATCACCACTGGAGTGCTCCGGAAGACTCAAAGTCAATTGAACTAAACCTAAACTCACCTAACTGAAGTCACAATCAGTTAAATTACTAAGGAGGGATCCATAGTGAGTCTATGATGCATTTCAATTAGAAATGGGTGCATGATGCCACATTCAGTGGCATCTGGACCTCTAACACCCCACAAGAGTTATCTAACTCAGGTGGACTGCACTGGAACACTCAGTAGGTTCCTATAAAGTAGGGAACTCACTGAAGTGGTCCTAAAATGATGCATGCATGGCTTAGAAGGTGTTTATGGATCTTGGATGACATCTGCACACCACTAGGGGGGAAATGACATCATCAACAACTAGGAAAAATAAGTAATGCTAGGTAGGACAAGGATGGAGTATTGAAATATCCTACCAAAAAATGGCTGATCAGAAAGAGAATACCCTCCAAATGGGAGTATTGGATCCAAAAGTACCCACACCCAAAACACCTAATGATTGGAAGACAAAAAAATATAAAGTGGACTTTGGACAATTCAACCCCCTTGACAAAGTTGACTTTTTCCAGACAATCAAATGACTTATTGTGCAAGGATGTGCTGCAAACCTCAACCAATGGGAATAAAATGAGACTGACATTGCATATGATGTGGGGGATGCTAAAAGTAGAAAAGGTAACCACCAAGGCTAAGCATATCACCATCAAATCTTTGGAAAGTAAAATTGTTTCATTAGGGGTTAACCAAGCTGATACAACTCATGAAAAAAACCTCCTACAACAGAAAGACAAGGAAATTGCCGTGTTGAAGGAGAGTTTGCATGTCCCTGATATAGAGCATGTTTAGACCCTTGAACTAATTCATTTACAAAATGAGAAGGATAAGATAATGAGAACATGTTACACTACAAAGCTCATATGAAGGCATATATGATGAAGGTGAATGATCTAGAGTTAAATATTTCGGCAATGAAATTGAAACAAACATCCTTATCATCTTAAACAGTCCCTCAAGCGCCAACATCTAGATGAACTCAAGAAATCCCTCAGTCAATAGGAGAGGCAGAATATGTTACCACAAACCAAGCATAACATACTCCAATATAGAAAACAACTGAAGATATGGAGGAAGGTGCCCTACTGGAACAATCAAGGGAGGAGGACAATAAGATCATGGAACTTGAGATAGTTGTAAATGAAAAGGAAGAGCTCATTGATAATTTGGTAAATGAGAGAGATGATCTAAAATATCAAATTTACAAATTAGAGCTAGAATTGGTGGGGAAAGTTGCCCTAAAAATAGAAAAGGAAATACCATGGGAGAAAATAGAAAAATAATTCATTCAAAGCTAGGATCATTTTGAATTGATACAAGAAGAAATGGAGTTGGCCACAACTACTAATAATGAAATAAATGAGATGGAAACAAAGCTTAGTTCTAAACCTAATATTGTAGAAAATGTAATCAAGTACTTAAAAAACATAAATAGCAGGCAATTGAAAGACATGGGGGTCACTAATAGGACACACCTAATTAAGGAATCTAACATGGTGCTCATCAAAAGAGCCTTGATGATTAGGGCCCAAAACAAGATAAAAGGTATGGCATCAGAGATTTACTTTTTCAAAGGTTTATTTAAAGACAAAATTGCTAGAGGTTAACCCCATTTGTGGGATGGAAATGGAGATCTGTGCAGTAAAGCTGACTATCTTCAAATGCTAAATCAAAAGAAATATGGAAAAAGTAATTTTGATGTTTTGAATGGGAATTTAATGGGGGATGTTGTGGTTAATCAATTGACAAATGAGTTTCAATTGTGGATGAATCTCATGAATATTTTCAAACACTTTCCACCTATATCATATGAAAAATTCAAAAATGTTGATTTGGAATTCAAATCCATGAAGATTCATAAATACCCCATTGACAACGAATGGCATCAAATATCTAGATACTACAAAATTCTTTTACCACCAGCAGGGAAACCATTTGGGCATCTAGCAGGGAAGTCGTACGGGAAACCAATAGGGAATTCATCTAGACAACAACCATTGCATCCAGTTGTACATATAGTTGGACAATTAGGCGAATAAACAACTAAGCACAAATAATAAAAAAAACGTTTCAATAAAAATAAATAAGAAGAGATGATATAGTTAGGCATTTGGAAACAAACTAAACAGACTCAAATTTTGGATCCAATATTCGTATATAGGGAGTAAGTTTTGGAGAGTAAGATAATATCCTAATATACACTAGCACCATATTCTCTTTGTAATTATGTTCTTTTACCTTGGTTTCCATAGTTGTAATTCATCCATGTAAATTACTTTTGATATAATAAAATATATTAGTAGCAATCTTTGCACCAATTTCATAGCATTGGTATCAACGTATGTTGAGTAAGGACCTTTGTGTCCTTCATTTATGTTCATTGTTGAAATAGTGATTGATGTTATTTGTTGCTATCTCAATACATGAATGTATTCACTGCCATTGCCTAACATGTTTTGCATTGTGTGTAATTCAAAGGACAACAAGGTAAAAACAAAAGGGGGCTTGATGAACAAATCGCAACGTAAAATAAAAAGTATGGTATAAAAAATTGCCTTCTTCAAAGGCTTATTCAAATGTGAAATATGAAAGGGGTTGCCTCACTTATAGGATGGACATGGATACATGCGTAAACGAGAAGATTATACGGAGATGTTGAATAATAAGATTAATGGAGGAATTTTTAGGGATTACATGATAACTTAAAAGGAGTTGTCATTGTCCAATAGTTAACTGAAGAATTTGAATAGTGGACCATCTTGAATCTCAACGTCAAAATCCTGCGACAGGTTTCTTATGAAAATTTCACTAATACTGAGTTGACAACGAATAATGTTTTACTTTGCTGGGTGTGGGTGTGTTTATAGGGAGATGTTTAATATCGATGCACGTTAAACATAAATTATGATGCTCATCATAAACTATATCAAAATTATAAAAAATATCAAAAATTCTATCAAAATCAATATAAAGAAAAATCAACAAACACTAAAATAAGATTGTTATAAAAACAAATAAAAATCTGAGTAATAATTATAACAACTAATAGATTTTGATGGAGACAGCTATAAAATCCATTGAAAACCATTTATGGTTTATCCAAAATAGATTCAAAAAAGAAGAGAGGACAATCAAACCTTCTTGGCCCATTAACAAAATAGCTCGACTTCTAGGCAACATGTTCCATGTGTCCCTCGAAATCTTCTCTTCTTTCGAATAAAAAAATTTGTTCGCTCACTACACAACATCAAATTTATGACCAACATAAGAAGTTTGACCCTAGAATGAATCTATACCAACCATATTCGTATAAAAACCAAAAACCAAAAATTATGCCCTTTCCTGTTTATATTAATGAATATGCGAATTCTTTATAGGTAACGTTACATAATTTCCATCTAGAGGCTAGTTTGTGAAAACGAGAAAGCTAGACATGGCACCCAAGAACATACCCATTTTAGTAGCATGAGTTCACCAAGAAGTTGAGGGATAGATTTGGCACCAATTATATTCATAATCTACATCGATTCTGCGACTTGATGCTTTCTCCTCATGCAAAATCTCCCTTGTCCTTGTTTTCATGTTTTTCACATACTAGGCACAAATCTGACATCTTCAATCATTGTTTTCGAATACATGATTTTTCAATTTTCAATTTTCTCATTTATTTCCTTTGTTGGTTGGTCCCATTTATTTCATTTGTTGGTTGTACCATTTATTTTGTTGGTTGATTTTTCCCATTTTCGAAGCCTTTTTCGGAACGTTTCGACTGAATCCGATTAAAAAAAAATCTGATCACAAAGAAATTTTTTTAAACTTGCTTAAATTGGGCATCCTATTGGTATTCAAGAGCACTGAGTCGATTTATGCATTTAGAATAGTCATATAAACAACACAATTTTTTTTTTTAAGTTTGGACGGATTCCGATTAAAAACTGGAGACTCAGCTTGTTCTTTCAATTAAACTAGTTGTAAGTAGTTATTGAAATTATATATTAGGGAGGTTGTGATTGGTAAATTATGAAGTTGATTTTTACATTAGTGGCATTTGAACCAGTTTTCATGATAATTATGAATTAAGCTTATATTGTGGCAATGAATCAATGCTACAATAAGACTATTACAAAGTTTAGTATTATTAGGCTTAATATGTGGGCTAGAGTTTTTCTTTTACTGTTTTTATGTTACTAAAATTATGTGTTAGGGGTGACAAGTAGCATTCAAATTTGAACCCCCCTTGCAAAGGGTTTTATTAGGTCCCATAAGTGCTAAGTTAAAACTGCCTGTCAAAACAAATTTAAAATCCTATTTTTTACCAATATAATTAAGAAGGGCATAATTTATAACAACTTTCAAAGGTTGAGAAGCTTTAAGTTCCTCATCAATATCAATTTCAATTTATGAACCCTTGGATGGTGGGGATTTAGGATTCTGGAATAGGAACTCATTCTTCTCAATTCAATTTTTTTTTTGGAATGGCCTATCTCATATCAAAATAATGAAATATTAATTCCTACATTCCTTTAACATATGAATACTCTTCGTACACATATAACATATATAAAATAGTTTCTCCAAGTCGCTCAAAAGGTATATTGGAAAAAACTAAAAGATGGGTTTTCCATAGCCTAGTTTGTTAAAGTTACAACATCATGAGTCTTTCTCTGAGTCAATCTTGTGCACCAAGATTGAGCTTCGTGTGTCGAGGTAGTGCCTTATAGGAGCCTAAGTCGAACTTAGGAAACTTGGATTATAACCTTGAGCTGGACTCAAGAATGACTAAGCCTTATGCGTAAAGGTTAAAGACTCACGTGTTGAGATACATGCTTTGTATGTCAAAGTGATGGTGTTGTACAATCTTTTTTGTCAATACTAAGGCCTTGTGTGTCAAGATAGATCCTCATGTGTTGAGGTAATGCTTTTCTAGTCAAATCATGAATGATGTGTGATGTACTACTAACCTTGTTCTTAGAGATGGATAAGATATTAAGTCTCCTTTAGAGACTGACCACCTCTAGAGTGAATTACTTTAGCATATGACCACTTGGAATGAGAGTAGAATGAGATGATCACATCATTGGAAAAATATCCTTAGTATATTTGACATGATAAATAATTAAGTTGGCACAAGTGGACCATGTAGATAAGACAAGAGATAAAGATAAGATGAGTTAAGATAACAGATAACTCGAATTTGTTGACTTCAGTGATCGGTGTGCTAAAATAGTTAGTTAAGTGTTAATAAGAAAGACTTCAATAAAAAGACTTAACTGAAGTGTTAACAAAGAAGATTTAGTTAACCATGTATTATCCATGATGACACTTGAGTTAAACTAAAATACGACACTTGAGTTATGAAAGTTTCATGTCGACAATTAAGTTAAACTAAAAGACGAAACTTGAGTTACAATACTTGCATGACAACACTTGAGGTAAACTAAAAGACAACACTTGAGTTACGACACTTGCATGATGACACTTGAGTTAGCCACCTAACTAAGTGATCTAGCATCTAGTTGAAGGGATATTTCATCTTGAGGTATGAAGAAAAAGATAAAGTCCAAAGCATGAGAAGTATGGTGCAACTAGTTATGCAGGATTGATGAAACTAATGTCAGAGCGAATTCTCTCTTGAATGAAATTCGTAACTTTTGTGCATGTGACCAAATCAGTGAATTCTCTCTTGAAGCAAATTCACAACTTTTGTGCATGTGACCAAATCAACGAATTGGTTTAGTGTAGAATATTATTCTGAGTTCTATTTTCCATCTATCTCTCTTGCTATGTGTTACCACTTGAGTTTCACTCAATTGGACTTTCACGCGAGTGTGTCAAAGATGAACATGTTACATGTTCTTGTTCAGTGTTCAGAAGTCCATCAATCCTTTTTCAAGGGCCTTTTTAAACTTTTTTCACATGTCCATACCCCCATGGGGAATTGTAATAAGTTAGTCTAAGCATGGTATTTTTGTAACAGTCTTGGATTACATTAGGTTTATCTGTCAAGGGGATACTCTAGAGTGTTTTTTCCTTAGGAATTATGTGTTGCGCTTCTGTGAAATATAATTCTTGATTTTTTCATTCACACTTCCAAAGCTAGAGTATTCACCTTGGTGGTCAAACCTTGGTAGGTTATTAAAGCCTAAGTGTCTATGTATTTTTTCATGCTAGCCATCAGTAATGAGTTGTATGGACATACACTAGGTCCCCTAGGATTTTGGGTCAATTCCGAGAAAATAATTTTTTCCACAAACTTAGGCCATTTTTTAATGGTTTAATTGAAAATTTTCAAGTTGTGATAAAAGTGTGATTTGGAAGCGGAATTTGGTGTAGGGAATCTCGTTTTCAAGATCAGAGCGTCCTGTTTACCCTGGGTCCCAGTATTCCTATGTTTCAGGTGACTAAATTATCGTGCCAACAAAATGGAAAATAAATGCTAATGGCACGACAAATTGAACCAAATATATATATATATATATATATATATATATATATAATTAAAAAGGGAAATTAACATGTGCCAAATTATTTTGCATCATGTCTCTTATGAAGGGCGATTATGTTCATTAGTTAAAGCATCATGTTTGAGATAAATTTAAAGGTCAACATTATACACCAAGTTAAAAGCACGCCACTCTCCAATGCATGGGTGAATTCCTACATAGCAAGATCACATTTATTGGTGATCATTACAAAGAGGGGGGTGACTACCTCTCTTGAGGTGGTTCATTCCCCTTGACTCGACTACCAATTGATTCCTAAATAAATTCAACCAACTCAACGTCAAACTCCCTCTTATGTGATACGCCCTTCCTTGATGGATGCGCCCCCACCTGCTTGTATTTTCTATTTAAGAAGAGCATGTTGGCCTCTTTCTTCGTATGAAGGTGGAATCTATGCTTGTATTGTATGTAATATTTTTATCTGATTTCAATAAATAAGGCTTTGTAGGCTATTTTGGTCTGTTCCTTGGAGGTTTGATGTACCATTCTCTACATATGAGGTAATCTGTATCTATTTCACAATTTGTTCATTGTTGGGAATGTATTTGTCTTCAAATAGGAATTATATTTCAGGAAGAGTAAGAAGTAATGCTTTATAGGTTACTTGTATTGTCAATATAATTCTTGTTTGATTATCCTGAATCAATTGTAAACTCGGGTGCTACAGTACATGTTCACCTTCCCATGTAGCATCATCACTTGGAAGATCCTTCAACTGAACAATGTACTCATAGACGATTTTGTTTCTCAACTTCCTTTCTCTCCCCTATAAAATTATTTCTGGAACCGGAACCAGTTGTGCATCATCATCTAACAGAGGGAGCTCTGTTAAAACTTTCAACTATTGGGATAGATTATGGATCTTGGTTCCTTGTGAGAGCTCCATCTCATATGTTGTTTTCCCAACTCCGTGCACAATTTTGTATGGACCATAGAACCGACACTTTATTTTTCCATCCCATTTCCCCTTCAGTGATGAATTTTTGTATGGCTACAACCTCAAATATACCAAATCATCCACCTAAAAACTACACTCTGTCTTATTCCGGTCTGCATATAAATTCTGTTGATTTTGAGATGTTTGTAAGTTATCTTCAAGTGTTTTCAAGATGTCTTAACTTTCCTGAATCCAATATTTAGCTTTAGGTGCTCTACTGTCTCAAAATATTTGGTCAACGAAGGTAGGATATTCATAACCATGCAATGCTTTAAATGGATACATACAAATGGACATGTGTTAAGTTGTGTTGTAACAATGCTCTCCCAAATGAAACCATTTAATCCAATATTTATGTTGTCCTGTCACATAGTTCCCCATATATCCTTCTAACCATTGCTTGATTCTCTCTATTTGTGTATACTTTTGGGAGTGGTGTCTAGTACTAAGAGTCAAATCCGTTCCTACCAATTTGAATAGATCTTGCCAAAAGTCTTTGGTAAATTTTCTATATATATCACTAAGAATATTTTTTTGCAAACCATGCAATATAAATACTTCTCTAAAGAACAAATCATCCACTTGTGAAGCTGTGTAAGTGGATGGAATGTAAAATAAATGAGAAAAATTACTCAGGTTATCCACTACTACATATATACAATCTCTTCCTTGTACCTTGGGCAATCTGGTGATGAAGTCCATTGAGATACTTTTGCACTTCTATTCAGGAATAGGTAGAGGTTGTAGTAGACCTATAGGATGTGTGTGATCTATTTTATTCTACTGATATGAGTTGCACTCCTTCACATGCTTCAATACATCATTTTTTATACCTTTACAAGTGAACCTCTCTCTTTCTACCTATATGTTTTCAAGTATCCAAGGTGTCCTATTAGTGGTGAATCATGAGATACTTCCATAATCTTCCACTTCAAGAATAATTCAGGAACCAAATAGATTATTTCCTTATAGTAGATTACTCCATTGATTATCTTGTACTAATCATCTTGAGTCAATCCATCCAACAACTCATAGTAAGACTTGCTTTTAGAGGACTCTACTACTAGTTGAGCTTTCCAATCCACTGAAATCTCCATCAAAGAGATGGATGGTCTTCTGGAAAGGGCATCTCCAACAACATTCTTCTTGAATTTGATGTACTCTATGTCAAATTCATAAGCTTGTAATTTTCTTACCCACTTTTGTTTCCTATCATTCAACTCAAACTATTCTAATCTACTTTGACCACAAACTTGTTTCCCACTAGATATTTCCACAATTTGGCCAAGGCATGCATAATGGACAACATTTATTTGTCATAAATAGAGTAGTGGCACTCATGCTGTTGTAAATTTTTGCTTTCAAAGGAAAAATGGTCCTTATTTTTCATTAGGAAAGCTCCAATGCCTTCTCGAAAAGCATCACACTGAAGCACAAAAGGATGAGTGAAATATGGTAAAACAAGGACCACAAAATACTCGTCACTTCCTTCATTATGTTGAAATATTTCTTATCTTCCTCTGTGGAACAAAAGGATCCCTTCTTCGTGAGAATAGTCAAAGGGGATGACAACTATGAGAATCCTTTGTCAAACCTCCTGGAGTATGTACAAATTCCAATAAATCCGCTCAAGTCTATCACATTTTTGGGAGTTGGCAAATAAAGTATGGCCTAGATTTTCTCCATATGAACCTTAACTCCATCTTATCTAATTACATGATCAAGATAATACATCTCAGTCATCCCAAACTCACATTTGCACAACTTTATATACATTGATTGTTCTAACAAAATATTTAGAAAAACCTCCAAGTGATGCAAATGTTCCTCCCATGTGTTGCTATAAATCACAATATCATCAAAAAATACTAACACAAACTCACACAGCTTCTTACTGAATATTATTTTCATGCAAGATTGGAATATAGCAAGTGCATTAGTCAACCCAAAATCCATGACTATGAATTCAAAATGACCATAATGACAACACAAGGTTGTCTTTTGCACATCTTCTTCTCTCATTCAAATTTGTTGATATCCAGAGAATAGATCAATCTTGGAGTGGAACTTGTCCCCATGCAGCTCATCCATAAACTCATGAATACAAGGAGTGGGATATCGGTTCATGATAGTCTTCTTTTTCAAGACCCAATTCTATGCACATTATCACTGTTCCATCCTTCTTCTTCACCAGGACCACTGAGGATGCAAATGGACTCGAACTTGGACTTATGAGTCCCAACTCAAGCAGTTATTTTATGGCCCTTTCGATATCATATTTGAACCTCTTCGGGTGCTTGTATGGTTGGGTGATGACGGTATGAGTTCTTACCTCCAATTCTAAGGTGTGCTTAACTCCTCTGTCTAGTGTCCTACCAAGAGGAAGGTCAAAACACTTCTCATTCTTCCGCAACAACTTCCTTATATCTTCTAGGTACTAAGAGGTGTCCATTGTAGGATTCTTAGCTGTGACCAAACATTTTGCTTCCCATTTTATATCTCCATTCCTCAGGACAACCCTCATACTATGTGTTAAAACCACCTTATTGGTATAAGTGTCCATACCCATTAAGGTCACTTGCTTTCCATCAGACCCCTTAAAGCTCATTTCCGGGACTCAATAGCTCATGGTCTGTTCTCCAATGGAAAACAACCATTGTACTCCAACACTAATTTTGTATCAGTGACATCACAGTGACATCTACCTCAAAAAAACTATCTGTCACCATACAGTTACCTATGGTCATATGAAGTTTAGGAATCCACCTACAACAATCCATAGAATTGTTACATGGAATGATGAAAATGAATTCATCAAATGTTTCAGTATTAAAGTTCCGTCTCTCCACAAATGAAGCATCAATAAAGTTGTGAGTGGCTCCTCCATCAACTAGCACTGTGACTCTTTTTCCTTGCACCACTCCTTTGAATCAGAGGGTGTGAAATCAAGGAACTTCATTAGATAGTAAAACAATGAAACTCTTTCTGGGCATAGGTTGGGGCTGCTCCTCTTCTTTTGTCTCGCACCGATCTTCCCATAATGATTCCTACTCCTCACCATCTTCATCCTCCTCACTATCAGAGAATAATTCTATGTTTTAGGCCTTCCCTTTTGCACACTTGTGGTATGGAACCCACGGCTGTTGGGATGTGAAGCACATCTTCTTCCTCCTTAGTTCATCTTGGATATTTCTACCCTTCTTGTTTTTCTAGGTCGAATCTTTCTGGAAAGGATTCTTATCCTTGAACTTGGATGGAAAGTGTTTTTGGGAGGAAATTTTCATTTGGGAGTTGCATACTGAATATCTCAAGTATGACTAATGGCATCATGTAGTGTGGTGGCTCTATAATCCTTCATCAATCCTCTTAATGGCTCTTCTACATTAGAGAAATTTTGAGGTAAAAAATGGGCCTCAAAACAAAAGAAATGTACTATAAAAATCAACCAATAGGATTCAAGGTGATGATGTCAACCATGGGGGATGAATCACCATTTTTGGGTAAAAAGGTCAAAGTGAAAAACTACTTCTTCAATTCGCATTTTCAACTTATATCCCTATATATTCACTCAAATGTCGATCACGAGTAGCCGTTGGATGGGGAATTCAGTTCCGCATCCAACAAGTACCCACTCGGCATACTTTTGATGGACCCTGCTGCCTAAAAAAGAATAAATACATGAAAAACGTGATGATGATGTCATCATCACATTTTTTCATGTATTTCTTCGTTTTAGGGAAGCGGGGTCCATCAAAAGTATGCCGAGTGGGTACTCCTTGGATATGGAATTGAATTCCCCATCCAACGGCTACTCGTGATAGAAATTTGAGTGAATATACAGGGAGATAAGTTGAAAATACGAATTGAAGAAGTAGTTTTTCTTTTTTCCTCCAAAATTTGATGAGGTATGCTAATATTATTTTATTATTTCCACTATTATTTATAATTTTCCTTAGGAGGCCCATTTTAGACTTCAAAATTTCTCTAATGATCCTTCTATAAACAACAACACTAAATGCACCTCATAGATGTCTATGACCATAACTGCAGTTGTTTGAAAATATGAAATGTAGGACTCTATTGTTCCTGTCTCCTTCAACTGGGACACCTTTCTGAATGGAATCTTTGGATATTTTCTATCAAATCTATCTATGATCGTCCTTGTAAAAGCTTCATATGTTGTGATAATGGCATAAGCAAAGGTCCTCATAGAATGGTACCACCAACCATTTGCTTATCCTTCGAGATGTAAGGTATCCATTTTAATGGAATCCACTTCTTCCATGTGATTCAGTTGGAAGTATGTGTCAAGTTTCTACACCCATGATTTGGCTATGCATTTGGAAGATACATTGAAACTTGGAAGGGTAACCTTCCCAAGGGTGCGCTGCAAGTAAAAAAATTGAACATACATTCTATTGAATCCTTTTGGTCTGCTTCGATATTTGAAGTTACAGTACTCATCCAAAGAAATGGATGCCTTGAATTTATCACTCATAAATCTATGCTCCATAGAATAAGCTTCCAAGGACTCATCTTGTTCATTCTGCACCATTGATCCCACTGTATGTGGATCTAGGAATTTTGGCATTGTTTGTATGGGCGGAGATTTGTACTCATGAGGGAGGTTCTTTGTATGTGTTTGTGATATATTCACTTCTCCATTAGTTTTCAGGGTGGTTTTGTATCCATCATGAGAGCCATTGCACTGCCTTCACCATTTTTGCTTCTAAAAGCATAAGCTTCCAACTTGCCTATAAATTCCCTTATCTCCTCTTGAATTTTCCTAGCATCCTCTTCTACCTTGGAAAAAATATCTAATACTTCTAGTATGAATCTAATGAACAATTAATCCTTCTCCTCAGTATTGACTTTGTCAGAAACAGTCTCCATATTCTTCTATGTCCTTGGTTCTTCTTGAATTACACCTTCAGCAAAATTTAGTTCCTCTCTCAACCAAAAAACTTCTATGCTTTTTGTCTGGTAGAGGTAATATTTTGTAGATTATGGTGACTCATTATCTTATTCAAATCCCACAGCCATCGATAATTATGCTCTGATACCATTGTAATGTACCCAACTCGAATCAAGGGAAACTAGTTCGAATCTGGGCGCATGAAACCCCCTAGATTTTAGGCTTTTCCAAATGCCTCCTAATCAACTCGAATTTTTCCAAACGGCTCCAACTCAAATCAAACACACCCAAACACCACTAAATATATCACTAAAAACTTCAAGGAATTATTATGAAATTTTTAAACATAAAATATATGATTGTACAACCACAATTGCAAATCTACACATAGATCAACCGACAACTCGAATATTTGAACACAACATGGGAAAATCACTGTAAATATTTATTATTAAATGGATTTCTTTATAAGTACAGATATGGATGCTACAACATCTACAAACACATAGAGAAATTTTCTATATAAAGAGGAGAGGTGGCTGGCATAAATCGACAGAGGAAAGGAAGGGAAATACTGCTCCAAATGAGAGATCTGCTCCAACTAGTGCACCCCCCATAGGCATATTTCGTCCCCAACTTGTATATTTGACTTCCCAAGTGTTCCCCCCATCATATATGGATGATATACAATCAATAGAATATCCATAAAGATATTTGTACAACCACTGGTGTGCCCTCGTCAACTCGAAACTATCACACCACAAACTGCAATCCAGAAAACACCAACAAAATAACAATGCTACAAACTAAAACAATGAGACATGAAAATGAAATTGAACCTAAAAATGCACATGGATATGTTCTCATTCAGTAAATATCTATGGAGAAATCAAGGTGACTTCTCCTCTCTACCAACTATGGTGGGATCTTTCACCATTGAAACTAGTCACAATGAAAGAAGCACATCTCGAAAGCCTGAAAAGCGCAATATCTCTCCAATTCGAAATTCAAACGATCAAAATCATTCTCAAGTGTGTCCTTGTACTTATTTTATAATTGTTTCTTCATCCTTTCATAATCTTGCCAAATTTTCTCTCAAAATTAATTAAAAAAGACAATTTTAGGAGAGAATAATCCCTTGTGACACTTCATATCCCCCCAATTACTATTTTGGGCCTACTAGGGAGTTACAATGAGATTTGTCATGCCTTGGAATGTCCAACTTCCCCAAATTCTACCCCATTTTCTATTCTTTGTCAATTGGGAGTTACATTTTTCATTGGGATTCTCACCACATCAGTATTCTCACCCACGTTACATTCTCTTCCCTCAAGTGCACTTTCCTTGGCTATTTTAACCTCGGGGAAGTTACAACTCATGAGATGCCTTCATGATGAGATTCCTTCCACCTTGGATTGGAGTTACACTTCATGGGGAACCCCCTTATCTTCTTATGCACCCTCCTTTTCCGATTAGACCATGTCCACCTCATTTATGAATCTTTGTCCATTATTATTACAAAAGTATGACCCACATCATCCCTTCTTGATTTAAATTTTAATTTACATAGTGACTATAGGCCAATTAATTCCCTAGTCAATTGGATTTTCACCCGAACCTAATTGAATTGGATAGGTTAGTGGAATGACGCATGTTGTAATCATGGAGGGGACATTACACATAAAATCTCCATAAAGGGGATCACTAAGCTAGAACAATAATGTAAGTTCAACCCACTGTAAGTTTTAAGAACTTTAATAAGGGACGTGAACGATCCCTCCTCATAAAAATTATATATATACATCAGGATATGACCAAGGGTTTTAAATCACGAATATCCAGGATTCATATTTCCATGATCAAAGACATGTTAGTTATAGAGTGCAATAAACATTAAAAAAAAATGCATAACAATAAAACAGACCATAAAACTATTCACATAATAGAAAACATGATTTTATCTTGGAAACGTAACTAAGAAAACCATAAGATATTCATTATGCCACTTGACCTAATCTAGCGTGCCAAGATAAGTCAAGTGTGGCTTTGCCACCACAACTGCACCCTCAAACATCAGTGATTTCTAAAAATCTTATAATGGAGTATGAACTTCCTATTTATAGTATTTGATGACAAGAATACCTTAGGAAGATCACCCAATACAATGGATCTATAACAAGAATAACCGACTTTAGTTAAGTTTCTCTATGACTGAGTTAAGATTAACCAAACATTCCCCCTTTAGACTTGACTTGGGAATGACACCTTCACCGCTTTAAAGTTTATAAATAGAGAAAATCACATCCTCCCCCCAACTCAAATTCAACATAGGGGTAAGAATGCCTTTATTCGTATTACATCCATATGCCCATTTACAGTTATTACAAATCCATTAATGAAACATTTCTTTAAAAAATTAGATACTTGATCATCTACCTACTCATGTAATAATAGACAAGCACTCTTGAATAGAGTACTCAGATTATTATTCTCATTCGAATATTGAGTTGACAGAGTATCCACAATCGAATACAAACTCCACTATCTTTTCCAATTGATCTCTTTGCACAATCGAGTGACTGAATATACCATCTGATCAAGTGGACCTCTCTTCATAGTCAACTATAGACTGCACTATATGATCCAATCGATTTGTCTTCAAGTCACTCCAATTATTTCCTTGGTTCTTTCTAGCACATCTCCCTCGATCATTTCTGCATCTGCATTAGGAATCATAATGATTTTGAACATATTTTGACCATGATTAACACAAGTGTCCCTCTGAAGCCAAAATGAATTTGCTGTGTGGTCGAACATTTAACTAGTTGATTACCCAATCGATCTTATCCACAATTACTCGGTCAACATGGGCTTGTACACCCAATCGACCTTCCGTGACTTCTTTGTCAATATTGTCCTTGAATGTCCTATTGTAGAAGTACCTACTTAACCCCAATCTATTCCATAATACTCAATCTACCCCATCAACCATATTCCTATTTGTCTCAATGGACCAGTCGACCATATCCTCATTCGACTTTGTTAGTCCCATTGATTACCAAATAGATCACTTTGTCATTAATCATCCACTGAATTTTCAACCATCAATCAATTTGAATTCTTATTGATCCTAAGTCGATCCACGTTCCATCAAATACTAGTAGATCAATTGGTGATCTCTTGACTTGAATTTTCCCAACTCATCTGCTTGGTCAATCACTCTCATTGATTTGACAAATTGACTTTAACTTTTTAATTTTCCAATCCAACAGACCATGACTCTGACTGATCCATTGACTGCATTAAGTTGACCATCCATGACACTTGTCGACTTCGACCGCTTCAAACACATATCTCTCCCTTCAAATTTGAACCTTCTGAAGCATCCCAAAGCAACTCAAATTGAATCATGCATATCACAATTCATTTTTTCAAATCACCTTCTTAAATCCATATTTTAATGGCCGAAACAGAAAATTTACATTAAAAAAATAGACCATATTCTTTTATCTTAATCTATCCTCAAAAAATGAGAATACAAAAACATACATGCTCTGATATTCTTGTGGAAACATATATGTATACCTGCACTCCATGTTTCTTTAGAAAATCTCAGATATGTCACTTCTATTTCTTCTCGAGCCGACCCATCACTCCAATGGATCCACCCACATTGATTCACATACCACCATGCAAATCTAGATGAATAAAAAACTTCCTTCAATTGATCAATGACTTAATCTAGATTCTACCATGTAGATCTAGGTAGTTACCTGAAATTGATTAGACAACTCTCATTGGTGTGAGAATTCTATATAGGTTCAATACCATGAAATAATTCTAATTGGAAAGGATGTTCAATCAAAGAAGTCCTCACAAAAATTATTCAAAGATATGCAAGAATAAGAATAAATTTTGAGACAGAAACATAAGAGAAGGAACTCAACTAATGGAAATATCATCTCTATATTATTCATCAATATGAATAAAATATATAATACATCTCAGGAGAGAAAATATAATGCTTTGAAGGCAAGTTGTAAAGCACAAAAAAAGAAGGATTACTAAAAGCATAAAAACCCCCCAGGTGTCAAAAGCACCTTCCAAATCAATCAAGAGGCTCACAAATTAGATAAATATGGTATGGAAGTTAATGAGTGATGAAAATGGAATGTGATGATGAATTTTGGAGAGAAGAAAGAGATGGAGGTCAAATTGGTCAATTAGAGACAGTTTCCAAGTAAAACTAGCTTTACCTTATCCACTAGAAAGCATAAAAGTAGGATAAAGCTATCTAAAGCAGGAATGAACCTATCTAACTTAGGAATGGAAAGAAATTAGATAGAATCTCAAGAAATATTATCCAAAATCTATCAAAATTCGTCCTAGTGACCCAAGATGGCATATGGAGGCAGAAAAGACAAACATTAGACCAACTACATAGTCAACACCTAGGAAAATTAATCTATATGACTAATAAAATATAAAGTATGGAATGGTTTTTTTAATGTTCCAACACCACCCCTTAAGCCTAACTGTATATCAGTAAAATATCACAAATATAGGGCCCAAGCAATAAGGATTATAGTCACCCCAATAAAAAAATTTATTAGTCCATCTAAAACAAGGAAACATGGAAAACCTCATAGGAACAAAACCCTCCCTCAAAAATGGACATGCGCACAAAAAAATTGTTGCTCCTCCAAACTCAAGTAGGTGTTAACTTTATCAGATGTCTGGAGGAATCTTCTTCTTGGGAAGAAGTGGAATGTGCTCACCATACTTGATCTTCCTGAGATTAGGTCCAAATGAGACTTGATGATGTCCTTAATCTTCTGTGTAATAGGTGCCAATAATCACGCAGTGGATTAGAAGTGGGAAAGAGAGAGTGAATCCAGTCACTACAAACTATAATTCTACCTCCATAACATCCAATAACACACCAAAATGAAACCAAAGGAGAGGTTCTAAGCATGTATGAGATGCAAAAGCTGGTTGATGATTTGAATCATAAGGCATATGAGAGAATTGAGAGGTGTCTCCAACTTCTTGAAAAACGTGTTGGAAATCATGTAGGAACTGGTAGGAGCATGTACAGAGGAAGTGAAGGAGAAACCAACAACCTCAAATGTATATTGACCTCCAAATAACTATAGACCACATTCTTGGATACCATTGACCAGTAAAGGATCCTCAATATCTAAAGTGTAAGAGGAGAACAATGATGAGATATAAAAATATCTAAGTTCTTCTTCAACAATAAATTTCTGTCATTTAATCTTCAGTACTTGCAAAACAAACTCTCTGAAAATTATACTAGAAGAATAATTTAATCAAGAGCTCCCATGCTCTAATACCATTTATAATTCTATATAGGTTCAATACTAACAAATAATTCTAATAGCAAAGTACCTTGAAGTAAATAAGTCCTCACAAGAATTATTCAAAGGTATGCAAGAATAAGAAGAAATATTGAGACAAAAACATAAGAGAAGGAATTCAATTGATAGAAATATCATCTCTATGTTATTCATCAATAAGAATTCAATATATAATACATCTCAAGAGATAAAATAGAACTCCTTGAAGGAAAGTTGTAAACCACAAAAAAGGAAGGCTTACTAAAAGCATAAAAACCCCCTAGGTGTCAAAAGCACCTTCCAAAGCAATCAAGAGGCTCACGAAATAACTAAGTATTGTATGGAAGATAATGAGTGATGAAAATGGAATGTTATGATGAATTTTGGAGAGAATAAATAGGTGGAGGTTGAATTGACCAAGTAGAGGTAGTTTCCAAGTCAAACTAGCTTTACCTTATCCACTAGAAACCAAAAAAAGTAGGATAAAGTTGTCTAAAGCTGGCTAAAGTAGGAAGGCACCTTTCTAACATAGAAATGGAAAAACATATGAGAGAATCTTAGGAAATGTTATCCGGAATCTATCCAAATTCATCCTAGTGACTCGGGATGGCATATGGAGGCATATAAGACAAAAATTAGGCCAACCACATAGTCAACACCTAGGAAAATTAATCTAGATGACTAATAAAATATATCCTAAGTATGGAATAGGTTTTTTAATGTTCCAAAAATTGGAGAGTAAGTGTCTACCAAATTATGATACCATATGTTAGTTACAGAATGCACCAAACATTATTATGCATAATAGAAAATACAAAAAAAAACCATAAAACGATCCACATAATAGACACCATGATTTTATCCTAGAAAGTCTCAACTGGGAAAACCAACAAAAGATCTTCATTATGCCCCTTGGCCTAGCCCGACCAAGACAGATTGAGTGTGGCTCTACTACCATATTTGTATTCTCAACTATCAGTGATATCTAGACATCTTCCAATGGAGTATGACCAACCTCTTTATAGGCTTTGATCAAAAGAATACAATGGGTGTATCTCCCAATACGATGGATCTATAACAACAATAACGATTTTTTGTTAACTTTCTCTATGGCTGAATCAAGGTTGACCAAACAATATAGGCACTACATATAACTATTAATAGGGGAAAAATCCATTAAACCCTAAAGTTCCTAAGTAAAACATACAATACCATAAAATACCTAGAAAAAAATTCAACTATAAAATAAAGGCTATGAGTAGAGTATGATCACAAGTTACGATACCCAACCTAAAGGAAAAGACTCTACATATATATTTTGAGCTTGTTTTATTTGATAAAAATTTTAGTTAGTATTCTAGCATGGTCTCACTCTTCTAATAATGATGATGATTCTAACATGGTGTCATATTTTAACAAGTTATACAACTTGACGAGAACCTGACATTGTTCTCGTTTTTTTGGAGGTAAATTTTAGTAGAGTTTTTACCTTTGTTTCAAAAAGTGTGTATACTCGTAGCACCATTTTTCATTTTGAGCCATTTTTTTTGCAATTTTGAATCATCTCAGTCATACAAAATTTATAATTTTTATTTACAAATGCGTTTTTTTCAAATTTAACAAAAACATATACATTTAGTAGCTAGTTATAATGAAAAAATATGTACATTTTGGAAAAAAAATTCAGATTAAAAAATTAGTTATAATGAAAAATATATACATTTTATGTAATGTCCCTCGTTAGGAATTTTATTAAAATGGCAATTTTTCACTTTTTTCCCCTAGTTAGACCTTTGACTGGTTTTGAGCTCTAGGTCCCCAAATCGCTCCAATTGCTCCCAAATATTCTGAGAAGGTATATGGATGATGTTATAAAATAAATATGTGTTTCAGGGATGCTTTTCGACCTTTAAAATACTTCTGCAAATCCTCTTTCAATTCTGGCCAATGTAGGGAACTTTACTACTAATTTCCCTTTGACTAGTATTGGTCTCTAGGTCTCAAATTGACTCAAAATGCCTTCAAATCTTCAAGGAAGGTGTATGAATGATATTAGGACTTGAACATGATGTTCAAGGATGAGATATGGCCACCAAAATACCTCTGCAAACTCTCTTAATATTCTGTACCAAGTATGCAATTTTACTAGTAATTTGGAGTTCAAATACCCCTGGGGTAAGTATTGAAAATGGCTTCCCAAATGCCTCCAAACCCACTCAAATTTCTAAACAGAGGTAAGGGATGTCTCAAGGATGTTATTAAGTTCCCAAATGCACCATTCATTAGTTATCAAGTATGTTCCAAACTTCTCCCAAACAACAACAAAAATCACTAGTTCGACCCTTGGGGAAATGGCACCAAATCTTTTCCAAATGTAAATAAACTGAGTAAAATGACTTCAAATTCTTGAGCACTGAACATGAAACTTGTATAATACATCAATAAAATTTCATTCATCAATAAACCATCAATAGTTTACTTATCCATTCGAATCCATCAACATTACATTGGTTCACAACAAGGTAGTGGGGAAATGGGATTGTTCTTTCATTAAAAATGAGATTTATACATTTCTACTTGGAATTTCGACCGGAAACTTTCTGGAGATGAAGAACGGAGTATTTAATTCATATCACAAAAGAAATGGGGCATTAGAATCCACCCCAAAGAGTACAATAGCTCACCAAAAATGCCCTCCCTCAAGGATCAAGAATATGCCACAAAAACTAAAAATTGTTGAAGGAGTGAGCTGCAATAGAAGAAACCATGAGCTGCTCTATAGCTTACACCTGCAAATAAAGACTCCATTAAAGCTCCAAATGAAAAGTCTGAATGGACTTTCCAATTACCAACTTGGATGGGAATCTTTCACCCTCGAAATTGGCTAAGGAAAGAAACTAGTCATCCACTAGCTCTCCCTCTTCACAAATGCAATTGCAAATTCTACAAATGATCAAAAGATGCTATTCTTCTTTGTTCATTACTTTTATAAACTTTTAATGTCCTCCATGGGTCGAATTCCTTCCAAGAGACTCATGACAACTCAAGTTGGGAAGAGATTCCAAAGAATGCCACTTGTACCACAATTCCTAGTTTCCCACTTCCACCAAATCACATGTGGAAGCATCATAGCTGCCCTAACTCCCTTGAGCGCCCTCTTGGAGGCTATTTTTAGCCCTGACATGTCATATATGTTGTATGTCAGCCTTCAGGTCTGATTTGTGTCATAGGTGTCATAGCATCTTCATCATTGTTGTCATAGAGCTAGGGAATCTAGCCCAAGTGTCCTACTAGCTCCAAATTGCATCTTACTCTTTCAAGGGAGTTACTCTTCCTCTATATTTCGACCTTGGATGAGTCATGCCATGAATAATACCTTTTGGACTCTCCCAAGTATGTTACCATTCACCTTGAATTCGAGTTGGTGAGAGAATGATGCAAAGTGTAGTGGAAAAATCTAGCCATATGTGGGTCCCCCTTTCTCCATGTGTCGTCATGATCAAATGCCACTTTGATTTTCACTTGTATATATTTATTTAGCTCCTTTATTAAATATTTATGACATTCTAATGTTCAAACATCATTTATTATTCCCCTTATTCCAAATCCCAAAGCTTCCACCCCAAAACTAGGAAACATTAATTTTCCTCCTTGGCAATTATTTGACCCTTAACATCAATTTGACAAACTCTAATGAATATGTCCAATGTGATTAGGCCATTGTGACCCAATGCCAACTTTGGGACATGACATTTTAGAAGTTTTTTCTTTAAATTTTTCTCTTAAATAAGTCATTTTATGGACAAATTTATTAAAAAAAGAGAAAATAAAGACATTACAAACCATTTTTAACTTATTTTCAGATATTTTGTGTATACAAGTGATACTATTTAACATTATTTTCCATAAAGTGATGATTCACATAAACTTAACAAAAAGTATACCATATATTTGTAAATAACATTAAAAGAATAATATTCATTCTTGAAATAAAATCTTAAATTCAAAACATTACGAAAAATATCTTATAAATTTTTTGTCAAATTTAACATTTTCATCAATGACATGAAACTAATCAAGAATATTAAGCGAATCAAAATCTTCAATAGAGTCGACATTTTCTAAAGCTTATCTCTCTTTATGGACCTCAATGTGCTATGCCATGAAAAAATACCCCGTATCAACCTCAAGAGATAACCTTGTTAAAACTCTTAAATCAAAATTTAAACAATTAATGGCGAATATACTTTACAAAAAATATATTATGTTAAAAACTAAAATGCAAAAAACCATATAATTAAAAATAAATATTAAAAAATTATAATACACAAACCATAAAATAAATAAAAACATAAAAAAAAAAAACATAAAAAAACAAACGTAATAAAAAAAACATAACAAACATGTTAAAAATAATTAATAAAAACAAACGTAATAAAAAAAACACATAACAAACATGTTAAAAATAATTAATAAAAACAAACGTAATAAAATGAAATATTAAAAACGCATAATAAATAATAAAAAAAATATAACAAATAACATAAAAACAATTATTATAAAACATAACAAATAATATAATAAAAACATAAAAGTTAAAACCTTAACATGTTGTACGGTGGGAGGGTTTAACATTGGTTTACGGAGGAGTGGGGAGGGTAGTATTACGGGGGGCGATTCTGGGAATTGCGCCACCCCGTAAGCTCCGCTCCACCGCCACTTGGAGCGGCGCTCAGGGGGTGGGGCGATTCCCAGTGTTGCCCCCCTATAATACTACCCTCCCCACTATCCTTTAAAAACCCCCCCGTAAACCATGTTATGTGTTTTCGTATATTTCCATTTTATAATGCTTTTTTTTAATGTATTTTTATATAAGTTTTTATGTATTATTTTCAATATTTTCATTTTATATTATTTTTGTTTTTTTATTAATTATTTTGGTTTTTGTAGTTTTAAAATTATAGTTTTTATTTATTTTTAATAATTGTTGTTTATGTAGTTTTTTTAATTATAATCTAGTTCATTTTGTTCAAAGTTGCTTTATTCCTTATTAGGTCTTGAGTTCAAGTCTTGGAAAGTTATTTTTAAAAGAAAAAGTGCATGCAATTTCTATTTTTAAGTTTTTTTTTTTAAAGGTGGTTCGTCGTTTGTTAGAGAGATAGTCCACCTGGGGAAATGGTCACCACCTGCTATTCAAGAGAATCAAGGTGGCACGAATTACAATCATTGCAATATGGGCTCAACAAGAGCAATATGTCACTTACAAGAATTGAACCTGGATGGGGAGGGTAACAACATTCCTCCCAACCTTAGAGTTGTTTCTCTTTTCCTTCGTTTTTTTAATGAACAAGATTCTGTCGGCATGCAATCAGAGGTCTCTTTGGAAGAAATTGAACAAACTCTGAAAAGTTTTGCAAAAGAGAAAACCTCGGGCCTGATGGGTGGCCAGTGGAGCTATATTTACATTTCTTTGATCTGATGGGAGATGAACTTAAAGTTTTGGTAAACTACTCCAAGATCAACGGTTTTATCTCGGGAGGTTTAAATTCCACCTTTGTTACACTCATTCCCAAAAAGGACAAGCCCAGGTCTTTTGGTGAATATCGACCGATTGCTCTTTGCAATTTGCTTTATAAACTTATATAAAAAATTATTGTTGATCGGTTAAAGACTGTGTTATCTCAGCATATCTCTTCAGAGCAATTTGGTTTTCTTGCTGGTAGGCAGATTCACGATGCCATTGGCATTTCACAAGAACTCCTGCATAGTATTAAGATATACAAGAAAAAAGCTTTGCTTCTTAAAATGGACTTGGAAAAAGCATATGACAGGGTTAACTGGACTTTTCTTAGATTGATTCTCATCAGAATTGGGGTTCCTCCTTTGCTTATTAAGTGGATCATGGCCTGTATTTCCTCCATGAACATTTCGGTGTTAATTAATGGAAGCCCATCTAATTTTTTCAGTTGTTTCAGAGGGATCATACAAGGGTGTCCCTTATCTCCTCTCCTCTTCATTTTGGTCATGGATGGGTTCAGCAGATTGATTAATCAAGCTTTAGAGAGTGGGCAGATTAAAGGCATTAAGTTAGCAAAGGACTGTGTCATCACTCATATACTTTTTGTCGATGATGTTTTAGTGGCAGGTGTGGACTCAGTTGAGGAGTCGTCTACCTATAATGAAATTATTCAACTGTTCTGTCGTGCATCAGGTATGAAAGTCAGCTCTAACAAATCCAATTTGTATCATCTTTCTAAGCATGATGGCCATTTTTGTGATATTCTCTCGATTTTGCCTTTCAAATGCCGTGATCTGGAACAAGGCTTTAAATATCTCGGTTTTTTTATCAAGCCGAACAATTACCAAACAAAAGACTGGCATTGGCTTTTGTGTAAAATTGAGTCTCGCATTGCCCATTGGTCATTCAGACTATTATCTATTGGTGGCAAGCTCATCTTATTGAAGTCTGTACTTTCCAGTATTCCAGTTTATTGGTTTTCTTTACTGGAGGTTCCTTCGGCCATCATTAAGACCATGAAAAAATATTTCTTCAACTTCCTTTGGTTCGGGTCTGCAAACAATGAAAAGGTTACCATGGTTGCTGCAAACACTATTTCTAGACCTTATTGGTTTGGGGGTTGGGGCATAAAAGACTTGGGCACCTTCAACATAGCTCTTAGGCTTAAAAGCCTATGGAGATGTCTTTTTGGAAAGACCCTCTGGTCTTCTCTTATTCATTGCAAATATGTTAAAATGGATGTTCTCTGTTGGATTAGAAACCCAAAATTAATAAGCTGGAACTTCTCTCCAATGTGGCGTGGATTTATGAAGATTTTTCATTGGATCAATAAGGATCTTATATGGCAGGTGGGATCGGGTGAATTGATCCGTGTTGGGATTGATCCCATTATCGGAATGGAGGACTGTTACACTCTTCCTTTCTCCATTTCACGGTATCTACAGATTTTAGGACTATCTACTTTAAATAAAAAATTTATTCACAAGAATGGTGATGAGGATTCTCCAAAGTGGTTGACGACCAGAATTCTGGGTTTAACTAGTTATTTAGCTCGTGCTTGGGATGCTTACATTTGCAATTTAAACTCTGCTGGTGTTAGTTTGAATCAAGAATCTGATCAGCTGGTCTGGGGCGGGAACCCTGCTACAGGAATAGTTACAGCACATTCTTCTTACTCCAGAATTGTTCAAGATAGGTACATCTACCCTCAGGATTGGTGGTACAAGAGACTTTGGCATTGGGCCATTCCTTTAAAGCTAAAATGTTTCACCTGGCTTCTATTGCAAGATAAATTAAAGACCTGGGAAAATCTGTGTAAACGGGGTTGGACTGGACCTAGCATATGTGTGCTCTGCAAAAATGATGCAGAAACAAAACAACATCTCTTTGTCAAGTGCAGGTTCACTTCCAAGATTTGGGAAGTGATTTCTTGAAAATTGAATATTACACAGTGCTGGGATGTGGGGGATTTTAATAAATGTTTGCTTAATTGGTACAGGCACTGTAAGCAACATTTTTATATTGCTATTTGTATCTCATGGGCAATTTGGTACTTTAGGAATAGTACCATCTTCGGGAATGTCACTCCGGATTTTCTGAAATGTAGCTTGACTGCTCTTAATATGTTTGCTTCATGCAAGGTAGATGATCTTAAGATGAAGATTGACAGGGTTAGTTATTTCAATTTCAAAGTAGATCAACCTGTTCTCTTTTATGATGGAGCTTCTCAAGCTGGTTTATGTGCTATTGGAGGAGTTATATATCTGAACGAGTCTCATTATTTCACTATTAGACTCAACTGTGGAGCTGGATCAAATATGAAAGCGGAGTTAATGGCACTCTGGTGCATTCTGAAAGTTGCAAATATTTTTGGTTTGGTCAATATAAAGGTTTATGGTGATTCCAGGGTCACCATAAAATGGGTTGCGGGTGACTTCAGGCTTAATGTCATGCATCTACGTCATTGGGCTCTTTGGACATACAATGAAATTTCTAAGCAACAGAATATCAAATTTGAACATATCTTTAGAGAACACAACTCTCTTGCCGATAAGTTATCCAAGCAAGCTCTTTCTGGTTTGGAAGGGTATCTGTTATGGGAGGAATGGTGTGATTACTCCTTTCAGGACAGTGGTTCTATATATTTTTTTTACTGAACCCTCGGAGTCTTTTCTGAGCTGCAGGACACTTGAATTTGCTCATATGCAATGCTATTTTTGTAATTTTGCAAGCTATGCCATATAGTTTCTGACTTTTTTGGTGGCATGAGTTTTTTTGAAGGGATCATGATCCATTTTGATGTAATTATGCTGTACTTGATTCATCTGTTGAATCACGAACACCTTTGTACTATTTGATTCATGTTATGAATATCAATAGTAGATTTTTTTTTGCTGGAAAAATTATAGTCTTTTTAATATTTATTTTTTATATATTTTTGTTTTATAGGTTTTTAAAATTTATTTTTATAACATCCTATTTTGGTTTTTAATGTTTAAGTGTAAATTTTTTTAAAATTTTGAAGTATATTCCATTTTTTTTTCATTTAATTATATTTTAGAAAAATTCTCAAGGTTTAACTTATTTTTCTATTTCAACATTGATGACCTTGTTATATTTTTTGGTGGTGCAGCCTCCATGGAGCAATGTGCAGCTGGGGAAAAAATCTTATAAATCAGGACCACTTTTACACTTTCCGACTTAGGTGTGGCAAGGGCACAAACATGACGGCATAACTTATTGCACTTTGGTGTTCTGTGAGGTTGGAAAATCAATTTGGGTTTCCAAGACTTAAGATCTATGGTGATTCCAGAGTTACTATAAAATGGGCAAAAGGTGAGTATAAATTGAACATTTCTGCCTTAACACATTGGTGTAACAGAATTAGAGATGAGATTGAAAAATTCAGAAACATAGTACTGGAGCATATCTACAGAGAACACAACCAAATGGCAGATAAGATGTCCATACAGGTTCTTGCAAGTGAAGATGGCTATCTTTTATTGGAAGAATATTTTGAGGAGGAGATCCAGGATCAAGGATCTTTATATTTCCTTGATTAGATAGTAAAGTCGGGTACTGAATTATCTTCTAAATAGGATGATAGTTATTATTTGTGAAAATGTTTGGAAGGTATTATTTAGGTCATCAAGTATATAATATATTGACGGGATAGAATTGAAGATGAAATGGATCAGCGTCATATATTTGACAGATCTATCATTGTACTGTTTTAATTCAATTTTGAATATAAATAATTTTTTTTTCCAAAAAAAAAAAACATATTTTTTTATTTATTATTTGCTTTTTATATGGTTTTGTTTTCTAGTTTTGTAATACTCTGTGTTGCACAAGTTTCTGGAACGCAGGTACATTGGGTACGGGTATCCAGTACAGCTAGAAGCTTTGCCCAAATTTGCAGGAAACGTCGGGTTGGGAGTGGCAATAATATATATTAATTTTTTAAAATATATTACAAAAAATTAAAGAGTTAAAAAAGCATAATTGATTAATTTCATATCTTAAACTATTTTAGACTCTTAAGCCTCTGGTAGTGTCATGAAATTCAATCATTTTAAATTTGCTCACTCCTTTAGGTCCACATTATACAAAAATTGGGTTTGTGCGACCTGAAGTAAACCCTAACTATGCATGACTCTAGTTCCATGGTATGTTTTGTAAATTTGACCTGCAACTTTATCCCAATGTATGAGTTTGTAAAGGAAAATTGCATGTATGTGTGTGTGTGTACGAAGCACACATAACTTCATTAATCATAAGATTCAATCTTTTCTAATTCCTTGTTTCAAATCGACCTCTATTATTGATCCTAAGAGTCTTAGTATTTGGGTTCCTTTGCATTTTTTGATGGTAACTACTACTTACTACTTATGTGAATGAAGGATTGATTGTTTCAAGTTCAAGTAACAAACTTTCAAAGACTTCAGTATTTTCAAATTGATGTGGTTTATGATCCTAAATTGCTATATCAATCAATATGAATAATGTAAGCTAGCTATAAATATTTGAGACATGAATTGAAGTTGTTCAATATCTTAGTATTGTAGAAAGATCCATGTTTATTCACTTAAGTACACTGGAAGCTTATATTTTGAGTGTGAATGGATCTAAACATCTAAGAGGTGTGAGCCCACTTAATTTATATAACCTTGAATTTTTTTAAAATGGCGTTATTGATAGATTCAATTGGATTTTTTTATTATTGGTGATTTCTTGGAACAATAAACATCATTCAATTGATTTTTGACACTTTTCTTATGATTTTGGGATCCATAGTGTTGGGATCTTGTAGAAGCTCCCTGTCTGTTTAGGAGCTTCTGGAAGCTCCTAAACACACAGGGAGCTTCTACAAGATCCCCAAAAAAAGGGAGCGGCTAAAGGAAGTTCCCAAAAATCTCCCAAGCTCCCAGAGAAGCTCCCAACAAACATTTCATACCAGCTCCCAAGCTCCTAGGAGTTGGGAAACGCCGGGTACGGGTGGCCAAAATCCCAGGAGCGGTACTCGTGCAACTATGGTAATACTTGTTTTTTTATATGTTTTGTTTCCTAGATTTTAATATTTGCTTTTTTATTTTTTTTTAATGTTTTATTTTGGTTTTTAATATTTAGCGTAATTTTATAAAAAACAATTAAGTATATTTTATTTTTTAAAATTTAATTATGTCTTAATGTTTCCTTCAATGTTTTTTTTGTTATATAAATGTTTTTAAATGTGTTTTATGAGTTTAGTTTGCATTTTTGCTTTATTTTATTTTATTCTTGGGAGTTTTGTTGTAACGATGCGTGTTTCTAGGGTCATAGTTTGAAACAAGGCCTATTTTTAACCTCCCATCAAATAAGGGTGATTTTGGGAGCACCACTTTTTGATTGAGGGGTTGATTTAAGGTTTTGATTGCAATCACATCAATCGTAGTTTAAAAAAGGTTGTAAATTTGGCGTCGAAAAAAAACGTGCTGCTACCGGTAGCACCACTTTTGAAGTTGAGGGTTGTTTTTGTTGTTTTTAACACAAAAATATGATTTTTTCTAGCTAGAGTTTTCATTTTGGGTATAGAGTTCTCGTCAAGTTGTATAACTTGTTTTCTACTCAATAGTTTATCTTCGTAACATATTATGCTCTCTCATTATATGCTATTGCTGACCCTTGTTGTGTAAAAGCAATTTCATTTGCTCATATATCTTTCATATGTCGTGTCATGTATTTTTCCTGTGTAATTATGGGCTTGTCATGTTTAATATATGCTTTACTTTTCAGTGGAAGTTCCTTTGTGCATATAAGGTCTTTATTTACTTCACTTTCTCCATATGTATATTTGTGAAGAGTTGTGGACAACTTAATTATGTCATTTTTTCCTATCTTAAGCATATTGTTGTGGTTATTTTTGGTTCTTCAACATTGCTGCTCTTTTCATCCTATCCTTAACAACAACAAAGTTGCAACCTCTTTTTATTCACAATGGTTAATGTTAAGCATGAATTTAATGTAATCAAATCAATATTATATCACCGTATTCTATTAATAATGAAAGGGTGTTCCCGTGAAGATGGGTAACACTTTTGGGGAAGTGGAGAGCATGAATATGAAAAAAAATGAGCTCGATCGAGCTCCTATTAAGCCCTCGTTCGATCCTTCAAAATATTTATCAATGCCTTAACAAAGCTCTCGATTAAGCTATTTTGAAAAGCTCGATCGAGGGTTATTAAAATCCTCGATCGAGATCTAACACTTGACCAAGGGTTCATAAAACCCTTGATGAAGAACAAGAGCTAGATCAAGGAATGATGCTTGATCGAGCTTATGAGCTAGATTGAGCTTTTTTGTAGCATGAAAATATGAAAATATAAGTCCATGAGTTATTTTGGGGTTTGTGAGATTTTAAATCTCAATCGAGCTTCACAATGTAAATGAGGTAAAATGTTGATCGAACTCCTATAATTGTTATAAAAATAGAAAAGCAATAGCCAGACGTTTATTTTACTACGGTTTGTTGCACAAAGCTCAAGTGAGGAGTAAACAAAGCTCGAATGAGGGTTGCCAAAGATTCATCTAAGACAAACTTGCCACCACCTACTTCTACCATGAAATCCACACCGAGAGGTATGCAATTCAAAACCTTTAAAAGTCAATTCTTTGCATTGATTGAAATTTAATTTTTTGTAATTTTAATGGAAAATTTGTAAAATTAGTTAAAACCCCGTTAAAATATATGCTTCAATTCAAAATGATTTTTTTAGTACTTTTAATCCAAAAAAATAATATATGCTTCAATTCAAAATGATTTTTTAGTACTTTGAATAAAAAAATTAAATTTATATTTTTTTGTTATATTTGTTTTTGTAATTTAGATTTAGTATTTTTCTGTTAAAATTTGTTTTTTCAAATTAAAAATAGTTAAATATTTAAATGGTCTTTTTTTTATAAATTAGATTTAGTTTGTTTTAATGAAAAGTTTGTAAAGTTAGTAATTTTTATTATATATGTTTTTGCAATTTAAGTTTTAATTTAAAAAAATAGTTTTTGTAAATTACAATTAGTTTATTTAAATTAGCCTTAATCCAAAAACCAACAACATTTATGTAACTGTCGATTTTATTTTCTAGTGTGTATTGGCAAGTGTGAATGCTATCAATTTTTTTCAATCCTATGACAATACACAAAGGATTGAAAAAAATTCATAACTCATAATTGTACCAATAAGCGAGCACAACTAGATTCTAGATGAAGATCACTAGATCACACACACACACACACACACACATTGTTGATGCTTGTAGCTTTGCGTGGTATCCTCATAGCTAAGTCGGCCCTAGAAGAGATAAAAGAATAATAAATATTATGCAATAAAGACAAGTCAGCTCAGGCTGATAGACACGTCATCCCAATTGAAACATGTCATCCAAAATCAAGTATAAATAAAGGGTGATGCCTCACTCATTTCACCCATCAAGCTAGTTCACTCAAGGGTTGTAGAAGAATGTTTTCCAGGGTTTCTTCTTTGGATCTTTCTTTGGTATGATATCTATTATTATAGATCACTTGTATATATGATTGTACTTATTACTTGGACTGTAAATCCTTGAATAAGAAAAGTTTGATGGTTTTTCTCCCTCATGGTTTCCGAGGATAAATTCTTTGTGCTATTGTGTTTGAATGCATGGTTATTCTTCTAGTGATCAATGATCCTATTGCTGTTAAAGTTGAAAGAGATGAAAATTATATTTCTATCATTAAATCAAACATGGTATCAGAGCTGTGCTTAATAGATGCCATTGCCAGAAACTAGGGCATCCAGGTTTGGATACTTCTCTCCCTAATTTATCTTAAAATGAGTTCTTGGGAAACTCGCCCTAAGAGGGAGCATCTTTCTGTGGAGGAAAAATCCATATTGATGAACTTTAATTTTTGGCCTAATTCCTCTTGAATCGAGGAAATTAGGGTTTCAATTTTTCGAGCTATCTATCCCCAGATTCTGAAGAAAACGAGGATTATTCAACTCACCCTAGGAGGGCGCATCTCTCTATGGAGTTAGCTTCTTTAGATTCCAAATTTCACTTTTTACCTAACTCTTGCTAGGGTTTCTACAGCAGACTTCAGGTCAAGTTTTTCAGTCTCCAGTCAAAATGGATAGTGTTAAAGTGGAATATAGGCTTGATGGAGCCTCAAAATTAAACTCTTGGAAATCTAGGGTTCTCATTATGCTAGAATAAAATGATCTTATTAAAAGTTTGCAAATGAAAAGGTTCCAGAATGAGAAGAAGAAGAAGAGAATAATAAATGGAAGAAAAATGATGCCAAGGCAAGGAGGATTTTAATAGATTCTCTAAAGGATGACTTGATTCCTGAATTCTCTCAGAAGAAGATGACCAAGAAGATGTTTGATGCATTAAAGAAGCTATTTGAGAATAGCAACATCAATCAAATACTTTCCTTGAGACAACAACTAACAAATGTCAAGATGACAATAGGAGATTCAGTTACCTCTTACCTAATGAATATTTCTAAAATAAGATATCAGTTAAGAACAATTCGAGAAGTAGTTGATGACAGAGAACTCATTATGATAATTCTCAATGGACTTCCCCTATCTTGGGAATATTTCAACCAAAGAATTAGTAGGCGATCAAAATTTCCCAAGTTCGATTGTTTATGGGAGGATTGCACACAATAAGAAACTAGAGTTGCAGCTAGAGAAAGGTTGCATGGCCATCAACATGAAGAAATCCAAGATCTTGCATCCCATGCTAAGAAAGGGAAAATTAGAGGAAAGAAGAGCTTTGGTACAAAAGACAAAAGTGGAAGAGCAGGCGCTAGTTTAGAGCAAAAGAAGAAGAAGGACCATTCACATATACAATGTTTCAATTGTAGAAAATATGGCCACTTTGAAAATCAATGTCCCTTGAAGAAAAGAAAGAAACATACCTCTACAATTGATGTTGATGAAGAAACTCCACCAAAGAATTCAAGAAATGAAAGAGAATACATCTTCATCTTAGCTCTCCCAGGTACTGTTCCTACTAATAGTAATACTTGGTTATTGGATAGTGGTGCTTATAAACATATGACAGGTTATAAGGACTTCCTATCAGATCTAGATGAGAGAGAATCACATCTAAGAGTTGTACTTGGAGATGATGCCAAATACACTGTGAAGAGAATTGGGGCCACCTCCTTCCAGCTAGATTATGGTGATTCTATACACCTGGGTGCAGTACTCTATGTACCAGGAATGAAAATAAACATTGTCTCCATTTCTATTCTAGAAGACAAATGTTACAAGGTTTCCTTCTTAGATGAAAATTTTCTTGCATGGCACAAGAAATCTACTATTGATTCAACTCGTTTGATTGGTGTCCATGAAGAAATACTATACATAGTGACGATACAACCAGTGTAGGATCTAGTTCATGACTCCCTCGGCTTAAGTGAGCTATGGTAGATAAGACTTGCTCAGTTACACTATAGATCCCTTCCATCTCTAAGGAAGATGGTTACAAGTATTCCCGAACTCCAAGTTAAGCATGATGAAATTTACAGAGGGTGTTAACTTGGAAAGAATGCCAAGGTATATTTTCCTAGTAGCGATACTAGGTCCAAGGGAATCTTGGATTTGATACATTCTGATTTATGTGGACCAATGATAGTTACCTCATTGGGTGGATTATGATATTATGTGACCTTTATTGATGATTATGCTCAAAATACTTGGATTTACTTCTTGAAGACAAAGGAATCTGAAGAAGAGTTTAGTAAATTTCGAGAGTTCAAGGCACAGGTTGAGAACCTGTCCAAGAAAAGAAACAAAGTTCTGAGATCAGATAATGGATTAGAGTACACCTCCTCAGACTTCAATGATCTCTGCAAGGAAGCATGTAAGAGGGAGCTCAACATTCATTACAACCCTCAGCAGAATGGGGTTGCAGAGAGAAAGAATATATCTATTATAGAGGAAACCAAAATTATGATTCTCGATTAGGGACTACCCATGTTATTATGGGAATAAGATTCCAGTACAGCAGTGTATGTACATAATAGGATCCCCCATAATATATTGAGGAATATGACTCCAGAGATGCCTTCATAGGTATGAATCCAAAGGTTGTTCACTTGCGGATATTTGGTTTTCTAATATATATGCATGTGCCTAAGGAAAAGAGGAAAAATCTAGAACCTTTAGGAAGGAAGGGTACATTTGTGGGATATAGTGAGTCTTCGAAGGCCTACAGGATCTACATCCTAGGATCAAGACAAATTGAGGTCAGCAAGGATGTCTCCTTCGATGCAAAGGTATCCTTTAGAAGAAGCATAGGATCTGACATAAAAATTGATAGTGAGGAGCAAGTGGCTTCAGAGGATATGATATCTTCTCCTTGTCCCCCTTCAAACGTTCAGAGGGATCCAGTTGAGACAGGTGAGCCTGTTGATCCCATTGATCCAATAGATTCGGTTTCCATAGATTTTGTTGTAATCCAGAAGAGTCCTATTTGGGCTCGTTAGAATCTACAGGAGGTAGAGAATCATGCTTCTCCCCATGGTAACTTTAGGGAGATAAAGAGACCTCATATATTATCAAGTTATGTAGCCTTGATGAGCCACATCATTGATTATCTTCCCTCCAACTATGAGGAGGCTTCCAACCAACAGGTGTGGAAGGATGGCATGATGGAATGATATTAGTCCATCATGAAGACTAATGTGTGGGAGGTTCTTCAGAGACCTGAGGGCAAGTTAGTAGTGACTTCCAAGTGGATTTTCAAAATCAAGCATGGAGCAAAAGGGAGCATTGAAAAGAAAAAAGTTAGATTTATGGCCAGAGGATTCTCTCAGAAAGATTGAATTAGCTATGATGAGAAAAAAAATTCGGTTGTTTGGTACACTTCCATCTGAACGATTATTGTTATTGCTTGATCTATGAGATGTAAGTCACATTAAATGGATGTGAAGGAGACATTCCTCAATGGTTTGATCGAGGGAGAGGTATACATTGAGAAACCAAAGGGATTTGTGATTCATGGGAAGGAGTCCCATGTGTGTAGATTGAAGAAGGCCCTGTATGGACTGAAGCAGGAACCACGTCCATTGTATGCTAGGATTTATGGATATCTGATGAGCTTGGGATTCACCAAGAATGAGGTAGAATCCAACCTTTATTACAAGGTTGTGAATCACAAGCCTTTTATCCTAGTACTTTATGTTGATGAAATGTTTCTCATCGGGAATTAGAAACTTATTCAATGGTGCAAGAGGAATCTAGCATCCAAGTTTGAGATGAAGGACCTTGATTTGATGCATTACTTCTTCGGACTAGAAGTGTGGTAGAGAGACAATGAGATATTCCTAATCCAAGGAAAGTACACTATTGATATCCTAAAGATATTTGGGGTGTTGGACTGTAATTCCATGGCCACATCAATGGACTCGAATCCAAAGAATATAAGAGATTTTGCTTATGATTCAAACTTGATTGGTCACACCATGTACAGATAGCTGATAAGATAGTTGATGTATTTGGTTAACACCAAACCAAATATTTGTTTTGTAGTGAGTGTTCCTAGCAAATTCATGAGTGAACCAATACAGGTACATTGGGTTATTGCAAAACATGTGTTGAGTTACTTACATGGTATAATGGGATATGGATTGAGATATGCTTCTACTATAGACATGGAATTGTAAGGATGCTCCGATTCTAATTGGTTAGGGAGTAATACAAATAAGAATAGCACCTTATGGTGTTGCTTTAGTTTGGGATTTGCAGTGATTTCCTGGTGTTGCAGGAAGCAGGGCTCAGTGGCACTGAGTATGGAAGAAGCTGAGTATATGGTTGTGTATGTTGTAGTGAAGGAAGCAATGTGACTTCCGAAACTCCTTACAGAATTATTTGGTTAGATGCTAGGGATGGCTTTGATTCTCTATGATAACCATAGTTGTGTGCAACTGTCAGTGAATCCATTATTTCATGATTAGTCAAAGCATATTGAGATACAATACCATTACATCGAAGACATTATACAGAGGGGATCATTTCCGCTCTAGAATATTCCTACTAACGATCATACTGCTGACATTCTCACCAAGCCTCTTTCGAGAATGAAGTTTGTATACTTTTATGAATAGATTGGAGTAGTGGAGAGTGCTTCCCTTAGTGAGAGGGAGTGTTGATGGTTGCAGGATTGGTGTGACTCTCCTTGGATGGGGAGGGAGCTGGTTTCTCTTTATGATCATACTCCTCATGTTAGGAACCCATGTCTTTACTTTGTTAGTATATTGTTGTTGGACGCATATGCTTTGTAAGTCGTCCTGTAGTATTTGTTGATCCATAGTTTATATTAGCCCTTAGTATTGGACGCATATGCTTTGTAAGTTGTCCCATAGTATTATATGTCCCATGGTTTTGACTCATAGTATTGGCGCCTAGACTTAGCCCATGGTTTGTATTGACACATAGTATTGACCCATGGTATTGGCGCCTAGACTTAGTATATAAGTGTGTGTTGAGGCCTATGAAGGCACAGTGAAGTTAATTGTATTGAGCTTGCTCAAAGGAGGTTGCCCCCTCAAAGTGGCCCGTGATCAATATAAAAGTGATTCTGAGTCTATTATTTATAATATCTCGTGTATTTGGATTAATTAATTATTGCAGGTTCATCACATCTAGTATCAGAGCACTTTCTTGGGCTCGCTGGGTGAAATTTCTGTCAATTTGTTTTTCGCATCTGTTGCAGGTTCGGATTTGGGAATAATCCCTATCCACTTAACTATGGGAAGTACTTGGGCATAAGCCCTAAAACTCATTGTGAGGAGTACCACAGGAACCCCGAAGTAGATGGCCCATTGAGAGGACCTACCAGTGAAAAGGGCAACGACCCATACCTAATTGACTAGTTCCCACCCATGAGATAAACCAAGAGCTGTCGTTTGTGGCAAAGCGGTTATCAGTTTTACCTGAGCCGTGGAGTGAGGGGTACTGCCCCAATGCGCAAGCCGTCAGACAGCATTGGTGGCCAAGTGAAACCCCTGAATTGTTAGGAAGACGCACATACCTGGGGTCCATATCTATTTTCTGCTGAACTGTTGTCGATCACTAATGCACCGTTTCAGATCCAACCGTTCAAATCCATTTTGAAAGCCATTCCAGATCCAGTAGTTTTCAATCCATTCGGCACCATTTCAGATCCCTCTGTTTCTGCTCACTTTCGGGCCGTTGCAGATCTATTTGTTTCATCACTTCCGAGCCGTAGCCGCTCCAGTCTGGAAAAAAAAAAAAGTCAGTTTTTTCTCCATATCTCCCTTGTTTTCACTCTGTTTCCCTTGAAATTTTTGGAGAACCCCTGTCATCCCATTCTACATATTTCATTCCTGAGGACCCTATCCCCAATTCCACTTCCCAAAGCTCGAAATCTCACATTTGTGTATTTTTAGGGTTTGCCATAACTTCCTCAGAATTCACCCAATCACCTTCAAATTTTACCAGAGAGTTCCTTTCTGAATTCTGCTTCTTCGTCCCCATCTGCCAAATTTTCCCATTCTTTCACCCCACTTCTAAAATCCTCATTTTTGCTTCCCTGTCTATTCGACAGTGTCCAAAACCTAGTCAAACCCCAATTACCCTCCGAGTTTTTCCCAAATCCAAATTTCCCTTTACTAAATAATCTTGTGTTTGTGTTTTTCTATCCATTCCCCCCCCCCAACAAAAAAAATAAAAAATAAAAAAATTACTGGTTATGGTTGTCACTCGCACAGGAGCAAACACCATGGTGGAAGCACTTGTAGCCATCCAAACCAAACTCCAAGATCTAAATGAAAAATTTCTTAGCCTCCATCTTCAGCATTCAGCCATGAACAATAACCGACAACCATAATCTTCTGCAGCCACTGGGTTCTCTTCTTTCACCAATTTTTGTGGGCCGAAGCTTGATTTTCCTCACTTCAATGGTACTGATCTGACTGGATGGATATACCGAGCAGAACAATATTTCAGTCTGCATAATACTTTTGATGTTCAGAAAGTTCCACTTGCATCCTTTCATTTCGAACAGGAAGCCCTTCAATGGTACCGTTGGTACATCAAAGCTCATCCCGAGCCAAACTGGACAAATTTTTGCCAACTCCTTTTGCCATGATTTGGTCCTAGTACTTTCGACGACTTCAAAGGAGCACTCACTAAAATTCACCAAACTGGCACAGTGAGAGAGTATCAGATGGAATTTGAGAAACTAACCAATCACACAGAAGGATTGTCTGATGAATTCTACAGGAGTTGTTTTATCAATGGTCTCAAGGATGAAATTCGCTCAGAGGTCAAAATGTTTTGTCTCAACACAATGATGGAAGTCCTAGGGTTGGCTAAGCTGGCGGAGGACAAGATCGCAACTCAACAACACTCCAAACCCACCTTTGTTCTCTTCATAAATTTGGGTTCCCAACGACTCCCATCATGCTTGCTCCTCGACCAACTCCTATCAAGCATTTGTCTGAAACAGAGATGCAGACACGCCGAGAAAAAGGGCTTTGTTATAATTGTGATGAGAAATTCACTCGGGGACATAGATGTGTTCAACGAAAGCTCTATCTCTTGGATGTGGATTCTCCTCCTGCCTCAGAACTTGATGAAGAAGCTCTAGATACAGTAGATGATTAGGTCGACATTCAACACCCGCCTGTTGACACCCCATCTCAAGACGACCCACCCGAGATCTCTCTCCATGCTGTAACCGGTGTCACCACCCCACAAACAATGCAAGTTAGGGGATACTTCAAGAAGCTCCCTCTTATCATACTCATTGATTCTGGTAGCACTCATAACTTCATTGATCCTCGGATTGCCAAACAGGCTGATTGTTTTGTCCATTCTTGCTCCAACTTTGAAGTCATGGTTGCCAATGGGGGCACCTTAGCTTGCAAGGGGAAGTGTCACAATGTGTGTATCTCTATGGAAGATTATAACTTGCGCTCTCACATGTTTGCATTGTCCTTAAGTGGATGTGATGTGGTTTTGGGCATTCAATGGTTACGCACACTTGGCCCCATCTTATGGGATTTTGCTGAACTTTGGATGCAGTTTTCAGTCAATGGGGCATGGCACAAATTTATGGGATTACAACCAGGGTCTCTGTGCATCATCAGTTCACATTGCCTAGAAAAAATACTTAGAAAGAATTCACATGGTGTCATCGCTCAACTCCATTCCATTCAGATGCACCCATCACTAGTCTCCACTACTTCCTTGGATAGATATGTAGGTGTCTTTGCTGAACCAATGAGCTTGTTGCCTTCAAGATACCTTTCCGGTAAGAATTTAGCCGCATCTACCTCTCAGCAGGAAATGATGACTATTTTGCATATAGTACAGAAGCGGCAACCATCCCTATTGGGGAATTATTTTTGCATCAAAACTGATCTCTAGAGTCTGGAAACTTTCTTGGAACAATGGCTCTCCTCCCCAACACATCTAAAATGGGTTATCCAACTCATGGGTTATGACTATGGGACCACTTACCAGAAGGGTAAGGACAATATGGTGGAAGATGCTCCTCCTCACACATTTGATGACCCAGTTTCTCTTACAGCTATTTCTCTACTTGTTCCAAATTGGTTGCAATCTGTTCAATGGGGCTATCTCTTCTATGAACTCCATGCTTCTTCATCAGTAGGCCACTCTGGGTTCCTCAAAACGTATGACCAGGAACAATGTAACTTCTTTTGGCAGGGACTCAAAATGACAATTCAATGGATGGTGGTTGACTGTGATACTTTCCAGGTCAAGAAGGATGAAAGGACCCTCCTTTTGGGACTTCTCAAACCCTTTCCCATCCCTCCACAGATTTGGACAACTATTTCTATGGATTTCCTAGAAGCTCTCCAGTGGTATAGTACCACATCTCAAAGGACACCATATGAAGTAGTCTCTGGATAGGCACCACCAGTTCTTCTTCCATACACCTTCAGCAGCTCCCCAGTTCAGGAAATTGACTCAATTCTTCGGAACCGTGATCAACTTCTTCTCATTCTGCAGGACAATTTTCACATGGCAAGAATTCGACTGAAACAACAAGCCGAGCAGCACCGTTCTGAGTGCACTTTTCACATCGCTGATATGGTTCTTCTTCATCTACAGCCTTCCATGCAATCCTCCCTGAAACTCCAAAGGATCCAGTGGCTCGGAATGCAACCTGAGGATGCTACAGGGGACCCACTCGTTCAAATTCTGCATCAATTTCCACATCTAAAGCTTTGACCTGACAAAGCTTTTTCTAAGGGAGAGGGGATGTTAGGAACCCATGTCTTTACTTTGTTAGTATATTGTTGTTGGACGGATATGCTTTGTAAGTCGTCCCGTAGTATTTGTTGATCCATAGTTTATATTAGCCCATAGTATTGGACGCATATGCTTTGTAAGTCGTCCCATAGTATTATATGTCCCATGGTTTTGACTCATAGTATTGGCACCTAGACTTAGCCCATGGTTTGTATTGACACATAGTATTGGCGCCTAGACTTAGTATATAAGTGTGTGTTGAGGCCTATGAAGGCACCGTGAAGTTAATTGTATTGAGCTTGCTCAAAGGAGGTTGCCCCCTCGAAGTGGCCCGTGATCAATATAAAAGTGATTTTGAGTCTATTATTTCTGATATCTCGTGTATTTGCATTAATTAATTACTGTAGGTTCATCGCACCTCAATGGACCGAGTTGATTTGATCATATGATTTGAGTTGATTATACTCCTCGATGGACTGAGTTGATTTGATCATACTCCTCGAATATTTGTGTAGTGAGGAATATGGTTCTTTGTGGACCGATATGAGTTTTGTGTCGACTCATATGAGTTGATTTGGTAGTACTCCTCGACAAACTGAGTTGAGTTGATCGTAATACTCAATGATTTGTCCGGTGAGGATTGTGGTTCTGTGTGGACTGATATGAGTTTTGTGTGGAATCATATGAGTTGAGTTGATCAGATTCCTCGATGATTTGTACAGTGAGGACCATGGTTCTGTTTGGACCGATACAAGTTTTATGTGGACTCATATGAGTTGATTTGATCATAATCCTTGAAGGACCGAGTTGAGTTAATCATACTCCTCAATGACTTGTCCAGTATGGACTCCTTTGAGATCTATGTGATCTCCAATATTCTATGTGAACACATGACCTTTTATTATGATGGCGAGATGTTCAAGGGTGAAAACATGAAGTTGGGAAACAATTTTGGCATGTTTTTGATAAACAAAACTACTAATTTTTAGGTTTTTCAACTTCGACCTCTTCAAACCCATATCTCCCTTAGGAATTTCAACTTGAAGTAAAGACAAAGGTTTTAGAGAATTGAATTAGATTTCTACTCGTAGTTTTTTAATTTTTTTTTCTGGACATATCATGGGACAAATTTGTTGTCAACCAACAGCATATACTCAAAATGTTTAGGTACAGATAATGAGTGACCTGTGTTGGCAACATTGTTTTGATAGATGGTTATTCATTTTAGGTAAAAACATTGTAGGCTCATAATCTACACACACTAAACTTGTTCCTAGACTATATTTTGAATTTTTTAAGACTTGGGAACTATTTTTTATTATTTATCGAAACGACATATGTTCAGAAAATTGTAGATTATCGACAAATGTTTTTGTCTTCACATTTTCTTTCAAATGTGACTCTTATCAAACAAACTAAAACCAACCCATTGAAGAGGACACTTCAAGGAACATCCTTGTATTTTTTTAAATTTTTTTTGGCTTTGTCATTGTGATGATATTGAATTTTCATTGTGACTGATTTTTCAGTCACTAAATTTTTTAATGATAATGTTTAGTAAAAAAATAGTAATCCTAAATGAAATTCAAAAACATTATATTATGAGAAAGTAGATTGAATGATGAATCTATTGGTATAAACTCCGACATGTAATTCTCATGTTTTGTAGTGGTCCGACCTTGTTAAGGTGACACATTTATGAATTCTGTAGAAATTGTGCTGGAATTGTTGACCGAAAACTCTTGGGTGAGAAAATGTCTTCCAAACTCTTGGCAGAGTGTTTAGTTCAAACTCTCATCCGAGAGTTTTTTTAAAAATACAGCTCGTAGATTGGTTAAAACTCTCGGTCTAGAATTTTTTTAAACTCTCAGCCTAGAGTTTGAACTCTCAAAACTCTCGGCCTAGATTTTAAAACACTTTAGGCCGAGAGTTTGAGGTTGAATTTTTTTCCTCTATTCATTCGCACGCCCTCTTTTTTTTTTCACTCCGTTGTCACGGAATTGTTTCCCAGCTTCACGTTTTCACCCTCAAGGAAACCATGATGTTTAGATGATGATCAAATGTGTTCCAGCGTGATGATACCTCTTTATCTAAGAGGTAGTGTTGATGCTTGTAGCAATGCAAGGTATCCTCCTAGCTAAGTCGACCCTAGAAGAAATAAAAGAAGAATTATTATTAGGTAGTAAAGATAAGTTGTCCTGGGAAGATAGATAACTTGGACCTAGTGAAAAAGGTTAGCCAAAATCAAGTATAAATAAAGGGTGATGCCTCACTCATTTCACCCATAAAGAAAGTTCACTCAACCTCAAGGAGAAGTTCACTCAAGGGCTGTAGAAGATTTTTTTCTATGGTTTCTTCTTTGGATCTTTCTTTGAGATTGTTTTCTATGGTTTCTTCTTTGGATATTTCTTTGGTGTGATCTCTCTTGTTATAGATAACTTGTATATCTAATTGTACTTATTACTTGGACTGTAAATATATGAATAAGAAAAGGTTGTTGGGTTTTCTCCCTCGTGGTTTCCCAAGATAAATTTTTTGTGTTATTGTGTTTCTTTGTATGGTTATTATTTCATTGATCCTATTCCTATTAATGCTCAAAGAAATGAAGATTATATTGCTTTCTCAAAATCTAACACACACACACACATATTTCATTCGATATGGTTTTGAAAACATATGTAATTTAAGTTTTTAAGTTTCAAAATATTATTAAAATATGTTTAGACTAATTCATAATGTAATATAATTATAACAATAAAAGATAATAATATCAAATTGTAAATATGACCTTAAAAAATATAAATTATTATTATATATAATGAAAAATATTTGAAATTATAAATTTAAACTACATAAACATATTAAATATTTAAATATTTGTATTTTTTAAAAGTTATCATGTTATGTATATATATAATTTTCAAGTTTTAGAATTTGGATATATATATATATATATATATATATACTTACTTTTGTGACCTTACACTAACACTTGCAATTAAATACAATTTATTGCAAGATATATTTATAACATCAACATATTATAATTTATGTAATTTTTGAAATTCTTAATTCTATCACTGTATTTAGCTAATATAATATTATTTACAAATTAATTACATATTTATTGTGTATTCATTATTATTACTCTTATTTAATAATTTATTTATGATGTTGCTTCATTTATTATTGATATCACTGTATTTAGTTAATATAATATTATTTACATATTTATTGTGTATTCATTATTATTATTCTTATTTAAAAGTTTATTTATGATGTTGTTTAATTTATTATTAATGTCACTGTATCTAACTAATATAATAATATTTACAAATTATTTACATATTTACTGTGTATTCATTATTATTATTCTTATTTAATAATTTATTTATGATGTTGTTTCATTTATTATTGATATCATTGTATTTAGCTAATATAATATTATTTACAAATTAATTACATATTTATTGTGTATTCATTATTATTTTTATTTAATAATTTATTTATGATGTTGCTTCATTTATTATTGATATGTATTGACCATGTGCAATACAACTCTATTTTAATTACATATTAATTATGATTATCTTTTTAAACTTAGTGATTAATATATTTTTTTTAAGTTTATATTTATAGAAATGGGTTTCATACAACCTAATATTTAATTAAAAATAAAGTATTAGTATTGCTAGTAGATGGATTTTTGTTTGGAGTTATAATATATACTAGGAAAATACAAAACTAGATATGTCAACTTGATTTTGTTTGTTGTACTTGCAATCCAAAATTTAGTATCCGAGCTCTATAAATGTCTTTCTAGACCCATAAGTGTTTTCCATATTGAAAAATAGGGATTTATTTTTGTATGATAACCTCTTGATGGAGACCAAAAGGACTTTATTATTTGATTCATTTCACCTTGTCCTCTTTTAGTGTTTCATCATTGTATCCTTTAACTGGGTATTCAAAATTGGAATGACTATGAGTTGACACATATTTTGACTGGAAGAGAGGAGTTTGACCATGGTAGTAATCTAGGACTGAAAGTGGTAGGTTTGATTATCCTTAGAGAGCATGTATGATTTAACATGATGGACATATTGGGTGAGTCATTCATGCTAGCCATTATTAATTGTAGACAATGAGGAGTGATATCCTAGAACACTTGATCACAAATGTAAGATCTAATAGAAAAGGTTGTAGGAAATCCTTTTGATGCAAATAAGTATGTAATGCTTAAGTCACTATATTCCTCCTCTTCCTCCTCCTCATTGTAACAATAATGATATGGATACATCATCACCACTGACATGAGCATTAACATCATGGCCATCATCGTCGTCATCCTTGTCATCTTCATCATCATCCTCACTGTTCTCACTACCACCACCGTCATTATCATGATCAAAATTATCATCATCAAGATCATCTTCATCCTCATGACAACATTTTTATGTAGTGACACCATCCTAATCATTCGCATCATCATCCTCATCATCATTCTCACCATCATCAGGACATCATCATCATTTTTGTTGCTGTCATTGTATTCAAAGGATGACATATCTTATTTTTCTTCATTGTTTCATGCAAACCGTTTTCTAGAGTGGGGTTCTTCTCTCTTCTAGCTGCCATTGTTAGGACGACCTAATGCTATGACACCCCCCATTCCATCAGAAGACTCATATGTGAACTGTTTACATATAGTTTTGTTATTACTAAGTTACATAAAGAAGTAAATTATTGTATAAATGAACATGTAATTATTAATTCGTGTTTGTTTCTACTTTCATAGGCACCCCTCCACTTAGGTTGTTCGATGAGCAGGCATCCAACAACATGGTGGCCAGTGTATCACACGATGGCCATGACACATTGAAACCATCATACCACAATGAGGACATTCATCATCACATAGGTACATTAAATTCATATTTATTTCTTTTTCAACTATCACTATCTTTATTTTATACTGGTATTTTATGCTTTCACTGATATATTTTTTTGTATGTCTTCCAAGTGTTGATCCCACTTCTTGATCTCCTTGGATATTGAGATCACCAGGATCACAATTGAGGAGATCATATTTAATCGTGATTGACTTCGCATTTAGCTAGGGTCTGTGCACCCTATGTTCCCATATAGACGGTTGATGTCCATCATCAATGGGTTTTTGGACATCTACTAGAGGGAATGGGATCTTAGTGACATTTAGTAGATTGCTTGCTAGAGGAGGACCAAGTATTGAGTCTTGAAAAATGGGAGGCGGTGAAAGCCACAACATAAGGAAAGGATATCAAGGGAACTTTGTTTGACATCCCTCCTCGTTATGCTATTGGATAGCTTCTCCAAATACTATAGTTTAGGCTTGAGGCTAGTCTGCCTCATCTTTATGACAATTTTATTGGAGGATGAGGAATGTACCCCGACCATGACTAGGTTTCCTTATACTTGAACAAACATATTTATGCATAGTTTGTCTTACTCATGCATCCCTGTTACACAAGTACATAGTTGTCTTTATATGGTGTTGGGTGGGGACATAGTTATGAGTGTCGAGGTGCTTGTAGTGACCTCACTACTATACCACCCCATCCTCAATTGGTTCTCATCCTTAGTCGAAATATTATCCAATTTTGGGATGTACTTGAGCCATCATAGCTTAGAGTTGAGACATGGGATCTAATGGTAGGAACCGTTCACACTACATTGGGAAGCACTACCATTTGCATGCATGAGGAGAGGTCTATACCCCTCCCTCGACCTACAAAGCCTAATTTACCATGGGTGGACAAGTTGATTATTTGGAAGCTTGACCATGTCACCCTAGTGTCATATGCTCTAAGAGCTCGAGACTCATACTATAATATGTATGAGAGATGTAGGTTTTCGTTGACACATATATATTCATACACTTAAGTTTTTTCATTATACACCATTAAATAATAATATTTAATACATGTACATCTAAAGGAATCAGATTAGTAATATTGATTTTTTTTTGTTTCTCCATACAAAGGACCTTCTTTATGAATTCACTTTGTTCCACTTCCCTATCGATTGAGCTTCCAATCGAGCTTTCAAATTCTATTCCTTCAAAGTGAATCCACACAAAGGACCTTCTTTATGGATTCAGTTGAGAATGAGACCGAATTAAAAAGAAACTATTTAAGATCAGACAATGGGGGTGAGTATACCTCAAATGAATTTGAATATTTCTTTGAGAAACATGGAATTAGAAGACACCTTTTAGCTTCCATGAATCCATAGAAAAATGGAGTGGAAGAAAGAAAAAATAGAACTATGCATGAAATGGCTAAAACAATGTTAAATGATTCCAAACTATTTGATATTTTTTGGACTCAGGCTATTCATACTACTATTCACATTCTTAATAGAGTTCAATATATAATAGACAACAACATGTCTCCATATGAACTCTCGAAAGGTGGGCTAACCACTATCAAGAATTTTAGAGTATTTGGAAGAAAGTGTTGTATCAAGAGAAATGACGAAAAATATAGGAAAATTTGATTCCAGATATGATGAAGGAATATTTCTTCGATATGAAACATGAAGCAAGGCATATAAATTTTACAATATAATACTAAAGAATATGGTGGATGGTCCTGATTTTGGGGTATATGAAACATTCACACATAGAAGTGTAGAGGATGATGATGATTAGTCAACATTTGAACAATCATCAAAAGACCTACTAGAAGAAGAGGAGTCAAAAGAATGACAAGAAGAAATGTATCAAGAAGAATCAGAATAGGAAAGAAGACAGGACACAAAGACTTGATATGTCCAAAAGAATCATTCTGAAGATTTCATTATTAGTGATAAAAATGATGGTGTAGAAACAAGAAGGAAATTCTTAAAAAACACCGTAGAAGAGGTACATTTCTCCTTACTATAAAAAATAGAACAAAACAACTTTCATGAAGCAAGGACTGATAAACACTAGATTAAATCCATACAAGAATAATTAAATCAGGTTGAGAAGAATCAGACCTGGGAACTTGCTCCAAGACCCAAGGATAAAAATGGTATTAGTACCAAATGGGTTTTTAGGAACAAACTAAACCATGATGGATAGGTAATAAAAAATAAAGCAAGTTTGGTATGCAATGGATATGCACAGGCTGAAGGAATAGACTTCGAATAAACCTTTTCTCCTGTAGCATGAATAGAAGCAATCTTAATTCTTTTTTCCTATGATGTAGGGACACCCATTTCGGGGTCCCCCAAAAAGACTATCTAAACAATACTAACCTCACATGAAATTTTTTTTGAACTTGAAAATCAAATGCAAAACAGTAAATAAAATGATAAAACTCAACTGTACATAAAATGGAACCATCTACTTGATTTCTGAAGGTTGTAGGTGGTTGTAGCTGACATCCCTTGCCGCTTCAATCCAGACATCCAATCTCTCGATTTACCGAAGACCTCTCGGTTGACCACCCTACCATATCGGGGTTACTCTCCTTCACCCCGAACCCTCGACCATTTTGGGGCCGTAAGAACACACTAGCAAGCTTCTCGCTGGGATCTCCTAATCCCTGGTCTAGCTAAGCCCAACTCACAAAAACCATAAGATCAATTCTTGATTTTGGTGCCCATCCAGCACTAGGGAGCAAGAGATATCCTTTTCTCTTTCTCCTCCCTTCTTTTATAACAAAAGTCTGTGTGCCATGTGTCCTCACACGCACATAATTTACTTAATTTAATACTTTATTAATATTTATTCTCAAGTTACAAATGTCTCTTCTTGTCTTAAGTGTGCACCTAATTTCCTAAATTGGTGCAATGTATGTGTAGTGGTTTGCCAACTAATTTTATTCAAGAAATATTTTTAATAAAACTTTTAATAGACCACAAGATGTTTTTTATTTTCTCTCCTTCCCAATTAATAAAATGAAAACAAAAGCAATTTATTTTATTAATATTCTACTTTAATTCCAATTCTTTTTCAAATTTAATAATGTTGAATAGAATGAAAGATTTGAATAAATAGTTTTATTATTTATTTTCTACTTTATTTCTAATTCTTTTCCTCTTTTCAAATTAGTAAAATAAAACAATTTGGAATAAAGTATTTCTTAAATCTTATGTGAAATTTTCATTTATACATTTGATTAATTTCTCCCTTTGGTGCTTGTCTAAGTACCTCTTCGGGGGGCCCTTCCGATAGTTCTGTTTCTTTCTTCTTATGGGGAGTACTACATAGTGATCAGGAATCTTTACCGCAACCTTCCAACTACACTTTCTTGGAGACTAAGGGCTGCTCATGGATAATGTCCTCCATATCGCGCGCCCCTCAACTCATTGTACACGACCAAGTCATTATGGCCTCGCCTGTACAACACCCGCTTCCCCGGGTGAGCTGAAACGACTTCCTACCCATGTGTGGATTTCTATTTCAGGGTCGATAGTCTATCGTCGTACCCCTATGCATTCTTTCCATTCTTATGACCCTTATAATTCCATTGTGGGTCAGTCGGTAAATCGCCTTACCTGCCACTGCACACACACAAACTCAAGCGCACATTAGTAGCCCTGCACTATGAAATATCTCATCATCCATCATAATATCTAAGTCAGTTGAGCATATATTTCATTCACCCTTTTCTAATAAGTACGTCATATCTATCATTCATCATCCTATCTCAATCAGTCGAGCATATGTAACATTCAGTCATCCTATCTCAATCAGTCGATCATATCTAACATTTAGTCATTCAATCTCAATCAATCGAGCATATCAAACATTCAGTCATTCTATATCAATCAGTTGAGCATATGTAACATTATGTCATCCTATCTCAATCAGTCAAGCATATCTAACATTTAGCCATTCTATCTCAATCAGTCGAGCATATCTAACATTTAGTTCTTCTATCTCAATCAATCGAGCATATCTAATATTCAGTCATTCTATCTCCATCAATCGAGCATATCTATCATTCAGACATTCTATCTCAATCAGTCGAGCATAACATTTAGTCATTCTATCTCAATCAGTCGAGCACATCTAAACTTAGTCATTCTATCTCAATCAGTCGAGCATATCTAACATTCAGTCATTCTATCTCAATCAGTCGAGCATATCTATGATTCATTCATTCTATCTCGATCAGTTGAGCATAACATTTAGTCATTCTATCTCAATCAGACGAGCATATCTAACATTCAGTCATCATTCACTTCGTAAATTCACAAATCATTAATCAGAGCATTCATTTATTAAGTAAAGTATCAATTTCTACAACTATCGTTCATTGTGTCATTTTTGTTTATCATTAGTCGTCATGCAAATCATCATGCATTCTTCAGTCGTTCAACCATTTTCAATACTCAAGGGACCAATTACTAAAGTTTATTCGGTCAGGTCACTTGGCAAGTGTCCTCAAGTCTATGGTCAGTCAATGTATGGAGGCGGGCATTACATACACCCCCTCTTAATAGAAATTTTTCCCGAAGTTGACTTTTGTTCTTGTAATTTCTATGCTAGGATTTTCTTTAGTTTTCCAGTTTCATCTTATTGTCTTTCTCTTCTATTTTTCTCAAACAATCGTGGTCATAAGTGCAGGTGGTTCTAATCATTAGTTTTCTATTCATTTCTATGGTTCCAATACCTCCTTGGGAACTCAGTCATAATTTCGCGGAATGCAAATCCAATAATACCTTTAAAATTGTTAGTCCTAACTTAGATTTCTTATATCTCCTACTCATCAATGAAGATCCATGGTATCCAATTTATTTACAAGTTATGTTGCATCAAAAGCTACACCATAGTTATCCAATCATCTTTTCAATAACAAATCCGAACAAGAATCCAAATCCATTGGTTATACCTTCCTCCAAGATGAGAAGGTAATGTCATACCATATTCAGTGGAATATTGACGGTAAGTTTTAATCATAATTTAACAAATCAAAAGCAGTCACCCAAAATTCTAAAAGGCAATCCCCAACAGACTACTTCCAAAGCCCTAAATGTTTTACTTCCAACTACCATGTCATTTCTCTAGTGTTGTAATGTCCAGGTCAAGGAACTCATCATGTCCTTACCCCATTTCCGCATTCCTATTGTCATGTGACTCCTTTGGCATACTTTCCCTATCTCATCATGTGTGGGTTGTAGTATTCACATCGAGTTGTATCACGGGAATTAGTTGTATTTCCATTTAGACTTCATCATTTCATATGATTAGCATCACCGCGTTTAGTTCGTCGTGATTATCGTCCACATATTTCATCTGACGAGATCGTCTTCAATTGACCCCTCGGAAGGTTCTCTAAGTTCTATGTTCCAATTATAATATAAGACCATAACTATAATTAATTTAACCATTAACTATATGTTGACACACATGACATCCATTGTTTTTAACTATTCACATAAGTTTTAATCCAAGATTTCTCCAAACATCTAAGCATCCTAAGTTTTCGATTTCAAAAATCAGACCTTGAATATCGTAACTTAAATATACAAAAGCTTCTCTCATTTTCCATGATACATTTAAACGCTCTCATCTCAAGGGTTCTTATCCCATAATATAAAGAGTACAAACAAAAACAAACATTCACTCCCTCAAGGCTCGATCGACTCTAATAACAAATGTAGGGACCCCCATTTCAGGGTCCCCCAAAAAGACTATCTAAACAATACTAATCTCATGTGAAAACTTTTTTGAACTTGAAAATCAAATGCGAAACCATAAATAAAATGTTAAAACTCAAATGTACATAAAATGGAACCATATACCTTATTTCTTAAGGTTGTTGGTAGTTGTAGCCAACATCCCTTTCCACTTTGATCTAGACATCCAATCTCTTGATTTACCGAAGACCTCTTGGTTGACCACCCTACCATATCGGGGTTACTCTGCTTCACCCAGAACCCTCGATCATTTTGGGGTCATAAGAACACACTAGCAAGATTCCCGTTGGGATCTCCGAATCCTCGGTCTAGCTAAGCCCGACTCACAAAAACCAATAGATCAATTCTCGATTCCGGTGCCCATCCAACACTAGGGAGCAAAATATATCCTTTTCTCCTTCTCCTCCCTTCTTTTATAACAAAATTCTGTGTGCCATGTGTCCTCACATGCACATAATTTATTTAATTTAATATTTTATTAATATTTATTCTCAAGTTACAAGTGTCTTTTCTTGTCGTAATTATGCACCTAATTTCCTAAATTTGTGCAAGGTAGGTGTAGTGGTTTGCCAACTAATTTTATTCGAGAAATCCTTTTAAAAAAACTTTTAATAGACCACAAGATGTTTTCTATTTTCTCTCCTTCCCAATTAATAAAATGAAAATAAAAGACGCTTCTTTTATTAATATCCTACTTTAATTCCAATTCTTTTTCAAAGTTAATAATGTTAAATAGAATTAAAGATTTGAATAATTACTTTTATTATTTATTTTCTACTTTATTTCTAATTCTTTTCCTCTTTTCAAATTACTAAAATAAAAAAATTTGGAATAAAGTATATCTTAAACCTTATGTGAAATTTCCATTTATACATTTGATTAATTTCTCCATTTGGTTCTTGTCTAGGTACCTCTTCGGTAGGCCCTTTTGCTAGTTCTGTTCCTTTCTTCTTATCGGCAGTACTGTGTAGCAATCAGGAATCTTTACCGCGACCTTCCAACTACACTTTCTTAGAGACTAAGGGCTACTGAGGGATAAGGTCCCCCTTATCGCGCACCCCTCAATTCATCATACGCGACCGAGTCATTATGGCCTCGCCTGTACGACACACGCATCCTCGGGTGAGTTAAAATGACTTCCTACCCATGGGTGGATTTCTATTTCAGGGTTGACAGTTTGTCGTTGTACCCCTGTGTGTTCTTTCTGTTCTTACGACCCCTATAATTCCATTGTAGGTCAATCAATAAATCGTCTTACCTGCCACTACACACACACACACACACACTCAAGCGCACATTAGTATCGCTGCACTATGAAATATTTCATCATCCATCATGATATCTCAGTCAGTCGAGCATATATTTCATTCACATTTTCTAATCAGTACATCATATCTATCATTGATCATTCTATCTCAATCAGTCAAGCATATGTAATATTCAATCATCCTATGTTCATCAGTCAAGCATATCTAACATTTAGTCATTCTATCTCAATCGATCGAGCATGTCTAACATTCAGTCGTTCTATCTCAATCAGTCGAGCATATGTAACATTCAGTCATCCTATCTCAATCAGTTGAGCATATCTAACTTTCAGTCATTCTATCTCAATCAGTCGAGCATATCTAACATTTAGTCATTCTATCTCAATCAGTCGAGCATATCTAACATTCAGTCATTCTATCTCAATCAGTCGAGCATATCTATCATTCAGTCATCTATCTCAATCAATCGAGCATAACATTTAGTCATTCTATCTCAATCAGTCGAGCATATCTAACATTTAGTCATTCTATCTCAATCAGTCGAGCATATCTAACATTCAGTCATCATTCACTTCATAAATTCACAATCATTAAGCAGAGCATTCATTTATTAAGTATCAAATTCTATAACCGTCGTTCATTGCGTCATTTTCGTTTATCATTAGTCGTCATGCAAATCATCATGCGTTCTTCAGTCGTTCAAGCATTTTCAATACTCAAGGGACCAATTACTAATGTTTATTGGGCCGGGTCACTTGGAAAGTGTCATCAAGTGTACAGTCAGTCAATGTATGGAGGCAGACATTACATACAGCCCCTCTTAATATAACTTCGTCCCGAAGTTGACTTTTGTTCTTGTAATTTCGATGCTAGGATTTTCTTTAGTTTTCCAATTTCATCTTATTGTATTTCTCTTCTATTTTTCTCAAATAATCATGGTCATAAGTGCAGGTGGTTCTAATCATTAGTTTTCTATTGATCATTATGGTTCCAATACTTCCTTGGGAACTCAATCATAATTTTGCGGAATGCAAATCCAATAATACCTTCATAATTGTTAGTCTTAACTTAGATTTCTTATATCTCCTACTCATCAGTGAAGATCCATGGTATCCAATTTATTTACAAGTTATGTTGGATCAAAAGATACACCATAGTTATCCAATCATCTTTTGCATAACAAATACGACCAAGAATCCAAATCCATTGGTTATACCTTCCTCCAAGATGAGAAGGTAATGTCATACCATATTCAATGGAATATTGATGGTAAGTTTTAATCATAATTTAACAAATCAGAAGCGATCACCCAAAATTCTAAAAGTCAATCCCCAACAGACTACTTCGAAAGCCCTAAATGTTTTACTTCTAACTACAGTGTCATTGCGCTAGTGTTGTAATGTCCAGGTCAAGGAACTCATCATGTCCTTACCCCATTTCCGCATTCCCGTTGTCATGTGACTCCTTTGGCATACTTTCCCTATCTCGTCATGTGTGGGTTGTCATATTCACATCGAGTCGTATCACCGGAATTAGTTGTATTTCCATTTAGACTTCATCATTTCATATGATTAGCATCATTGCATTTAATTCATCATGATTATCATCAACATATTTCATCTGACGAGATCATCTTCAATTGACCCCTCGGAAGGTTCTCTAAGTTCTATGTTCCAATTACAATATAAGACAATAACGATCATTAATTTAACCATTAACTATATGTTGACACACATGACATCCATCGTTTTTAACTATTCACATAACTTTTAATCCAAGAGTTCTCCAAACATCTAAGCATCCTAAGTTTTCCATTTCAAAAATAAGACTTTGAATATCGTAAGTTAAATATACAAAAGCTTCTCTCATTTTCCATGATACATTTAAACGCTCTCATCTCAAGGGTTCTTATCCAATAATATAAAGAGTACAAACAAGAACAAACATTCACTCCCTTCCTTTTTGGTAATTCATCGACATGGACATGTTGGTGTATCAACATCGTGAATCTATTCATTTCGTAATCACAATTTTATTACATACATACTACTTAAATGTATTTTCCCTTCATTGACAAGTTTATTTTACAATTAGGAATGGCACCCGTTATTCCTCCTTTATTCTTATAATGTATAAATATATTCTACTCCTAAATGCATAACGGAAAGACTAATCTCTCTCTCTTTTTTTTTTTTTTCTTTTTTAAATTTATATTTCACCTACATTTTTCTAGAATCTTAAACTACAATTCTCCGCATAGTCCATTAACCTCATTAGTACCCTTATCTCCTAACAGAATTTCCATGTCCTATTTCCTAACCATTGATTATCGTTAAAAACAATACCCCGATCTCAATGATAACCTTTATTTAAATGCAATTCACAATACATTTGAGGGGATCTCCTCCCAAAACAAAATTCACAATCCTTCTACTTCATTTAGAGATATGAAACTTCTTAATTGATTTTATAAAGATAGACATTCCATATATATATATACATTATAGTTCATTCATCGATAAATGACATAAACTAAAATTTTACTTATGATTTCTATTTTATTTATGATATATCATTTAACATTTGAATATTATAACTCTTTCACAATACATACCATAATTCATTTATTAATAAAGAACTAAGATTCTACTTATGACCTAGGTTCTAATTATGATATATACTATATTTCTCAGTTAAAAATACACAACTAGCATGTTCAAAACGGGAGGGATATACACTGGTGATCCTACCTAATATATTAGTAGCATAACTTCTCCAAGCTTGACGAGCTTACACTTCGAGTTCAGTCGACCCCTTTTTGAGTTAAGCGTAGCTACCAGGACACGAGGCAGCAGGGCGTTAATTGATAGTGCCAGTCATGAATCAATCAAGATACAACCCGATTCTGCGCTGGAGGATGTAAACAGAGATCCCAAATTTCATCTCAGGACAGAGATTGAAAGGCATAAATAAACAACGGAGGGAAATAACATGCCAGAGGGTTACAATACAAAAAATAAAACCGATGTTATGATCTCAATAGAGATCATGATCCCGACTTTAAATTAATACTTCTACACGCTGATGCGATCTACGGCAAGGTAGACAGCACAGTGGATACCAAGATTTGTGTTTAGTTAGACAACAGTTTTATAAAATCGAAGCAGATTACGATCATGTTCATGGATCTAGAACGCCTTTCGAATTAAAAAAAAGGAAATAACACAGAGATAACAATACGCCATCAAACCCATAATGCCCTTCCAATTCGAATTTAAACACACAGAATTTTTGAAGAGATAAAGATGCCATAATGCCCTTCCAATTTGAATTTAAACACACAGAATTTTTAAGATTCTATATGCCATAAAAACGCCCTTCCAGATTCGAGATTAACACGGAGATTTAAAAAAAAGAAATGATATGCCATGAATGCCCTTCCAATTCAAATTTAAACACAGATTTTTTGAACATATCATAGTCAATCTCCAGCAGTGACAAAACAGAGTTTAAGGGACACATTCAAAACTGACATAACAGGGATTTTGAGGGAAGGTCGCAGATTGATTTAAAATATCAAGGGCAAACAATATGATCACGCTATAATTGGTCTCCCCAAAACCGATAATGCAGATTGGTTAAAATTCCAAAGGCAAACAATATTTGATCATGCTATAAGCGATTTCCCCAAAACCGACAGCACAGAGAGTGCAGATTGATTTAAAATTTCAAGGCAAAACAATATATTCATATCAATACTTACAGTTAATCTATATGTTGAAGAAAGGCGATTTACAGGGTTTCGAATGAGAGAACAGGGTATTAATTTGTCGTTCCAATTGTAGTGACAAAGCACTGATCCAAAGCTGAAATCGCAGAGATAAAATTGCAGGATCACAATACACATTCACCAATCTGAAAACTACATATAGATTTTTAATGATCAGTTATACTCATATTTAAGAATTCTGGAAACACGCATTTCAAATTTCGAATTGAATATAGAGATTTTTAAAGATCGAAATACATTCCTTCGAATTGAATACAGATATTTTCAGAGATCGAAATACATTTATATTCTGAGTTTTGGGGAAAACGCCAATTCTCTTTGAAGTAGAGGCACAGAGTCAATTATTAATCAACTATAATTTACATTCAGATCGGGAAGACGCCATGAATTACGAAGATAAACACACAGAAAATTTTAAATATTTAAATTAAAACCCAAATGAAAATAGAATTTGTCATGAGAAACGGGTAATTCATACACTTTTGAAGTTTAAATTAAATTCAATAATAGAAGTATGAGATTTCCATGCGTGATGGTAACACTGGACTTTTAAAACTCAAATTGAAAACCCACTTAAACCAGATATCGCCATTCATGTTACTGTTCATGTTTCACAGATGTGCATAGATCAATAACGAGTGTATAACATATGCAACGGCATTTACACAACGATCAGGCTCAGGTTTAAATAATACCTAAATATATAATGTTTTAGCAGGGCATACTTCGTTTTAACAATATATACAAAAACATTTAAGTAGGGTTTAGTTTAGGAAACACAAGCGCGTTCGATTGGAGGCCTAAAATAGAGTTTAATCTTTATATAATGAGACATGGTTTCACAAGCTTTACTGTGAAGAATCCAAGCTGCAACTCGAAGATCGGGGATCACACTTTCCACACTCATACAAGATTCACACATTTTCAATCCGCAGAGATTAGAAGGAAAATACTACCTATCACAAAACAAAACTCTGGAGGGTGTCATTCATCCACGAAATGAAACTTACAAGAATATTTTAAGAATCACGGTCATAAGTTTGGATTCTGGAGTCGTTGTAAGCCAAATTATTAGATCTGGAAACGTAAATAACAATGGGATCAACGGAGACTTTTAAAGATAGAAGGATATTCCTTTTATGAATTCTGGGGAAATGCCCTGCGATTTTTAGATTTGAAAACAGAGATTTTTAAAAATCTAATTTCATTCCTTTTATGAGTTCTGGAAAATGCTCTGCAATTTTTAAATTTGAATACAAAGATTTTTTTTTAAAAGATCAAATTGCAATTTGCATCAAGAATTCTAGATCTTAAAAAAATTCAATTTTCATTTCGTTTATGAGTGCTGGAAAAACGCCATTCAATTTAAAGAATCGAAAACATAGACCTTTTATAAATCGATCTACAAATTTGCATCACGGATTCTAGAACTTTACAATTCTTTAATACTAGATTTCTGGAGACGTCACTAAATAATCGACATAGATCTTTACATCACGGTTTTTCAGAGTGGGCAAGAATGAGCTGGAAGTTACTGTCGCTTACGGTGTCTACGGGGTCAACAACGTTTTCCCTAAATTAGGCTCCACGCAAGATAATGCAGATTTCAGATCAAAAATTCATATCTAAGAATAAGCCAGAATCGATGTGAACCAGCGTCGGTTGAAACTCATAACAAAATTAAATAAAATTTAATGAAGAGATAACAAATAATGGATCTACCTAGTTCATTGGTCCAACAATAAAATGTTACAGGAAATAATTGAGACTAACCACGAACCATTCGCATAGTATGCATGCATAACAAATTTAATAATAGACGTCATTAATTTCTGGTTCTGCCGAATAAAATAAAAATAGAAATTATCCCGGGATAAATAAATAGAAGGTCCGCCGAGTTCATTGGTTCAGCAATCAAATGTTACAGGAAATAATTGGAGGTTAACCATAAAACAGAAATAAGGGTAATAACAATACAACTCGGGAATTCTTTTTCCTTTAGAACGGGTCCTACTACAAAGATGGATTAGCTATTCAAACTCAGATCCATAAATTTTATATACACTCCACACGCCACAGACTACCGAGTCGGATTCGACTCAGTCTTGGACGCAGTTCTGTAGAATCGGTCAATCATAAGGTATCAGATCTATAACATTATAGACATTGAACAATATACAAATTGGTATTCGACTCAGACCAGGATGCAATGCACAGAGATTCGAAATGTCAGTCCACCAGCGAGTTGCATACGGTTGCTCCATCTGATTCGCTTGTCGAGTCGGAGATGGAGTAAAGCATTGTAGCAACGGTTGATTCAGCTGTCCAGATCTGACCTTCAACGAAGATACCGACAACCCCTCGGTATTATGAGTCTGGTTCCCTCAAGGGTCGACCAACTCTGATACCAAATGTAGGGACCCCCATTTCGGGGTCCCCCAAAAAGACTATCTAAACAATACTAACCTCACACGAAAACTTTTTTGAACTTGAAAATCAAATGCGAAACTGTAAATAAAATTCTAAAACTCAACTGTACATAAAATGGAACCATATACCTGATTTAAGAAGGTTGTAGGTGGTTGTAGCTGACATCCCTTGCTGCTTCTACCAAGACATCCAATCTCCCGATTTACCGAAGACCTCTCGGTTGACCGCCTTACCATATCGAGGTTACTCTCCTTCACCCCGAACCCCTGAGCATTTTGGGGTCGTAAGAACACACTAACAAGCTTTCCGCTGGGATCTCCCAATCCTCGGTCTAGCTAATCCCAACTCACAAAAACCACAAGATCAATTGTCGATTCCGGTGCCCATCCAACACTAGGGAGCAAGAGATACCTTTTTCCCCTTCTCCTCCCTTCTTTTATCACAAAAGTTTGTGTGCCATGTGTCCTCATATGCACATAATTTATTTAATTTAATATTTTATTAATATTTATTCCCAAGTTACAAGTGTCTCTTCTTGTCTTAAGTGTGCAACTAATTTCCTAAATTGGTGCAAGGTAGGTGTAGTGGTTTGCCAACTAATTTTATTCAAGAAATATTTTTAATAAAACTTGTTGAAATATTGTAACTTCTAAGAATATTATATTTGTACTTTATTATTCCGGAGGTGTTTCATTCCTCCGATGGTACTTTGTTATATATTTGGAGATGTTTATTCCTCCGAGAGATTGTGGTAACTAGGGTTGTTAGATCTCCCATGTGAGGTCGGCCCTGAGTTAGTTATTTAAGGGTTATTAGACTCTCTTAGGAGAGGTCGACGCCATTAGGGTAAAAAGTCAGTCGAGAGATGAATATAAGTAGAGGAGGTGCGTTCTTCACTTATCTCATTCATTCACTCACTTGTGATTGGCGCATAGGAGAGAGAGGTATGCATAGGAGGAGAAGGAGCTTTTGTTGAGGACTACATCTTGTATTGGGTTGATTATCTATATTGAGGAAAGCTTTGCTGGGTTTTCTACCCCATGAGGGTTTCCCAGGGTAAATCTTTGTCTATCTTGTGATTGTGTTTCTTTCAGTGATCTTGCTTGTGAAATTAGGCTAAAATTAACATGGTATCAAAGCTAGCCTGAATAGGACATCTTTCACAACGTGAAAATACCTCTCTCTCCTCCTCCGATGAAAATTAGGGTTTCTGCAAAAGTTGAAATTTTTGGAATCTGATTGCATGGCTGGATAGCCCTCCTCAAAATCAAAGTTTTCAGCCCTAGATCGAACTTTTTGAGTGGGTAGAACTCCATGAAAGTCAAACCCTAGTTTGACCAAAAGTGTAGAAAACCAGAAAACTAGAGAACCAGAAAAATTGCACACCTGTACACTAGTGAACTAGAAAAGTTGTGAACCTGTGCACCAGAAAACCAAAAATTCTGTTGTAGATCCGGAAGAAGAAAAGTTGAAGTTTCCAGAAGCAGAACACACCAGTTTTCTCAATTCAATCAAGCTCATCTCTTGGGAAGTGTTATTCTATATCTTGAGAAACTTCAATCTCTTTGACCCCTGGATACGATGGCTCCAAGCACTAAGCTTGAAGACAAGCTAAAGGGTATAGAAAATTTATGAGCATAGAAATACATAATTGGTCTCATTCTTGAAGAGAATGATCTTGTCCAATATATCAAGGATGAGATTGCAGAACCTAAAGAAGATGAAACCAAAGAGAAGTATAGAAAGGACTTGATTAGGGCAAAGAGAATCATTGTTGATTCTATCAAAGACCACTTGATTCCACAAGTGGCATCCAAGAAGACCCCAAAGGAAATGTATGATGGCCTTTCTAGAATGTATGAAGGAAAGAACATCAATAGGAAGATGAATCTGAGAGCTCAATTGAAGAACACCAAGATGAATAAAGGAGAATCCATTCAAGATTATTTCTCAAGGGTTTCCCAGTTCAAAGAATAACTAGATGCCATTGGAGATACCCTTGATGAAGATGAACTAGTCATGAATGCTCTAAATGGTCTCACTAGACCTTGGGAGTCATTCATCCAAACCATGTGTGTTAGAAAAGAAAGCATGAAGTTTGATGTGGTATGGGAAGATTGCATTCAAGAAGAAGCTAGGGTTGCCAACAGAGAAGCCTTGCTAAAAGAAGGTGACCAATCCTTGGCCACCCACACAAAGAGAAGAAGGAATAAATCCTACTGCAAGAAGGATAGTCACAAGGAGTCTCAACCTCCACAAAGATTTCAGAAGAAAAGAGGAACTAATCAAGAAAGAGATTACTCCCAATTCCAATGTTTCATTTGTCACAAAATAGGACACATTGCTAAGGATTGTCCTTCGAAGAAGAAGAAGGGCCTCCACCATAAAAGACATCAAGCTCACCTAGCAGAAGATGATAGTGAATAAGAAGAAGAAGAGGAAATGCCTAAGAAGAAAAGAGCTAGAATAGAAGAAGAAGATGCAGAAGAATATGTTCTATTCTCTACACTCTTTGGGTCTGTAACACCTGGAGAAGATACATGGCTTATTAATAATGGTGCTTCAAAGCACATGACAGGTCAAAAAAAAACTCTTGCGAAACTTGAAGAGAAGATCACTCCACAGAAAGTATCTTTAGGAGATGACAATCAATATTCCATCAAGGGAATTGGTGAAGCAAGCTACAAGCTTGATTCTGGAACTCCATTAAAGATGAAGGACATATTATATGTACTAGGTTTGGAGAAGAACTTACTTTCTATCTCAGCCCTAAATAAGAAAGGTTATAGGTTTACATTCATAGATGTACAAGTACTCATGTGGTCCAAAGAAAAATCAATTGAGGATGCAATTTTTATTGGTGAAGAGGAATGAGGTCTATACAAACTCAAGGGTCATCCAAAAGCTGCCCTTGTTCATAAAGCCACTAGCCCTAGTGAGCTATGGCATAGGAGGCTTGCTCACATTAACTACAAAGCGCTACCCCATGTAAGTAAAGTAGTCATAGGACTACCAGATTTGAAGATTGATCATGATGGCACATGCAAAGGATGTGCAAAAGGAAAGAATATCAAGAACCCATTTCCAAAGAGTGAAACAAAGACTAAAATTATTTTGGAATTGATTCATTCATATGTATGTGGACTAATGTGCTCCACATCCTTGAGTGGATATGAATACTACCTTACATTTATTGATGACTATTCCAGAAAGACTTGGATATACTTTCTAAAAGGAAAGAATGAAGTCTTTGGAAAATTTAAGGAGTTCAAAGCTTTGATAGAAAATCATTCAGAAAAGAAGATCAAAATACTCAGGACAGATAATGGTGGAGGATACACTTCAAATGATTTTGAACTCTTTTCTAAAGAAGCTGGAATCAAGAGGGAGTCAACCACTCCCTACAATCCTCAATAAAATGATGTTGCGGAAAGAAAGAATAGAACCATTATGGAAGCAGTAAAGACAATGATACATGATCAAGACCTACTTATGTATCTATGGGTTGAAGCAGCCAAGACAACAGTCTATGTGCAGAATATACTATCTCATAGTGCTCTTGAATTCAAGACCCTAGCAAAAGTGTTTACAGGGAAGAAGCCTGAGGTAAGCCACCTCAAGATATTTGGGTGTCTTGTATATATTCACATACAAAAAGAAAAGAGAACTAAGTTGGACCCTTCCAGAAAGAAGGGAATATTTGTTGGATGTTGTGAAGCATCCAAAGCATTTAGAATATACATCCCAGGATTCCACCATATGGAGATTAGTAGGGATGTGACATTTGATGAAGAAACAACTCTCAAGAAATCTAGGAAGTGCCAGTATGAAGAAGTATATGAAGAAGATGCACCTCCCGAAATTGCAGAGACTGTACCCATCCCTAAAGATGTAACACCTGAATACCATGATATGATAGAACCACAAGAACCCCCCCTTACAAACATATCAAGAAAGAGAAAGCCAGCATGGGCAAGAGACATTATACTAGGAGTAGAAAAATATGGAGCTCCTGAAGGCTCCACTAGAGTGAGCAAGAAACCAAATCCTTTCTCCAACTATATGGCTTTGATGTGTGATCTTATAGATCAACAACCTACTAGTTATGAAGAGGCAGTTCATAAGAAAGAGTGGGTAGAGGCAATGGCAAAGGAGTACCAGTCAATAATGAAGAATGATGTTTGAGATATAGTTCCCAAGCCAAAGAACAAAAGTGTGGTATCCTCCAAATGGATATACAAAATAAAGCATGCTGCGGATGGTAGCATTGAAAAATATAAGGCAATATTTGTGGCCAAAGGATTCTGTCAGAAAGAGGGAATTGACTGTGAAGAGACATTTGCACTAGTTGCAAGGTACACTTCCATTAGAACCATCATGGCACTTGCATCCATGATGAAGTGGGAATTACATCATATGGATGTAAAGACAGCTTTCTTGAATGGTGTGATTGAGGAGGAAGTGTACATAGAACAACCTCAAGGATTTGAGGTGGAAGATGGAAGAACCCATGTGTGCAAACTGAAGAAGGATTTGTATGGGTTGAAGCAAGCTCCCAAAGCTTGGCATGGAAGGATTGACAGTTTCTTGACAAGCTTGGGCTTTACCAAAAGTAAAGCTGATCCTAATCTTTATCTCAAGGTTATGAATGATGAACCTGTCATATTGTTGTTATATGTGGATGATCTATTTCTGACTGGAAATGGAAAACAGATTGTTGAGTGCAAGAAGAAGCTCTCTTCAGAGTTTGAGATGAAAGATATCAGATTGATGCATTACCTCCTAGGTCTGGAAGTATGGCAAGGCCCAGAAGGAATATTTCTCAACCAAGGAAAGTATGCTATGGAGATATTGAAAAGATTTGATATGTTGGAATGTAAAGCCATGGCCACCCCCATGGATTCCAATTTGAAGCTATTAGCTGATGACTCCTCAGAGTTAGTGGATATGACTCTGTACAGACAGATTATTGGGTCATTAATGTATCTGACGAATACTTGGCCAGATATATGCTTTGCGGTGAACACTTTAAGTCAGTATCTAGTGGGACCTACATGAGTTCACCTGATAGCTGCAAAGCATGTGATGAGGTACCTAAAGGGTACAAAAGATTTTGGTCTATGCTGTCGTGGAGATCATGACTTTAGATTGTATGGCTACACAGATGCTGATTGTGCACGAAGCGTATCAGATAGGAAGAGTACATCGGGTGGATGTTATTGTCTAGGATCTGCCATGATCTCATGGTTTAGCAAGAAGCAGTATAGTGTGGCTCTCAGCATAGCTGAAGTGGAATATATAGTTGCTTGCTCTGCTAGTTGTGAAGCTGTATGGCTTTGGAAGTCGCTAGCAGGACTATTTGAATTAGAGATGGACCCCACTATGATCCTATGTGACAACTAGAGTTGTATCAAGATGACAAAGAATCCAGTATTCCATGATAAGTCAAAGCACATAGAGATCTGATATTTCTATATACGAGATATGGTGCAGAAAGGAGCTATCAAGCTCGAGTATGTAAGCATTGACGAACAAGTTGCTGATGTGTTGACCAAACCTCTATCTCGAGTAAAGTTTGAGTATTTCCAAGACAAGCTTGGTGTAGTTCAGAAGGACCCTCCTTGAAAGGGGGAGTGATATGGTCGATATTCCTTGGATACTGGTATTGATGTGGATACCTGTATCGATGATGAGATTTCCTATATCGATGGTAAGGTCGATGATGAGGATACATGTATTGATGAGGATACTGTATTGATGAGGATACTGTATCGTTGATGTGGATACTTGCATTGATATTGAGGTTACCTGTTCCGACAATGAGGTTGATGATGAGGGTACTAGTTACGACGATGAGGTCAATGCATTGTCCCTACTAGACGAGGAGGGATTATATCATCCCTCGACTTAGGTCCCTGAATTGATCTATAGACATATGTCTCCGAGAAGTGGTCCCTAGTGGACGTGATAGGATTGCATCGTCCCTCAATGTTTTGGTTCAAAATGTACATGATAGGACTACATCATCCCTGAGCGCTTGGTTCAAAATGTATGTGATTGGATTGATCATCCTTAGATAGTAAATCGAGTAATTCTGAAAGGAAGGATAGTCTTAAATGTGATTGATATTAGATTAATCATCCTTAGACAATAAATCCAGTAATTCTGAAAGGAAGGATAGTCTTAAATGTGATTGAGATTGGATTAATCATCCTTAGACAATAAATCCAGTAATTTCAAAAGGAAGGATAGTCTTAAATGTGATTGAGATTGGATTAATCCAGTAATTCTGAAAGGAAGGATAGTCTTAAATGTGATTGACATTGGATTAATCATCCTTAGACAATAAATCCAGTAATTTCGAAAGGAAGGATAGTCTTAAATGTGATTGAGATTGGATTAATCATCGTTAGATAGTAAATCCAGTAATTCCGAAAGGAAGGATAGTCTTAAATGTGATTGAGATTGGATTAATCATCCTTAGACAGTAAATCCAGTAATTCCGAAAGGAAGGATAGTCTTAAATGTGATTGAGATTGGATTAATCATCCTTAGACAGTAAATCCAGTAATTCCGAAAGGAAGGATAGTATTAAACGTGATTGAGATTGGATTAATCATCCTTAGATAGTAAATCCAACAATTCCGAAAGGAAGGATAGTCTTAAATGTGATTGAGATTGGATTAATCATCCTTAGACAGTAAATCCAGTAATTCTAAAAGGAAGGATAGTCTTAAATCTGATTGAGATTGGATTAATCATCCTTAGACAGTAAATCCAGTAATTACGAAAGGAATGATAGTCTTAAATATGATTGAGTTTGGATTAATCATCCTTAGATAGTAAATCCAGTAATTTCGAAAGGAAGGATAGTCTTAAACATGATTGTGATTGATTTCGTAATTTTGAAAGGAAGGATCATGTGTGTTGCAGGGTATGCTACTATCATGATGTTGATCTTGATGATCTAGATGATGATGTTGTTGATCATGATGATCTAGATGACGATGTTGTTGATCGTGATGATCTAGATAACGATGCTGATAATCATGTGATGACAATACTGATGATCATGTGATGACGATGCTGTTGATCGTGATGACGATACTGATGATCATGTGATGACGATGATGTTGATTGTGATGACGATGCTAATGATCATGTGATGATGATACTGATGATCGTGTGATGACGATGCTGATGATCATGTGATGATGATGCTGATGATCATACTATTGATCGAGAGGATCCAGATGATGATATTGCTGTAGCTATTCAAGTGCTGCAGAAGATGAAGACTCAGTACTGAAGATGTTGATGTTCCAGTAACTGGTTGAGTTACTGATGATGTATGAAGAAATCTTCCAATGATTTATACATGTATCATGTATTATGTAGTTGATGACTCTTTGCTCCTGCAGACATTGTTATAATATCCTTCTCGTTAAGGGGGAGTGTTGAAATATTGTAGCTTCTAAGAATATTATATTTTTACTTTATTATTCCGAAGATGTTTCATTCCATCGATGGGACTTTGTTATATATCTGGAGATGTTTATTCCTCCGAGAGATTGTGGTAACTAGGGTTATTAGATCTCCCATGTGAGGTCGGCCCTGAGTTAGTTATTTAGGGGTTATTAGACTCTCTTAGGAGAGGTCGGCCCCATTAGGGTAAAAAGTCAGTCGGGAGATGAGTATAAGTAGAGGAGGTGTGTTCCTCACTTATCTCATTCATTCACTCACTTGTGATTGGCGCATAGGAGAGAGAGAGGTCTGCATAGGAGGAGAAGGAACTCTTGTTGATGACTACATCTTGTATTAGGTTGATTATCTATATTGAGGAAAGCTTTGCTGGGTTTTCTACCCCATGAGGGTTTCCCAGGGTAAATCTTTGTCTATCTTGTGATTGTGTTTCTTTTAGTGATCTTGCTTGTGAAATTAGGCTAAAATTAACAAAAATTTTAATAGACCACAAGATGTTTTCTATTTTCTCTCCTTCCCAATTAATAAAATGAAACTAAAAGAAATTTCTTTTACTAATATTCTACTTTAATTCCAATTCTTTTTCAAAGTTAATAATGTTAAATAAAATTAAAGATTTGAATAAAAAGTTTTATTATTTAATTTCTGCTTTATTTCTAATTCTTTTTCTCTTTTCAAATTAGTAAAATAAAACAATTTGGAATAAAGTATTTCTTAAATCTTATGTGAAATTTCCATTTATACAATTGATTAATTTCTTCCTTTGGTTCTTGTCTAGGTACCTCTTTAGAAGGCCCTTCCGACAGTTTTGTTTCTTTCTTCTTATGGGGAGTACTGCGTAGCAATCGGAAACCTTTACCGCGACCTTCCAACTACATTTTCTTGGAGACTAAGGGTCGATGATGAGGGATAAGGTCCTTATCGCATGCCCCTCAAATCATTGTACGCGACCAAGTCATCATGGCCTTGCCCATATGGTACACGCTTCCCTGGGTGAGGTGAAACGACTTCCTACCCATGCCTCGATTGCGATTTCAGGGTCAATAGTCTGTCATCGTACCCCTATGTGTTCTTTCTATTCTTACGACCCCTTTAATTCCATTGTGGTTCAGTCGGTAAATCGTCTTACCTACCACTGCACACACACACACTCAAGCACACATTAGTAGCGCTGCAGTATGAAATATTTCATCATCCATCATAATATCTCAGTTAGTTGAGCATATATTTCATTCACAGTTTTCTAATCAGTACATCATATCTATCATTCATCATTCTATCTCAATCAGTCGAGCATATGTAAGATTCAGTCATCCTATCTCAATCAGTCGAGCATATCTAACATTCAGTCATTCTATCTCAATCAGTCGAGCATATGTAACATTCAGTCATCCTATCTCAATCCGTCGAGCATAGCTAACATTCAATCATTCTATCTCAATCAGTCAAGCATATATAAGATTTAGTCATTCTATCTCAATAAGTCGAGCATATCTAACATTCAGTCATTCTATCTCAATCAGTCGAGCATATCTATCATTCAGTCATTCTATCTCGTTCAGTCGAGCATAACATTTAGTTATTCTATCTGAATCAGTCGAGCATATTTAACATTTAGTCATTCTATCTCAATCAGTCGGGCTTATCTAACATTCATTCATTCTATCTCAATCAGTTGAGCATATCTATCATTCAGTCATTCTATCTTGATCAATCGAGCATAACATTTAGTCATTCTATCTCAATCAGTCGAGCATATCTAACATTCAGTCATCATTCACTTCGTAAATTCGCAAATCATTAAGCAGAGCATTCATTTATTAAGTAAAGTATCGTTTTCTATAATTGTCGTTCATTATATCATTTTCATTTATCATTAGTCGTCATGCAAATGATCATGTGTTCTTTAGTCGTTCAAGAATTTTCAATACTCAAGGGACCAATTATTAAAGTTTATTCGGTTGGGTCACTTGGGAAGTGTCCTCAAGTCTACGGTCAGTCAATGTACGGAGGCGGGCATTACATATGATTACTTCGAGAATATCACTGTATATCAAATGTATGTAAAATCAAGATTTCTAAATGGAGAACTAGAAAAATAAGTGTATATAGAGCAGCCAAAATGTTTCTCTCATTCAGGTAACAAGGATTATGTATTCAAATTGAAGAAATATGTTTATGGGTTAAGGAAAGCACCAAGATCTTGGTATTCAAGACTAGCCAAGTACCCGCAACAACAGGATTTAAGAAAGGGTAATGTAGATAGTAATATATAGGTAAAGGTTTAGCATGAAAATATGATTGTTTTTTAGGTATATCTAGATGATATCATCTTTCGAAGTAATTATAACCTCCTAATTCAAGAAATTTCCAAGAACATGCAGAAGGAATTTGAAATGTCGATGCTTGGAGAACTGTCCTTCTTCCTAGGACTCCAAATATCTCAACTATATGATGGTATCTTTATCTCTCAAACCAAGTATGCAAAAGAAATGTTCAAAATATTTAATATGGAATATTGCAATCCCATATGTAACCCCATGATTACTGGTTGCAAATTAAGTAAACTAGATGAAGCAAAGGAAGTTGATAAAAAAATTTACAAGTCGTTGATTGGAATTTTTCTATATGTAATAGCTTCGAGACCAGACATAATGAAAGTTGTAGGGATGGTTGAAATATTTCAAGAAGCACTTATGGAAACACATGTTCAAGTCGTGAAAAAGAATCTTCAGATATCTCAAAGGGACTCTAGATTTTTGTTTATTGTATCCATGAAGTAGTGACTTGACCCTAGTGGCATATATAGACACAGACTTTGAAGGAAGTATTGATGATAGGAGAAGTATACGCAGAGAAACATTTTTCTTGGGTAACTGCTTAGTGTCCTAGTTGAGAAAGAAACAATCCACTATATCGCTATCTACAGTAGAAGGATAATACATTACAGCAGCAACCTGTTGTGCATAGGATCTATGTTTGAAACAAACCATAAAGGATGTTCAAGTGGAATTTTATTAGCCTATATTGATCCTATGTGACAACACAAGCACAATCAACATATCCAAAAATAATGTGATGCACTCCAAAACTAATTATATTCCAAGCAAATATCTTTTTGTAAGAGAACAAGACACCTAGCACATCGTCAAACTAGATTATGTGGACACCAAGGAACATATTGCAAACATATTTACAAATATGCTTCCACGAGATACTTTTGAATACATTAGACAGAAACTAGGCATTGTTCCCACTCCACACTAATTTCATACATGGAATAGCACATTAGAAGCAACACGAAACAAAGGGAATGAAGCATAAAGATAGGGGGAGCACCCCCTTTGGCATTGATGTCAAAGGGTGGGAAATACCAAGTAAAACGTCTTGCAGAGAAATGCTGAATCGATGTCTGCACAAGAATACTCAAATGATCAATTGGCATGTTGCACAGAGATAAATAGCTCACATTCAAGGGGAGCATAGTGTTTGGTTAGTGTTGACATCAATGCCAAAGGGGGAGATTGTTGAACTTTGGTGTTGTTATCAATGTCAAAGTGGTTGTTGGACTTGGTGTCTAAATGCTAGTTTGAAGAAGTATATAAAACTATGTGCGGAATTTTGAAATCCCACCTAGCTATGGTACTCTAGTGTGCAAGTCCCACTAAGCCAATGAACTGGTGCACAAGAACTAGAAATTCATGGTACCTCATTCACGCAAAATAAGACAAGTGGCATACGCTTGTGTAAGTTTGACCGTAAAGAAAAGAACAAGGGGTGTACCCATCTTAGAGAATCACAAACTTGTGGACACATCATTTGAGTAAGATGAGTATAAATAAGAGTGAAGTTGATGGACGAGAGGTAAGCTTGGAAGAACAAATGGAGTAATATTCTGAATTTGCAAGCTTTGGGTTAAATTAAATGCTTAGGAGAATCAGAGGCAATATGATTTGAGAAAGAGCGCAAGGTTACAAGACATGCGGAAGAACAAGGAGCAGTCGTGTAGACATAAGGAGCATTTGTGAGAAGGGCACAAGAAGCATGTGAATGCATATGTGTGCAGAATCAGTATAATAATTGGAACTGTAGTAGAATAGAGTGTAAGAGAAGTAGTGAACATAATTTAAACCATAATACGTCAGAAGTGAGTGCAATAGTCCCTACAACATAGCACAAAACACAGTGTGCACAGATCCAAAGTCAATGTGACAAAAAGACAACAACATCTATATCTCAGGGAAGTTGGATGGGGAAAGGAAAGGATATTGTAGTCTCCACTCAAGTTGGTGCATAAACATTGAGATTTGGTGCATGCGCAGAGGATTGGTGTCCTCAGAGGTTGGAGCCTGATTCAGTAAGTTGGTGCTTACAGAGAGGATTGGTGTCCTAATTATATGGGTGTCTAAATGATTTGGTGCTCACATAAGTGGATATTGGTGTTTCCCATATTTCTATGTAATTTAATTATATATATATATATATATATATATATATATATAAGTATCTTCAAGCATTCCAAGAACAATGTGTTTTTGTTGATGTGGTTTTAAATAACAATTGGTGCATGTTTCAAAAAATTTATTAATCTGCGCATGATATTGATTCACCCCCCTCTTATTATCATTAAGAATCCCAACAATAATTTTCATATTTAACCTAAAGAATAAAATAAATTGACTATTTGACTTGCAGTATAGAAGTAACTCAGTTATTTAACTTACATAATAATAGCGACTTAAATATTTATCTAACATAATAGAAATATCTCAAATATTTTGTTTGGATATTGTAAGTAATTTGAACATTTAAATAGTATATGAATTGAATAGCTTGACACATATATAATTTGCAAGAGTTGTAGGAAACACAGTTAGAACAACCGCATTCCATCCAACCATAGACGACTAAGTAGACAATATTCTTGCTTAGTAGTAACCCCCTAGAATAAAGCTTGACGCCATAGGGGCTAACATCCTGCTCTCTAGATACAATAGCTCATTCACAATAGGATTCTCACATTCTTAAGGATAGAATCACCTCTTTCTTAACTCAACAAAGCTCACACTTCTCAGAACTTGTCTAACACATTCTAGTGATCACATAACATATTTCTCATGCATACTAGATGACATCCTTCCCTCACACATATGGATATAAATAATGTTTTCCTTGGTCTTACACAAGGAACATGTTATACAACTTGACGAGAAATTTATACTCAAAATAAGAACTCTATCCATAAAAACCCATATTTTTTCATAAAGACACCAAAAAAAAATCCCAAATCAAAAAGTGGTGCTACTGTTAGAACCACTTTTTGATTTGGGGTAAAAAAAATAGAAATGAACCAAAACATTTGTTATTTTTGTTTGCAAAAACCTTAAAATCAAAATCTAAATTGAAAACAAATTATGCTATAGGTATCCCACTTTTTCAAAAAAAATAATTTTTATATGATTTTATCATAATTGAGAATTGTCCTTATTTAATCTCTTAGTAACACTATATAAAACTTGCATTCAGTTAAACAAAAATTATTCAAGAAATAATTTGACCGCTCTTTTCATATAAAATAAAAAAATTATGATATTTATCATAAAATCATATATTAAAACATAAGACGTAGAATTAATTCATATCAAAATTCAAGCACTCCTTTATAGTTGCCATACAAACAATGGAATATTAATAAAAAAGACAAAAATATTTCATGTGCAAATATTCAAATCAACACATGGATTTTGACACACCATTAGAAGCTACATTTTCTTTAGATGAATGATTGGACGAAGATGTAGATGACCCATATGATTCTCTACTATAAATGAATGCACTATTCATGTATGCCCAACATTTCATATGTCATATTCCTTCTAGATCTACACCTTGGTTAGCGGACTCCCATGTTGCAACTATTTCTGGTGCCAACGATATTTCTATAATCTCTATTGTCTTGGAGTGAAGAGTGACTTTCCTTGTCAACTGGAAGTCATAAAATAGTATGTCAAAATCCTCTAATTTCAAAATGTCTATGCGACGATGATTTACATTTTGACCCTTTCTTTTTCTCTTTTAGAAAATATTTTTCTCGATCACCATCTTCGGTTTGTACACACCATCAAATGGGTGTGTCTATTGCATACCAATGTACTTCAATAGATATAAATTATTCATTTCATTTATTGACCTTCATAACTTTTGCAATCCATAATGGATAACCACATGGATCTTCTGTGTCCAAAAATGCAATCATGCAACCCTCCTTAATATCTTGTACTGAGCCTCTATAAAGGTATTCCATCACCTCACACTGTGCAGATGATCTTCTAGACCCAATGTACATTTCCATTTCTTCTGGTTGATAAGGCTCAACACCTTCAGTCTCAACATTTCTCTCCTCATTTTCATTTGACATACTTTGTGGCCAACTAAATGGAGTCTTCAAAAAAATATCTCCATTTGTAGAGTTTGAAATTATGTCATTTTGCTGCATGAAAAATGACTCCCACCAAATAGAATCAACAACATCAAAATAGTCATATGTATCCTTGATAGATTTTTTTATTTCTTCCAAGAATTGAGAAGAATCAACATCTCTATTGTGTCGGCATGCATTTTGAATCTCAACAATTGATTGCAACAACGATAACTTTGAAGCATACATTTGACGACTTGGGATGAATTTCATAAATGCTAAACCTGTTGTAGGCCCCCATTCTACACTTGTTTAGTACTTCTTAACCCTGTTGGGTGTGGCCCAAGTTGGCATAGTTTTGGTGATGCGAAGTAAAGGTAAGCACAGATCGGAAAGTGAAGTCCAAGTGGCGCAGTTGGCCATGCGAAGTCTAAAGCATGGCACAATTTTGATGATGCATAGCGCCATTGCAACAACTATTTTTGGTAGAGAAGTATAAGTGCAGTGAGTTCCAACAGTGACCTATTTTGGGCAAGTGAATCCATGATTCCCGAGAGTTGGGTAAGGAGTAGTGTGGAAGCGGTTGAAAGCGACCTGTAAGCCAGAGCGGCAAAAACTGTAAGAAGCAAAGCCACGGGTCGACAGTGATAGGAAATCCAGAGTGGTGGAAAGGGACATGCCCCTATGCAATTAGAACCGTTCCGAGAGGACTGCGGTTGTCAGAAGGGAATCAGAGTCAGGAGTGGCACAAAAAGGCAGCCAGAGGCAAGTGGAGCATTTGTCGACTATGACAGGATGGGTTTGCGGGGTAACCGCACCATTTTTTGTAAATCTAGGGTTTTCGACCCACATTCATTGTGAAGACGTGACCTACGGGCATGATATATAAAAGGGGCAATTTTGTAAGGGAAGGGTCGATCTCTAAGTTGATTTCCATCGATCTCTCATAGTATTATTCTGAAGGACTAAGTATTGTGAATAGGCTCTGCAGCTGTGTGCGGAGAGACCCACTGAAGAGAGAAAGAGGCTCTACAGCTGTGTGCACAGAGACCTATTATAGAGAGAAGAGTCTTCAACTGAGTGTGCAGACTGGAACTGTTGAACCCTTCCCATTAATATAATCAATAGTTCCCATGGACGTAGCTTCCATCCGGGGGGTGAACCATGTAAATATCATGTTGTGTGGTTGAATCTGTGTGTTTTCTCTTGTTATGGTTAAGTTCATGCTTATAGTTGTATGTCTCTTCGCTTTTATATGTATTTTCCACATGAATGAGTGCTGAGAATAATATGTTAAGTGTCGAACATATATGCTTGAATGTTGAATGCATGTAATTCTGAATAAGTCAAATGCATACATAATTTTGGGTAAACACTAAGTCAGCGAAGTCTGTGTTAAGTGCGATTCCCTAGAAATGCAGTACTGAAACTGCGTTGTTGCGTTGTATTTCACCATATTGTATGAGATTGCGAAGTGCACAGTCCCATATGTTTTACGAAGTGTAGGGTTGTGCTGTCCTATTGTTAAATGGCCGTTTGAAGTGCGCAGTCCCAGGATCTGCTAGAGTATAAGTGATAGATGCAAAGTAGGTGTAACTTCGCGCAGTTCACCAGTCTGTTATCTGTGCATCAGCTTGTTTGCAGGATGTTGCCGAAAGGGCCGGTGAAGAAGGGTTCTGTTGGACCACAACTGTGCAAAACCTAGGTCAATACAAGAAATTTAACGAACAAGGTTCATACCCAACAAATGGTTTTGTTTCTGTGCTTGAACTGGTGATGTGTTTTGAATATTGGAATCCTGAGAGAAGATAAATACAAAAATGAGTGGATAATACAGAAAGAGATTTTGCAAGAAAGGAGAATACACACCGCATTTCTCTAACGAAGAGTGGTTGGAGAGATACTTATGGGAGGACATTTACGAAGTTTTCTTCGAATTATTCAACAACCATCTATATGAGTGGTTGTCAAGACTAGCAAAATAGAAAAATTGTTATCAAGGTGGAGAACCTACGACATGGACTCTAGAACTGGTTTAGAGACTTAAAGCGGTGGATATCCCAATCTCAAGAGCAGTAGACTTCTAGCTAGATAGTGTACCAGAAGGCTAGGTCACAAAATTTTCTATGGACACTATGAAGTCTTATAGCGCAGCCGAGGCATATTTCTTCAAAGGATTAAGAGTTCAGTACTTGAACAATCTCAGTCTATACATTAAAATCTTGTTAGCATAGAAAGGTGTCTTGAGAATGCAACAAGATCCCTATAAATTTGAGTCTATAATGTTCAGTAATATAGGCAGTGACACTGAGGAAAACATTCACACATTACGAAGTTGTAAAAGATACAAGTATAGTACCGAGAAGAGGCCTAAGGAACATGAACTTCACATCTCTCTAGAAATAGACTTACAGGTTGAGACTGATAGTGAAACAGAACCTCAAGTCCAATCATCCCATCACTCCGTAGAACCCTCCGATTGACGATAGGAATACTGCTAACCCATAAAACAACAGTAGTAGTAACACCGTAGGAGAAAGTACCTAGAACATTCCGAGCAGTAGTATACCTAACACATCACAGAAAACTATGCCTCCTAGAAGAAGAATGACAGACAACATCAAAATTCCGATATTCAAAGGAACGGGTATAGAAGACCCTGAGCAACACTAGTTTCTCTGTGAAGCCATGTGGAATGTTAAACAAGTACATGATGATGCTATAAGACAAGCGCAGTTAGTCACCACATTTAAGGACAGAGCGTTGAATTGGTTTTATGAAGTATTCTATTGGACAGAATAGGACCCTAGTGGATATCAAAACTGCGATGATTAGAGAATTTAGAAAACCAAAGTTAGAATCACAGTGTATCACATAACTCAAAGAAATCAAGCAGAAACCTAGTGAGACAGTGTGGGAATTTGACCAGAAGTTTAAAGCACTGCTATATCAAGCTATTTTTGACATAGCACTGCAACCGCACCAAGAGTGGTTCATAGATGCATTTTTGCCATACATTAGATTACCATTGATGCAACAAAAGGTTACTTCGTAGATATAGGCCCTAGAGATTGCGATGAAACTAGAGTCTTATCCTATAGCAGAGACTAGCACATGTATGATTCATATACAGACCCAACTAGCAAACTTGGCATTACAACTGTAGGATATGAAGAAAGGGAAAGAAACCCGAGAAGAGGTATGGTGTACAAAGTGTAAGGGAGAAGGTCACTCCAAAGAACACTACCCAGTATTTAAATATTACATCAATAGTGGAGCTCCAAACCCACTAAATTAGCAACAAGGACCATGGTGTGATATTTTTCGATGTAGAGAACATCGCCCAGAATATTGTTATTTACTCCAGAAGTATGTGCAAACACGTAAGAACTTATACTACACATTCTATAAATCAGTTGGCCATGATGATACCAACTGCAAATCCTATGAACTCATGATAGAAAGAAAACATGATGTCTACCGAGTACAAGAAGAAACACCGCATAACAATGAATATGTGCAATATGATCAAGGCGCATACATAGGACGTGGTGGATTCATAGGAAGAGGAAGAAACACTGGATAAGGAGGAGGAACATGTCAAATAGTATGTTATAACTGCGCTCAACTTGGACATCTATACAGAGATTACATGAATGCTTGTACTACCTGCAAACATTGTAAGTCTTTCGATTATGTCATTGAGGTAGGCCCTGTTTTGCAAGAAAAAATGCAAGAAAGAAGGCCAGAGGCCGAAAATAGGAACATACATATGATCGCAGCAAAAAAATGGAACACAGATTGTAACATTCATGCTGTGATCCGAAGTGGAGCTACGAAAGGTGAAGATCAAAGAATGAAAGCATTGACTTCTGAGAATCACCAGGCTAAGAAAAATCCTATTGAAGAGACATGGATAAGGAAAGCAACTGGGAAAACACCTACTTTCGAGCTGAACAAACAAAAAGAAGTCTTCATGGAAGCAAGAGAAACCTTAAAAGAACTAGAACCTGCCACTCCACAAATCAAGTTGCGAAGTGAGACTTCGCCTGTAAAGGATATGCTAGCTTCATATGATCACTCACGTACTGCAACAGATGCAATGAGTCATGTTGTGTAGCTATTATAGAGTTGCATGAAGTTGTTAAAACATGAGAATTCCTTAGTAGAGTCACAAATCCTGCTGATTAATTATGAGCAGTGCAATATAGTAAATGAAGCACAAAGAGTGCTTCATCATATCAAGAGCCATAAAAAGAACCGGAAGGGAAATGAGACTAAATGTGCAGATCAAAGATTTTGAAATGGATGAGATTATCCTTGAATTGGGATCAGAAGTAAATGTCTTGACAAAGTATACATAGGAACAAATGTTGAAGCCGAAGTTATCTTGGTCACCGATATAGTTGAGGCAAGCCAATGAGAAAAAGGTTATACCCTTTGGGAGGTTAGCAAGTGTCCTTGTTGACATTGATGGAGTGCGAAGTAGAGAAGACTTAGAAGTGATTGAGATTGTAGATGATAGTCAACCCTATTCTACACTATTGGGGATAGATTGGGCCATGGATAACCTCGCAATTATCAATTTCAAAAAGAAGTATATGATATTTGAAGGAGCAGATATCAAGGTCATCGCACCCTTGGATCCTTCACAAGGAACCAGATATACCGAACCAATAATAGAAGAATGCAGAGCGCAATATTTGGATCGTATCTACAAGATGACAGCGAATAAGGTAGATTACGTCAACCCAACCGATGATGGAACCTTGAGTTGGTGATGTGACAGTTCTTGCATATCAGACTCAGATGCAGGACTAGAGAACTGGAAAAGCAGAATGCACGAAGTGTCTGCAAGGAGATGCATTCAACTCATGAGATCACTACGCTGGATTGGAACAGAGGTAAGTCGAATCCCTACTTATGAGGCTTCACTAACACCCATAATTTTTTTCAAGAATATCTTATATCAGTTTCAAATGAACATAAGATAGTAGCACTGGATACAACACTGTGCGCTACACCTGCTAGATGGTGGGCCACACATAAGCAGAATCTGACCACGTGGGAGGAATGTAAGCATATGATGGAAATCAGATTTCTTGAAGAAACTGAGTTGGTACAAGTGAAATATAATGGACAAACTGATCCTAGAGACCACGTAGATCACTGTCTGAAAGCATGGACACATAGACAGCAAACATAATGGGTTCATCTATTTGTACACACACTAGAGCAGATCCCAAAGAACTAGTACACAGACATAGAACTGCGTAGAGGAATAGTAGAATGGTCTGTTATGATTAAGAACTTCCAATTAACTTTCAGCTTTGAGGATGGATGTCCAAGTATCAATGAAGCACTACAGGTCATCAAAAAGAAGGTATTCCAAGACACACCAGAACCTGTGTATCACCAACCGGAGTGGGAAAGACAGATAGAACATGCCTTGGAATGTTATAACTTCACATTAGATGAGGAAGAAGAGGAAACCGATGATGATTATCCATGCAATGTAAACATAGTTGAGTCAGAATTAAAGCGTGAAGTCGAAGGACCTCCATTGGAAATCCCAGATTTGAGTAATCCTGTGAAAAATCGAAAAGCGAACATTGGCACCACTGAAGAACTGAAGTTCTCTTCGATAGGAGATTATTGGGATGAAGAAATGGTTGCGTAGATAGAGGATTTACTTCACGAGTAGAAAGAGTTATTTCCTACGATGTTTTCCGAAATGAAAGGAATTTTGGGAAACTAGGGGGTCATGAAAATACCTCTCAAGCCGGATGCGAAGCCCATTAAGAAGAGACCTTATCCACTAAATCCGAGATATAAAGAAATGGTAAAAGAAGAGCTTGATAAGATGCTCGATGCAGGAATCATTGAACCTATAGAAGAGTAAGCATGGATAAGTCCTATGGTTATCCAGGAAAAGAAGAGTAAAGGCGAAATCAGGGTCCGCGTAGATCTCAGAAAGCTAAATGATGCATCACTACATGACCCGTTTCCTACTCCATTCATAGATGAAGTGTTAGACAATGTTGGAGGGAATGAGGCGTTCTCTTTCACTGATGGATTTTCTGGATACCATCAAATCGGAATTGATCCAACAGATATGCACAAGACCACTTTTTCCATAAAATGGGACTCATTTCAGTACATAGTTATGCCCTTTGGTCTGAAGAACGCACCTGCTATCTTTTCAAGAGTAGTTGTTGCTGCATTCAAATATTTTATCCATAAATTTCTAGAGGTATATTTTGATGATTGGACAATATTTGGTTTACTAAAGAACCATTATGCCAGCTTAAGACTGATGTTAGCGAAGTGTAGAAAACACTAGATCTCCCTCAATTTGAAGAAAAGCATCTTCCATGTTCCCTATGCAATTCTATTAGGACACATTGTCTGTAAACAGGGGATGATGGTTGATCCAGCTAAAATCATAGTTATTGTGAACTTGCCAGCACCTAATTCAATAAAACAACTATGCACTACATTGGGACACACAGGCTATTACAGGAATTTCATCAAGGATATGCATAGATAATTGTGCCTATGGAAAAATTGTTGAAGAAAGAAGCAAAGTTCATATGAACTGAAGATTGCCTCTGGACACACTGAAGGAAAGGATGGTAACTACGCCTATCTTAGTTTTTTCGGATTGGAGCAAGCCATTTCATGTACATGTAGATGCTTCATCCACTGCACTTGGCATTGTGCTAGCGCAACCAGGTGAGGGAGGTATTGACCATCCTATTTCATTCTCAAGAAGGAAGCTGTCCTCAGCAGAAAATAATTATACCACCAAAGAGAGAGAAGGTTTAGCTATGGTATATGCACTGCAGAAGTTCAGGCACTATCTGCTAAGTGTGCACTCTTGTATGTTTACTGACCATTCAACTTTGAAATACCTGGTCAACAAACTAGTATTAGGGGGAAGAATCTATAGATGGTTATTACTCTTTCAAGAGTATGATTTTGAAATCGTTGTTAAGCAAGGAAGGCTAAACTCAGGACTTGACCATATTTCCAAAATTGAGTCAGGTGAAGAACCTACAAACCTAGAAGATCGTCTACCAGATGTGCAGTTGTTTTCTATCCAGATAGCAGATGACTATTATAAGGACAATATAGAAATTTTGACCACAGGTTTGGCAATAACAGAGTTTACTACGTAGCAGAAGAAGAAACTGGTAATTAAAGCAGTAGAATTCACCATAATTACAGGAAAACTATACAAGCTAGGACCGGATGAAGTAATGGGCATATATGTGCTAGAACATGAGAAACCATTGATACTAGCTGAAGCACATTCAACAGTGTCGAGAGGCCATTACGCAGGAATAGCCACTGTGCAGAATATATTAAGAGCAGGACTATGGTGTCCTAAAGTCCACAAGGATTCAAAGAAACATTGTCGTAGTTGCGATGTTTTCTAGAGGACATGGAAGCCATCTCGTATAGATGAGATGCCAATGAGGCCATAGATGACATTGAAAGCCTTTGATAAATGGGATATTGATTTTGTGGGACCTATCAACCCACCAGGAAAGCGAACTGGTTCGAGATACATTATCACAGCTACAGATTATCTAACCAGATGGGTAGAGACAAATCCAGTAAAGGACTGTAGTGCAGTTACTGCCGCGCAATTCATTTTTGAAAAAATCATCACAAGATTTGGATTTCCAAATATCCTAATGAGCGATCAGGGAACAAACTTCTTGAATATAAACATTGAAGCCCTGATTGAAGAATTCTAGATTTACCATCAGAAGAGCACACCATATCATCCACAAGCTAATGGCATTGTCGAGGCTTTCAATGAGGTGTTGGAAAATGTGCTGACTAAGGTATGTAATATAAACAGGGATGATTGGGATCTGTGAATATCAGCTGTGTTATGGGCATAGAGGACAACTTGAAAGACGTTGACAAGCCATACACGTTTCAGGTTAACTTATGGGCCGGAAGCTGTGATGCCAATGGAATACATAGTACCAAGTTTGAGAATTGCAACATTCATAGGCATGGCAGATGATGAAACAATGGAAGAAAGGATACTACACTTGGTTGGGTTGGAGGAAGATCACTTCATTGAAAGATTTCACCAACAAGTACAGAAAGACAAAGAAAAAGCATGGCATGATCGCCACATCAAGCATGAATTCTTTCGGGTACGAGATCTTGTCCTCCTCTATGACAATAAATTCATGACGTTTCCTAGAAAATTTAAAATGCATTGGTTAGGGCCATATATTGTTAATCATGTTACTAATGGTGGCATAGTTCAACTAACCAAATTAGCAAGAGAAAACCTACCAGGTCTTATTAATGGAAGTAGACTAAAACCCTACATGGATAGTCCTACTTCACCAGGCCCTCGGTGATCACCAGCGAAGAAAATTCTAAGTGTCAAGTGCAGTTGAAATTGGACACTAAGGATTATAGAATAAAGATCCTGCACACAATTTTGGTGAAATATGAAGTTCCATGACATATCAGATGCACAGTGCACGTTGAAAGCACAAATGCGAAATGCACATTGAAAGTGCAGATACGAAGTGCACACCAGAAGCTGCGATGCGAAGTACAAAGAAGAAGCGCAGCTACAAATTTAAACATGAAGGAGCACAAGTGTGTAGAGAAACTGTGCAAAAATATTTTTTCCAAGGCATGAGCACAATTTGAGGAAACTAGCCATTAAAATGTTGGTCGAAAAACTAGCCGTTATATAGTGCTTTTACTGATGATCGCTTGTGCATTTAACGCAAATTTAGATGTTATGATGCATTCAATGAAGGAAAAGACCAAGATCCTCGGCAAGTTTTACCAACGGTCCCAACATTTAATGCTCATCTAGCTGTTTATGGGCGCGGATCAAGCCTAATTGCAGCTATAAATAATGCTAATAGTAGACTTGTGGGTTTTACTGCAAGTTTTCAATTTTCTCCGCAAGAACAGTTTCATTTTTTTCAACAGTGAGTGCCAAGCAATCTCAACAGTATATAGACCGACTTCCAGGTGAATGTATGGGAAATCTATAGTTGAGAAGGTTGTGAAGGACTTTAAATGCTCTTGGGTTGCGGGGTTGATGAAAATTCCCATTAAGAAATCTATTTCACAGAGAGGTTCCGAGTCAAGAAGCTCACCCCGCAACACAACAAGCATACAATGAAAGGATAAGGGACCCCTTAAGGAACCTGAGAATCTGAAGGCACCAGGAAAGCCAAAGCCTGGACTGCCATTGCCACAAGAGGACAACCCCATTTACCTAACACATGAATATATCCCACCAAGAAGGCTCGATGCTCCAGCAGTTACCTTGTTGAAGAACGTGCAGTATGACATTCCAGTATTGTTGATTTCTGGTGGAAATCCAAGCGAACTTGCTTGGGAAAGTAGAAGGATGCAAGTTCACAGACCATAATCTCCTAGAAGTGAAATACCCGAAAGTGACAAAATATCCTCAATTTCAAGCTAACAAGTACATGTGCCGAAGGGAGGATGCAAAATCAGGAAAACCTATCATCATTCCATAGGATTGGCTTAAGCAGTTGGCACCCTCTTGCTTGCTGCATCTCCTGTGTATACCCCACTTTGAGCGAAGTCTTGAATGTACTGCGGAGGTGTGCACTCTGATATCATGCATGCACCAGGGATTCCTATGGCTTGACCGCAAAATTGACATCAATGTCGACCTCATCTATAGCATCACTCATTTTAGTAAGCGAGGTGATGATGTTGCCAAGGAGTTCATGGGAAAAATAAAGGATAAAGATCTTGCAAAGCAAATGAAAGAAGAATATAAAATAGTAAAGGGGAAATGAGGCTTTATCACAGACGAAATTGAAGACAGAGCCACAAAGTTCACCGTCTAGCTGCTCCTAGGCAGGATTTTGCGAAAGTGTAGACCGATGGAAGTGTAGGCCTCAACAATTCTTCTCACTACGAAGGCCAAAGATGGGAACCCATACAATTGGGCTAGTTATCTGCTGAATGAATTTTTGGTTGATGTTTGTGAAACCCTGGAGATGGGAAGCGCATCCCACTACATGTGGCTGATGATATTGATTGCTTTTATAGGATGGAAGGAGCCACTATATCAGCACAACCTTCCAATTCTAACCGGATATTTCCGAGCTGCGAAGTATGCCAATATGTGAGAAAACGCACGGCCAGAACGACAACGTGTAAATAATGAGCAATTCCGCACCTACTATGGCCAATTGTGCGATGCAATATTACGCACTCCGTGCATTTCAAAAGATATGACCACAATGTTTCCTCAGAGATGTTATTTAAGGTTGATTTGCACTCCATACATTTAGCCAAGGGCCGAAAAGTAGAACCCAGTATGGTTCCTTATGGATCTTACCAGTTGGATGTGCCAAGGATTGAGCTATCCATAGAATACTAGCCACCAGAGTGGAAGGTAGACACACCATTAGAAATCCATTCTACATTAGATGAAAGCAACAATAAGGTTCCAATCCCTGAAGAGGAAACAAAAAAAATACACTACTGAAGTGCCAAAAGGAGAAAAGTGAAAGGATCCTAAAAGTTAGGTACTCAAAAAAGGACCAAGGAAGAAAAGTAAGCCAACCAAGGCCAACCTAGAAGCACAGTAGCATGAAGACAACTATGATTGCATCGCTCTGCACATAGGCAAGTATCTAGAGGAGGCTATCTCTATAAAAGATAGTAAGAATGAAGAGGCACAAGCGAAATTGATCCAGAACCTATCAGAGCTCAAGCTTATGGTTGCAAAGATAGAACAAGTCCAGCAGGACTTGATTGAAGAATCTTATTCAGAAGGTAAGAAAGGTGAATCTAGTAGATGAAGGAGAAGGCCATCGACCGAGACAATGAAACCTTTCCTATTCAGAATGCATCCAATCAACATCATTTTCCCTAATGAGGAGATGGATGAAGGTGCGAATTAGGTAGAGCACCTTGACATTAAGATTGGCATGCTACCTCTTGAGGGGTTACACGATCTGCATCTGCAGGGTTTCGAGGAGATAAGAGATAGAGACATCGTCTCTTACAACCAGAATGTACACATAGAGGAGAGCTACAAACAACTAGCATACGAATGTACGCAAAAGACCACCGAACTAACCAAGGCATAGGAAAAGAAAAGAAGGATGGAAGAGACAGTTGCTACTGTCTGTGCACAAATATTTGAATGCGAAGCGTAGCCAGAGTTAGAAGATGCGATAGTAGAGATTGGCAAGGTGGTAAGCAATCTGAAAGCAGATATGGCGGACATGGATATCTCCCATAGGGAAGAGGTTTCTAACCTCGCAACCCAGCAGCCACCTACTACACCACCAGAGATTGGAGAAGGAAGAGTCATAGCACTAAAATATTCAACAGATATTATCTCAACTGGAATAAAAAAATGTCAAGATTTGTTGGAAGAGGCTACGAAGGTATGGGATATGTTGCAGGAGGATCCTGTTCGGATATCAACATCATCATTTTCAGGACCTTGCATGCAATTAGGGTTTCGATGCATTTTTGCATGCATCCCAGTCACCAGGTTGATGCCTCTAGCACCTTAGCCACTTCATTCTAGCACCCGAGAGCTTCTTACATCAGAGTTTCATCCCTCCTAGTCAGGAAGGCACCCACTTCTCGCCTACTGCCAAAGAAGGGCACACTTCTTCACCTACCACTTCAGTTACACTCAGTTAGCTCTGATTCTCCTTGATTTGAGGCTAGTTTCACTCCTGACTGACTGTTTCACTCCATTGGACCTCCAGATTGACTAGATGACTTTTTCTGACTTCAGTTAAGCCTCACATGCGCCCTCCACTGAGCCTCCTTCCATATATCAGTGCTACACACTTCAGTTACACTTGTTACACTTAGTTAGACTCAGATTGACACCTAGATGATTGGTTCTTGTGCATTGATGACCACCACTGATTGATGATGAGGACTCCTAGTTGGAGCCAAGCTACACCATTCATTAATTTGAATGACCTTCTTAGTCAATTCGAATTACTCAGTCATTGTTACTATATTGTATTGTAATTATTCACCCTCATTGGGATACTGAGCACTGATGCATGTTTTGCATAGTTTTACACCATATTTTCTATGTTCATCTGTTGTGATTGATTTACTTGTTCAATAGATATGCTGTGACTAATTTTATAGATCCTTCCCTACAACAGATTTAGGATGACTTGAATCAATGATAGGAAGAGCTGGACGCTGTGAATGCGGTCATGAAGACATTGACGCCTAGAGAGAAAATCCAAAAGTTCATGCAAGTCAAGGAATTGACAAGAGAATTGAAAGTTTTGAGGGACAAGGAGACTGAGACATCAGTGAGACTATAGCTAGTGAAAGAAGAGGCGCTCGCCCTAACTGATGAAATCGAAGAAAAACTGCAGGAACTCTGCACCCCGAAGAAGATAGTCTAGGACTATGCTAAGGAAGACGTTTACGAGGAGCTGTTGGAAATTGTTAAGGACTTCGAACAAGAAACAAAGGAAGCAATTGCAAAGCTGAGCACAACTCTTCAGGGCTTCATTGAAAAATTGACGCCTCCAGAGGACAAGGAGCAAGAGAAAAGTGGATCAGAGACGATCTGCGAGTAAGTGTTAGGGGCATGTTGGGCGTGGCCCAAGTGGCACAGTTTTGGTGATGCGAAGTAAAGGTAAAGCACAGATCGGAATCCGAAGTCCAAGTGGTGTAGTTGGCGATGCAAAGTCTAAAGCATGGCGTAGTTTTGATGATGTGTAGAGCAAATGCAACAACTATTTTTGGTAGCGAAGTACAAGTGGAGCAAGGTCCAGCAGTGACCTATTTTGGTTAAGTGACTCCATGATTCCCAAGAGTTGGGTAAGGAGTAGTGTGGAAGTGGTTAATAGCAACCTGTCAGCTAGAGTGGCAGAAACTGTTAGAAGTAAAGCCATGGGTTGACAGCGATAGGAAATCCAGATTGGCGGAAGGGGACATGCACTATGCAGTTAGAGCCATTATGAGAGGATTGCGGCTGTCAGGAGGGCGTCAGATCTAGGAGTGGCACAGAAAGGAGGCCGGAGGCGAGTGGAGCATCTGACGCCTATGACATGCCAGGTTAGTAGGGTAGCTGCACCATTTTTGGTAACTCTAGGGTTTTTGGACCACATTCATTGTAAATACGTGACCTACGGGCATGATCTATAAAAGGAGCAACTTTCTAAGGGATGGGTGGACCTCTAAGTTGATTTTTGTTGATCTCTCATAGTATTGTTTTGAAGGACTAGGTATTGTAACGAGTCTCTATAGCTGTGTCTGTAGAGATCCACTGAAGAGAGGAAGAGGCTCTGCAACTATGTGGGCAGAGACCTATTGTAGACAGAAGAGTCTGTAGCTAAGTGTGCAGAATGGAATTGTTGAACCCTTCCCATTAATATAATCAACAGTTCTCGTGGACGTAGCTTCCATCCGGGGGGTGAACCACATAAATATTGTGTTGTGTGATTGAATCTGTGTGTTTGATTTTGTTATGGTTAAGTTCATGCTTATAGTTGTATGTGTCTTCTCTTTTATATGTATTTTCCACATAATGAGTGCTGAGAATAATATGTTAAGTGTTGAACATATATGCTTTAATGTTAAATAGATCATTTTGGGTAAACACTAAGTCAATGAAGTCTGTGATATGTGCAATTCCCTAGAAGCGCAGTACTGAAACTACATTGTTGCATTGTATTTCACCATATTGTATGAGCTTGCGAAGTGCACAGTCCAGTATGTTTTGTGAAGTGTAGGGTTGCGCTATCCTATTATTAAATGGTTGTTTAAAGTGCGCACTCCCAGGATCTGCTAGATTATAAGTGATAGAAGTGAAGTTGGTGTAACTTTGCGCAGTCCACTAGTCTGTTTTCCGCGCATCACCTAATTACTATCCAACAATCCCATAGTATTTTCTTCCCATAAATCTTTTTTATACAAAATTGATGTTGAAATATAATGCAATTAAGTTTCTCAATGCAACTTTCTTCACCATACAATATCAAAATAAATCTTCGCATGTCAATAGTTTCCTCCAATGTTAGTACAATGAGATATATACTATTTTTTTTGTAATAATTTCAGTTAATGATGCCAAGATCCCAACATTCTTCCTCCCCAATGTCACTAAAAAACAACTAAATATTTTATCAATATGGTCATGTGTATGCCCAACAAGAAGGAAACCAAATTTAACCTTCTAAAAAATTCCCAATTCAACAAGCATGTTTAGATAACCAAACCCAATCTGACTTTTGTTTTCCCGGATGGTGTTTTCGAATTGCAGATATAGAACTTGAGGAATATTACCAGACCAATGAGTCAACACATGGTGAATTATTGTAATGGTCAGATTTGCATCATTATGAATATTGGGAGCTATAAAGTAAACCCTTGAGGACATTTGACCATTAAAAACCATAGAACCAACCAAGTGAAACTGAATAAAATTGTCCTGCTTTAAATTCTTTGGTACACGAACAAAATGTGGAAAAAGTGTTTGTTTTGTTTCTTGTTTTTTGTTTTTTTTCATCCATGCCATCAATTATAAAACCCATATACTTATGTGGTTCATAATAACACTTCTTGCGATGTTTGTATAAATTTTTCCATTCCACTGATTATTGATTGCGATGTGCTTGAAGTTCTTTAACAACGGAATCTAAAAATAAAATAAAAACAAAACATTGATGAGCTTTCGTAATAGATATTTATTCCAAAAAAATAAAGTTGTTAGAGACATACCTCTCTCTATCCATTCTTTTTTTAAGAGAAGAAAATATAATCCAAACCCCCATCCTTGACCTCTTAGGAATACAAACATTCTTGAACTCTGTTTTCCATAGTCTTGTAAAATATGCATATCTAATGAAATTGTTATTTTCTGGAATGTGTATGGTTTCTCTATTTGGTATACTCTCTCCATGCATAGAAAAGAAGTCACGCATCCATGACATTGAAATGTTTGTTATCGTCCCACTAGCTCGTGCATCATATTCTTTAGAATAAAATGTAGGATCCTCTTCTAGCCTTGTCTGAATTTTTTATAGTCTAATATTACTAATTGAGTGGATTATTTTGAATGCCCTTATGCAAAGAAAAATACTTCCAATGCGATAATCATAACCTACCTTTGTAGAAATCATGCACCCTACCAAATATGCATTTTGCATATTTTTTTTCATTGATAGATATGCTCACCTTTTCTCTAAGGAATAATTATAGTGTAAATGATTCAGACAATGTTTTTGGCAACAATCACTTGAAATCAAATCAGTAATAGAACTGGGACTTGTGAGCAAATATTTCCTAGACCTTCTATAACTAGAATGCTTTGGATTGATATAAAATGACCTAGTCCTACACTTAATAATTCTCATTGGTGCAGTTTTCCTTTGTGTTTCATCAACCATTAAATCATCCTCATTAGAATGAATATCCTCATCAATGTCAGGAATACCATCCCTCTGATTGAAATTATCATCACCAAAATTAGTAGGAGAATAATTGTCCTCATCAGTATCAAGTTTATCACTTGAGGTTAAATCAACATCATTGCCAGGTTCATCATCACTGAAATCATCATCTGTCCCATTAAAATCCTCGATTGGAGGAAAATCATCATCAATGGCATCAAAATCCTTGCTTGGAGGAAAATAAACTTCATTATTATCAGTTCCTTCATCCTCACTAGAATCATCATTTGTCCCTTTAAAATCCTCACTTGGAGGAACTTCATCATCAGTGCCATTAAAATCCTTGCTTGGAGGAAAATCATCATCGGTGCCATCAAAATCCTTGCTCGGAGGAAATTCATATTCACTATTATTCGTTCCCTCATTCTCACCAAATTCATCATCCGTCCCATTAAAATCCTCGCTTGGAGGAATATCATCATTGTTGCCATTAAAATCCTCGCTTGGAGGAAAATCATCATTGTTTCCATTAAAATCCTCGCTTGGAGGAAAATTATCTTCACCATTATTGGTGCCTTTATCCTCACCAAAATCACCATTTGTCCCATTAAAATCCTCACTTGGAGGAAAATCATCATTACAGCCATCAAAATCCTGGCTGGGAGGAAAACCATCTTCAACCTTGTTGTTTCCTTTATCCTCACCAAAATCATCATTTGTCCCATTAAAATCCTCGCCTAGAGGAAAATCATCATCTGTGCCATCAAAATCCTTGCTTGGAGGAGAAACATTATTAGTTCCATTAAAATCCTCGCTTGAAGGAAAATCATCATCGGTGCCATCAAAATCCTTGCTTGAAGTAGAAACATTACCAATCCCATTAAAATCCTTGCTTAGAGGAAAATCACCATCAGTTCCATCAAATTCCTTTCTTGGGGGAGGAACATTATCAATAACATCAAAATCCTTGCTTGGAGGAAAATCATCAATAGTGGCATTAAAATCCTCTCTTGGAGGAAAATCATCTACACCATCATTAGTTCGTTCATCCTAACCAAATTATTATATATCCCATCAAAATACTCGCTTCGAGGAAAATTAAGTTTGTTGTCTTGTAAATCCTAGCTTGGAATAAAATCTTGGCTTGGAGGGAAATCAATGTTTGTGCCTTGAACATCCTTTCTTGGAGGAAAATCTTGGCTTGAAAGAAAATCATTGTTAGTGCCCCGAAAATCATCGCTTGGAGGAAAATCATTGTTGATGCGTTGAGAATCATTTCCATGAGCAAAATCATCATTGGTGCCTTGAAAATCGTCACCTGGAGGAAAATTTCCATCATCTTCCTCAGTGTATTTAAAATCTCCACATGGAGGAAGCTCTTCATCATCATCATCAATGCCTTTAAAATACTCACTTGGAGGTAAATCATCATCGATGCCTTTGAAATCCCACTTGAATTAAAATTTCCACCATCTTCATGTACATCTTCAAACATTGATATTGATTCAGACGAGTCCATAAATTTTCACTAAAAAGTATAAGAGAATGAAATTTTCTCACACTCGTCACCAAAAAGCACAATGGTGCAACTTTCAACCCCCAACAATCTTATAGATAAAAGAATGAAATGGTTGGATGCTCAATCGATAGGGGTAAATGTTTCTTCAAAGTCTATTCCTCCAACCTATGCATATCCATTGCATACCAAACTTGCTCTATTTTTTACTACATGTCCATCCTCGTTTACTTTGTTCCTAAAAACCCATTTGGTACCAATAACATTTTTATCCTTGGGTCTTGGAACAAGTTCCTAGGTCTGATTCTTCTCAACCTGATTTAATTCTTTTTTCATGGATTTAATCTAGCGTTTATCAGTCCTTGCTTCATGAAAGTAGTTTGGTTATATTTTTTATAGTAAGGAGAAATGTACCTCTTCTATGATGTTTTTTAACAATTTCCTTCTTGTTTCTACACCATCATTTTGATCACTGATAATGAATTCTTCAAAATGATTCTTTTGGACATATCTAAATAGAGTCTTTGTGTTCGGTCTTCTTTCCTCTTCTGATTCTTCTTGATACATTTCTTCTTGTCATTCTTTTGACTCCCCTTCTTCCAGTAGGTCTTCTGATGACTGTTCAAATGTTGACTAATCATCATCATCCTCTACACTTCTATGTGTGAATGTTTCATATACCCGCAAATTAGGAATTTCCACCATATTCTTTAGTCTTATATTGTAACATTTATATGCCTTGATTCGTGTTGCATATCCAAGAAATATTCCTTCATTAGATCTGGAATCAAATTTTCCTATATTTCTCGTCTTTCTCTTGATACAACACTTTCTTCCAAATACTCTGAAATGCTTAATATTGGCTAGCCTGTCTTTCGAGAGTTCATATGGAGTGATGTTGTTGTCTATTATATATTGAACTCTATTAAGAATGTGAATAGTAGTACGAATAGTCTGAGTCAAAAAAATATCAGATAATTTGGAATCATTTAACATTGTTTTAGCCATTTCCTGCATAGTTGTATTTTTTCTTTCTTCCACTCCATTTTTCTATGGAGTCATGGAAGCTGAAAAGTTTCTTCTAATTCCATGTTTCTCACAGAAATATTCAAATTTATTTGAGGTATACTTACCCCCATTGTATGATCTTAAATAGTTAATTTTTAATTTAGTCTCATTCTCAACTGATTCCTTAAAATTTTTGAAACATTCAAATGTCTCTGATTTTTTATTAAGGAAAAAGACCCATGTCATTCTAGTATAATCATCAATAAAGAGATTGAAATAAGACTCACCATTAAGACCTTTGGTTCTCATTGGGCCACATAGATCAGTGTGCACTAGCTCCAACGGTTTTGTTGTAGAATATTCTTTTGTCTTAAATATTACTCTTGTTTGCTTTCCATGCAGGTAGTGCTTGCAATAGAATTCAAGTGTTTCATGATTTTTGGAATTTCTCTTACTACTTTTATTTTGTTGATTCAGATCATATTATCAAAGTTGATGTATCCCATTCTTTTGTGCTAGAACTAGTTTTCATCTATTTGTCCCCTGCGACATTTATATTCTTCTCTTTTATCTAATATATATACTTTGTTTGGGGTTCTATATGTCGTTGCTACCAATCTGCTAGTGTCCTTTTTCCTTATTTTACATTTCTTGGATTCTTGGAATCAAATGTAAGAATATGTCCTTGGTCACACATTTGGATTACACTAAGAATATTGTGCTTCATATTTTCAACAAGACATTTTCAGCTTTGGTTTCTTTATCCCCAAGACTAACCACACCTTTTCCAAGAATTCTAGCAGATCCATCATCTCCAAAACAAACACAACCTCCCTTTTGTTCTTTAAATTTCAAGAAACTGTCTTATTTCTTGTCATGGGTTTGGAACAACCAATGTTAATATACAAGTGACCTATTTTTCTCTACGCATGTAAAGCTAGGTTGCATCCTTCTTGAATTTGTTGGTCTATCCTTTTCTACAAGAATTTGATAGAGTTTCTTTTACCGGGCATATTCTTGGTTTCAACAACGGAAACAAATGGTAACTGATCTGTGCATTCATGATCGTTATGTCCATAATCGTGAAATTTATGACACTCAACACCTAACTTCAAAGGGACGAAGGAATTGAAATTTTCTTTCGGAGTTCCAACTGGCCTTCTGGTATTATTCTTTCTTGTTTCTCAATAAACTTTGGTTTTTCTTAACACTCTTATTTGCATAAGCTTTGCAATCTACTGCTTTATGACTAAAATTGTTACAAAAATAACATTTTCCCAAGAAAAGAGTTTGATACCTTGTAAAGGTATTTCTATGAGATTATGCATTTCCAGTTCTCTCGAGAGGTAAATTCTTGTCTTGTTCTTCGAAATTATGTTCCTTTCTTGAAATAGACCCTTTAATCACATATACAAAACTTCTACTATATGTTGAATTTTTTGAAGTTGAACCTTCATAACTTAATCCTGAATTATCAAATAATGGTCTCTGGCTATTTATAATTGTATCCAAGGCTTTAGTACTACCATTAAAAATATGTTGAAAATCCAACCGTACATTCACCTCTTGTAGTTCCCTTTTAAAATAGATGATTTCAATCTCTAATTTATCATAATTTTATTCCTTTTGTCTCAGTTGTCCTATTATGTTTGATAGTGATTCATCTAGATATTTATTCTTCTTTCTTTATTTATTCAGTTCTTCAAAGGAACTAATAATCTCTCCTTCAAAATCTACTTCAGCCATTTCTTCGTCATTCGATACTCATGTTCTAGGTCTTCTTCCATTTCTATGAAGATCATTTATTTATCATCTTCGTCAGATGAACTACTTTCATATTTGGAATACAAACTCTTTTTCTTCCTATATTCATACTTGTTTTGTTGGTGCATTTTCCTTTGTTATCTATAGTTAATGTCCCTTTCATTGTCACTATCCTTGGTTTCCTTGTGCAGACATTTGGAGGTAAAGTCACCTACTCTACCAAATTAAAAACATTTGAAAGGTAAATTATCTCTATATTTTTTGTGACCTCTTTTGAGGTTCTTTACCAAATTTGATTCTTCATCATTTGATGCATCAGAGGATTCTTTGTACTAATCCATTTTGATACATTTTGTCTTCTTTGAAGCTTTGAAGGCTACCTCTCTTCTAGAAAGGTCTTATTTTTCTATCCTCATCTCATATGTAGTAAGAATCCCATGAATTTCATCCATATTACCTTTGTCTTCTAGAACTGATATTTTGGGGTCAAGCCTTGTTGGAAATGATAATAATAACTTTTGTATTACTACTGCCTCAACAATTTGTACTCCAAGACTTCTGATGGCATTAACAATTTCATCTACTCGGAGAAGATAAGAGGACATATTTTCTTCTTCCTTCATCTTCAGAGGTTCAAACTGTCCCGAGTAGGTTTGTAACTTTTCCTTCTTAACCTTCTCATCCCCCTCATAGATGTTTTTAAGCTTATCCCATACTTCTTTAGCTGATTTGCACTACATGACTTTGGTGAATTCTGAATCAACTAAACCATATAGTATTGCATTCCTAACCCTGATATTACACTCATATAACCTTTTGTTAGCTGTAGCAAATGGTGTGGTCTCGAGAAATTTATATCCATTCTCAATAGCTTACAAGACATCGACTCCCAGGGAATGTAAGTATACTTCCATCCTTATGCTACAGAAGGTGTATTTTGAACCATCAAACCTTGGTACTCTATTCGTCAAAATTTCTTCTTGTTTATCCATTTTTGTGGAGTAATCTATCTTCCACTTGTTAAAATGTTCCTGAAGCAACCTTGTCTGTTACCACTTGTTGGAATTCTTAATGATACCGAGAGACGTGCAAAAAATGATTGAAGAAACACACACACACACACATATATATATTGTAATGTCCCTCAAAATACAAGCTAAAAAATTTCTTAAGGGTTTCCGTATTGTCGTGAAACATAAGTCTACATAAACTAACTTCAACACTGATAACTTATTTGATTTTCTCCTTGTAATTAAGTAAATTAACTTCAACACTGAGAAGTTGTGTGGTGTTTCCTTGTTTGCACTCCTTGCATTTATGTTTGTTCCTTCGTATTCGATACAAAGATTGGAATGTCGTCACTATTCATATTTGTGTCTTTATTTTTATTTAACTTATCAGTCTCAACTTGGCGTGTATATGTCAAGCTATTTCTTAAATATATCTAGCATTCTTTACATATGTATGAGTTGTTATAGCTCACTACAATTGTCTGTCTTGACTTCTTCATTGAATTCATATTATACATGAACCATTTGTCTTGTTCATTGAATTCATATTATGCATGAACTATTTTCCCTATTCATTGAATTTATATTATACATGGAGTATTTGTCTCTTGAGAATTTACTTTCACCATGTGTGGATTTTGGCTGATTGATGGCTTGAGGTTACTTAGTGTTGCCAACACATTTCATTCTATTTCCTTGATGTGTAGGTACATGTATTACCTATATTATTCTCTATGTCTCCATCCTTGAAAAAAACTATTTATTTTATACTCTTCACCTTTGGAGGTGGCAAACCATATTATATAAACCCAACAAAAATATTGAAAGGATCAAATGCATTGCATGAGGATCAAATTCCTATCTCATTGGTAATATATTAATCCTTTTTAGAACATGTGACTTTGGGAAAGTCTTACCAGGTCTATGAATTAAATTGGGTAGATGAATATTAATGCAGCTCATGTGAATGGCAGGCAATACGATAATTAGAGCACTCCATGCTGACAAGGAATTTAAATGTTTGGTACCTTGACTTGAATGCTTACCCAAAATCCAATCGTGAATGTTCTTTTGGTTCATTCACGGTTCCCTAAGAGAGAGGGATGCCCGAGGGTTTTCCCCCTTCCATGCTCCTACTCATACAGTCTGCGTTCTTACTCTGCAATGTTTGGTAGAGGCTGTGATCTTATTTTTTTCCTGTTTTAGGTGGTAACATATAGTGAGAATGACCTACTATAATCGCTTGTCTAGCAACGAGCTACCCTCCCCTCAAGTGAATAATTTCTCCTTTGACCAAACTCGAATCATTTCATGCTTATTTGAGTTATAGTCTCTTGCATTTTAGTTTAAATACTGACTATGTATTGTGTTAGTGTTTTCACGCAGGTATTGTAGTCCTGAGCATGAAGGTTTCAACCATCATTACCCAGTGTGGTCTCTTCTTTCTCCATCTAATCCCATGGCCCTTCTTGGAGCAACTTCCATCATGGGAAGTGATTCGAAGCGTGTGTACAACGTTGATCTTACTGAGAAAAGGAGCCTTTGGTTGTGTTGATTCATGGATGACTGCCATTGTGCTTTGTCTTCATTTATGGAAAACACCCAGTCTAGTGTTTGCATCACCTTCATGGAGAGACAAGGGTAAGGAATATAAATAATTATGAGTTCTATTCCTTGTAGAAGGGTTATTGTTTCTATTTTGAAGCTATTGTGGATTGTAATCTCCCTACCAGGTTTAACTGAGAAAATTTAATGAATGTTTAGGGATATATATATATATAGCTCCTATCTGTTTATTCATGAAATATTCGTCCTGTGGGTATAAATATTTTCTTGTTTTAATATGAGTGTCAACCTCGATGGTTTCTATTTAATGCTCTCAGCATTCGGTTTTAAAATCCTGAAGGCGTTAACCCTGTGTATGATCAAATTCTGTTTGAGTGCTTTAATTTGATTTCTATACTTTGATGATTATATGTTTTAATTTGAATCATGGATGAAGAGAATCGATATATGGTTACTACATTTTTATCTCTGTGTATTTTACTCTCTGAATCAAATGGTTGTATAGACAATGGTCATATTACTATGTTTCTCGTGATTGCTATTAAGATGACTGTATGTTCTTTGGAAAATTATCCCGTGTATTTTGATATAAATGTTACCTATCTTATGTTGCTCAAATCCTGAGCCTTGGTTTGATAGACAAATAGAGGTGTTTTTTCTTCAAGGGATTCGATCCCATGCAAGTGTTCTTTTGTACTCATAAACATATCACTTTATATTCCTTGTCTACAATTTGACGTCTGTGGGATTCGATCCCTTACAGAGAATTGATGCGTGTTAATTAAATAGGACATACTTTGTTTCATTTTGATTTCTTGTGGGAATTGATCCCTCAACGATCGTTTTCAATACCAAACTGTTAATCATATGGAAGCCCGGGGTTTGACCCTGTTCCAATTTAAATCTCTATTTCTAAATTTTAAACCTATGTTTTACACAACACCATGCATGGTAATTAAAGCATGGATTTTAACTTTGACTATGTTACTATTTAAGACTTAGACCCTTTTCCTGGTAGTGTTATTAATGATTTGATGACTGGATTGGTAAGAGGAGAACCACGATGTTTAATAGCTCATATTAAATCTTATTCCTGGAAGTGATAGTTACAAATTGTTTGACTATTTGATAATAGAAGAACTTGATATTAATAACTATTAGATTTCCATAGGTTCTGTTTTGGTTAAAAACGCCCAGACTACGTTGTAGTGATTGAGGAATGATTTGACCTCGCCGATCATGGGCTTAACTTCCAGCCAAACCGCCTCTGTTTACTTGTGCATGGATTCCATATATAATATATATATATATATATATATATATATATATATATATATAGTTTAATTCTTTAGGTTTTGGACAGTATGTAGCATGAGCGATTATGCTCATTGTAAGAGTGATTCGTACACTGATTTTAGCATATAATTCCCATTCTTATCTAGTTGAAGTCGTAATGGTTTATCATTGGGTTACATAGCATGATGATTATGGTTTTGTTTATATTTATTTATGTAGGCGATACTATAAAGTTTTTTATTTTAATGTTTTCTAATTTATATACTATGTTTCAAATATATATATGTTATATTTACTACTCCTCAAAGGTTATCTAATATATATCTATTATCTAACCTATTCAGGGTTTAGGGTCTTGGTACTAGGATCCAATTTGGGATCCTCTCCCTGTTTAGGGTTAAGGAGAGATTTCTCTCTAGTAGGATCAAAAGTTTATGATATATAATATAGCTTTGGTTTTTTGTCAAAACAATTCTATCAACTGTTTAAATCGCATATTCATAGGTTTAGGGAGAATTAAAATAATAGTCATGCTTATGTAAATAAAGATGCCAAGTATATAAAATTATAGGAACTCGTATTAAAACCCAAGTACCATAAACTAATGATAATTCTACCATAGAAACATAATCAAATTTAAAGAAACATTACATCCTGTAAAAATAGAATTTATATCAATTTAAAACATGCATGAATAGATTGCAAAGCCATTATTTATTTAAAATATACATGAACAGAATATAAGCCATTCTTTATATCAAATCTAAACAATGTTAGAATAAATCCATAAGATAAATCTTAAAATATAAAACAATGTAGGAGTACTTATCAGTCCTTTCAACTTTCCACCGATTTGGGAACTGCCATGTTCAATCCAACCGTAGACCTTGAACCATTCCTAGTTAATTCAATAGGTCACACCCAATATGAGTCGAGCATGCTATAGAAAATATAAGGCATAGGTGTAGCTTGTTATATATGTTACTAATCAACAGAGTAGCCACAAGGTTTGTTTACCAGCCCTTTGTAGAGTCTTGTAAATAATTTCTCCTTTTTCTCACCGTCCTTGTTGGCCTCACCAAATATATCAATTTAGCAATCTGAGTGCTCAAAGACCTACAACTGAGCCCTCTAGTGAGCTAGGGACCATTACCCCCTGTGACATCCTCTCTCTACTATTTAAAATTTTTTCTTGACGAGAAAGGATTTTATGATTTAGGTTTAATCACTATGCTCAGTCACGAGTTACACTAAATATTTGTTTTTATATTCACTTAACAATTTGGTTTCTTTTTAAACTCTCACAGTTTATTTTATCTTTAATTAAAATATAGGATTTATGTTTATCGTATCATCTAGTTGATTTTCGTTATCAACTGTTCAAACATTCTAATCTCTTGCATGCTTTATCCCTCTTCAAGTGTCAGTCCCAGACAGTTATAAAGAATAAAAGGAGACAAATAATATGCTAGTTTAATAATAATTAATAGAATATTGATGCTCCAGATCCTCTAGCTCAACATAAATTAACCACAATGAGTCTAAGTGTTCCAGATCTTTTACTGCTCAATAGTAACTCAACAATAGATCTGGTGCTCCGGAGATTACTGCTCAACACCATCTGAATCAATAGTATTGGTGCTCTAGAGATCACTACTCAACACCAATTAAGCAATATTATTAGTGCACCAGAGCTTATTGCTCAACACCAATTTAAACAATAGTCTTGTTGAGATAGAGCTCATTGCTCAACACCAATTAAACAATAGTCTCAGTGCTCTAAATCTTATTGCTCATCACCAATTTAAACAATTTAAAAATAGTCTAGGTGCTCTAGATATTAATTCTCAACACCAATTAAATAATTTAGCATAAAAATAAATATTCCTATCTTGGTATATTACATCCCTCCCCATGTATAACAACACCATCCAAGTGTTAATATTTTCAAATGAAACCCTGAAAAAGGAGGGGTAACCCTCTTTCATTATAGTTTCATTTTCCCATGTGGCCTCTTTAGGCCCGAAATTCTTCCATTGCACTTTCAGCTAGATAATTATTCGCTTCGTGAGATGTACCTCTCTCTTGTCCAGTATATGAAGGGGTTCTGGCACAAATTTCCCTTCTTGTTCTACCTGTAACAATAGCCAATTAGTTCCATGTTTAGTATCATAAACATATTTCTTAAGTAAGGATGTATGAAAAACATTGTGAACCTTCACATGATAAGGTAGTGCTAGTTCATAGGCCATCGAGACTGTCTTGGCCAATATTTCAAAAGGCCCACAAAATATGGGAGCTAGTTTCCCTCATTTTCGTAAGCTCAATGAGCTTCTTTTTTCTCTGACTTTTAGGTAGACATGTTCTTCGACCTCATACTCTTTCTATTTTATGTTTTTATCGGCATAACATTTATTTCGATCTTGTGCTTCTTTCAGATTATGTCATACATTTATAATTAATTGTTCCAAATATTTTAACAATTATGGCCCTAACATGAGCCTGTCCACCGGGCTATTCCTAGTTACCGGTGTTGTGTACTTTCTGGAATAGATGTGACGTCTCCTTCCATCAATCCAGTTCCAAGAAGGAAACATGACCAACATACCGGGCTTATTGACAATCTCAGCCCCATACATTACTAAGAAATTCATGGGTAAATAAAACTTCTGTGTGCAAATATGTAGTGCCCCTAGACTACTGTAGACATTGAGGGCACTTGCTTAGTGACCCGACTGTTTGAAACATTAATAAAATAATCCTTTGATTTTATTTTGAGTATATTTATGATTACGATTGATTGTAAATCAATAAAATAATGATTTATGTTTGTGAGAAATGTGTGTAGCAATAGGTGAAACGGTTCACCGAAGGACACACAAAGGAATATGAAGGGTCGTAGAGTACGGGTAAATCACACATAGGGGAAGCGACGACGATGTCGACTCCCAACAAGAATACCACGCATGAGCAGATAAGCATTGATCTGCTTGCTCAAGAGGAATGCGTGAGGGCGTACGAGGTGGGCCACGACGGAGTTGGTCACGTACGAGTTGAGGGGCGCACAGTGAGAACGAACTCACTCCTCAGCGCCATTAGTCCCTAGATAGCATGTAGACGGAGGATGGATGGTAACGATTCCTAAAATCCCTACAAGAGTTCCCGCAAGTCAAAACGGAAATATGGTGGCAGAAGGACCCAACGATGATGTACCTTGTCGAGAACGGAAAGAATGGACGCAAGGACCCAACGAGGTGGTACCATGTCAAGGAATGGAAACCGTGGATGATTGGACCCGATGGAGTGGTGCCATGTTGGAGAATTAAAAATTAAGGAACTAGGAGCCCAATGACGCGGCACCGTGATCCTAGTGAGTTTAGTGGTTAAATTAAAATGCATAAAAACTTAGGAGAATAACTCTAGATTATGACTTAGCAAATGCATAACAATAGCTTATACATTTGCACATGAATAGTTATTTTTGTTGAGCATTTAAAATAAATAGAAATTATTATTTAGGAGCAAAATAGATTAGACACCTAGTCAACTAAAAGCTAGGAGTTGATTAAAATATCTGGGGGACAAACTAGAGCAAACTTAGGGATGTAGGTGCACTTCCCAGAGAAACTGACACTTGGATGGGTGAGTGTTTTAATTAATTAAATAATTAAAAATATTTAATTATGCATGAAGCGACATGTGTCGCAAGAGATTTCCCTTTATAAGGAAGGCTTAAGGAATGGGTAAGGGCCCATAATTTGGACGATTGTCGTAATTTTCGAATGCCTCAAAGACTTGCTGCTATCTAAGGGTTTGGCTAAGAAATCCTGGTGGGAAGGGAAACCCAAGCTGGATTTCTGAAAAACGTGTGTGAGCTCTACGACCCAAAGCTCGGGGGAGGCCATGCGATTGAAAGCAGGAGCCTATGGTTGGGTGGCGGAGCTAACGGTTGCTTCACCTACGGATAAACGAGCTTTGCTGGTTATGGTTATGGTTTGTTTTAATTTGCTAGTTATTCATTTTTTTGAGTTTATTTATTCAGTCGTTATGCTTTCTAATCTCTTTTGTATCGAGTGGTTGAGTTTCAGGTTAAACAGGAAAGACCCTAGAGGAGGGGCATTACATTTTAGTTATTCCATATTAGATGAATAATTACAGCTTTAATACACTGAAACTTCTTTCGGTGATTACGGATCTGAATTTTACTTCTACTGTAAATGAGAAAATCGCTGGGTATTTGTATTATACGCATTCTAGATTTCAGCATTTTAAACATTGTAAAAATCGTTGTATATCATACCCTGGAATTGTGCAATCAAAATATTTTAATTAAGAAAAGTCATTGTGCATCATATGGTAGACATTCTGGATCTGTACATTCGAATATTTTTATGAGAATATCGCCGTGCATGGAATACTGCATTGTGATCCTGTGCATGTGATTTATTTTGAACTGAGATTAATGCTGTGTATCGGAACGTTTGCATTTCCGATCTCTGTGTTATGAAATCTTTAACATATGAAAACGTTGTGCTATGAAATTTTGCGGATTGTTCTCTGTTGCATATGAATTATTTAAGGATTGTGAAATCGCTGAACCGTGATCTTAATGGATCTGTAAGTCGACCTTTGGTCATCATTTCTGCTTTTTTTTTTTTTTTTTTTTTTTTTACCTCGTTGTGTTTACCCTTGCTTGACCGCGAACTAAGGCGTTTGGGTAAGATCAATTGAATACACGCAGCAGTGTATTTCTGGGGTATTTTCCTATCCTGTCTATCTCTCGGCTTGATACAGTATACCCTTTTTGCCTCTGTATTCACAGTTGAACCAATTCTATGTCCCCTTAGATACTCGGCATCCTCATAGGGTCTGCCTTTAGTGAATGGCGTAGCTGTTGTCTAGATCTTGAATGTATCCGGAGCGAAAAATGACACCGCTTCTTTCTTGGGCCTCTGCGTTGTAGTTAGCATAGATCTCTCTGCTTTTTAGCTTTACGATCAATTCAGATAGGAGATCTGCTCTGTATAATTGTTTATTCCTAAAAATGTCTTTTTATTTATTTATTTATCTTTCTAGTAAAAGATATGCTCCGATTACCTGTAACATAGACCCTGTCTTATAGAATAGATCGATCTCTTTAATTTGTTATTTGCGAATAGGATATATGTTCCTAACCTTGGATGAAATCCAAACCTTTGTGTTATAGTCGCAGTTGTGTTTATTAAAGAAAACTCAGAGTATTATTATACAGGGCCATGCTGAAAAACGTGGACCCTGTACAAATCTGGAATTTGAGATCAGTGCATATAACACTCCCGATTATAACTGTGAAAAGGGCAGATATGAATCTTACTCCGTTTTGTTGGAGTTAAACCCTGGCGCGATCTCCACTTGAACTGAAGATGCGGTAGGCAGTCACCAAGTTTGTTATGGTGATGTAAAAGCCATCACTTGGTGATCTTCTCGATTGGCGCAATATAACTTCTGATGTCAAGGAGTTGGAGTGACGGAGATAGTTACACATGAGCAGACGCCAGAGGAGAAACCACCGGGATTTCGCGGAAGTAGAATCCATCTATGAATTTGTCTTTGTAATTATTCAGTGCATGAGTTTACTTAAATTAGGGAAGCTCTTTACACGTGGAGTGATATATATATATATATATATATATATATATCTTGTTTGGTCTGATCCCTGAATGTTGTACACTGAAGTGAATTTCACACACTAAATTCTCCCCTCCTGAGTTTAAGAATTCACCATTTTATATATACTTATGGTGTGACACCGAGACCGCCCTTGTTCTATAGAGAAGATTTAAAATTATATATCTATATATATAAGAATTCTGTGTTACATCGAATCTTCCCTGTTCTTGTTAAGGGTGAGTCGGCTGCCACGATTACCAACTAAGATCTTAACAATAATAAATCTTCTCGGATTTGTGCAAATCCTTGCGATTGTTTGTGCCCAGATATTATTTAAATTCCTGTACCCCCTCAATGAGTTCAACGAGTTCGTAGCTGAGTTGTTGGTATTTAGAATGGCAATATCATTGCCCTACCTACAATCCACGATCTTTCGGTTAACAAGCGGAGTTTAACTAGAAATTACACTGACATGTATCCTCATCCACCGTCAGTAATCCAAACTACTTGACCTCTGTCGTTTCTTTTAAATACGACCAGATACTGAGTCTACCTCTAAATCGGACGTGGTGAGGTTAACCAACCTTTAGTCACTCATTAACCTAAACTCTATACGTTTTCCAACTGGCACCTTTGTCGTGAGTTCCAATTTAATGAATGTCTTTCAATTTCCAAGATATAACCTGGACGACCTACCCTAACCCCACGCTGTACCTGAAAGAAAATTTCGATGTTACCGGCAGCTGGAGATCGCTGAAGATCATAACCGATGGACAAGATCTGCGCTTATGGGACATTACTATTTCAAGTCCAATACTATCTTTTCCATTGTGTATTACGTTAAATTAAAATAAAATTTATGATGAATTCGATGAGTCGCTAAGCCTTGATTAGTTGATAACCTGGTGGCATTCATTCTCCCACTCTTGCCTCAATATCGAAGAGCTATTTATGCCTTAAATATTGGGATCTATACATTATACAATTTCTGTAACTTTGCGAAATCGATAACCTAATATATATGTATGCGTTCTAGTAAATGCACATTGCATGTATACAGCTAAGTTATGGCATAGGCTCATAGATATTTTTAAAGGTTCTGTGTTCTCCCATTCACAATTGCAAATCTCATAATTTATTTTAATTTTGTATTTTACAAACCATCTGGAGTTTCTAGATTTCCTCATCATGGATCGATTGGATATAAATCGTTCAGCTCTTAAAATATTTGTAAAATTGCCTTTAAAAACGGTGAGGATACAATTTGGAATTAGCTGGGCGTCTCTAGATATCAGCATTTGAAACTAGCAAATTAAAACAAACCATAACCATAACCAGCAAAGCTCGTTTATCCGTAGGTGAAGCAACCGTTAGCTCCGCCACCCAACCATAGGCTCCTGCTTTCAATCGCATGGCCTCCCCTGAGCTTTGGGTCGTAGAGCTCACACACGTTTTTCAGAAATCCAGCTTCGGTTTCCCTTCCCACCAGGATTTCTTAGCCAAACCCTTAGATAACAGCAAGTCTTTGAGGCATTCGAAAATTATGACAATCGTCCAAATTATGGGCCCTTACCCATTCCTTAAGCCTTCCTTATAAAGGGAAATCTCTTGCGACACATGTCGCTTCATGCATAATTAAATATTTTTAATTATTTAATTAATTAAAACACTCACCCATCCAAGTGTCAGTTTCTCTGGGAAGTGCACCTACATCCCTAAGTTTGCTCTAGTTTGTCCCCCAGATATTTTAATCAACTCCTAGCTTTTAGTTGACTAGGTGTCTAATCTATTTTGCTCCTAAATAATAATTTCTATTTATTTTAAATGCGCAACAAAAATAACTATTCATGTGCAAATGTATAAGCTATTGTTATGCATTTGCTAAGTAATAATCTAGAGTTATTCTCCTAAGTTTTTATGCATTTTAATTTAACCACCAAACTCACTAGGATCACGGTGCCGCGTCATTGGGCTCCTGGTTCCTTAATTTTTAATTCTCCGACATGGCACCACTCCATCGGGTCCAATCATCCACGGTTTCCATTCCTTGACATGGTACCACCTCGTTGGGTCCTTGCGTCCATTCTTTCCGTTCTCGATAGGGTACCTCATCGTTGGGTCCTTCTGCCACCATATTTCCGTTTTGACTTGCGGGAACTCTTGTAGGGATTTTAGGAATCGTTACCATCCATCCTCCGTCTACATGCTATCTAGGGACTAATGGCGCTGAGGAGTGAGTTCGTTCTCACTGCGCGCCCCTCAACTCGTACGTGACCAACTCCGTCGTGGCCCACCTCGTACGCCCTCACGCATTCCTCTTGAGCAAGCAGATCAATGCTTATCTGCTCATGCGTGGTATTCTTGTTGGGAGTCGACATCGTCGTCGCTTCCCCTGTGTGTGATTTACCCGTACTCTACGACCCTTCATATTCCTTTGTGTGTCCTTCGGTGAACCGTTTCACCTATTGCTACACACATTTCTCACAAACATAAATCATTATTTTATTGATTTACAATAAATCGTAATCATAAATATACTCAAAATAAAATCAAAGGATTATTTTATTAATGTTTCAAACAGTCGGGTCACTAAGCAAGTGCCCTCAATGTCTACAGTAGTCTAGGGGCACTACATACACCCCTACTTATTTAGAACTTCGTCCCGAAGTTCAGAATAAATGCGGAAAGCTATGATGCATCTCAGTTGCGTCCTCCCAAGTTACAAAGCTAGGGTTGTAGCTGTCCTACTATACTTTGACTTGACCAATCAAGGCTAAGCATTTAAACAAGAACTGATTAATCAATTATCCCAGTCCACACATATAATTCAATTCATTAATTTATTTATCAACTATAGTCATGCACATGATCAGGTGATTCTCCCTTATTAAGACACATCCTAACTCGAGCATTCATTTATTAAGTAATGTAATAGTTTCTATTACTGTTGTTCAAGCATTTTCAAAGTAAATTCAAATGGTTCGTGTTTTACTTAGCTAGTTCATTGCAAAACTAGTACCTCATTATTCTAAACAGTTAAGGTACCGAGGCGGGCATCACATACACCCCCTCTTGTTAAAACTTTGTCCCGAAGTTAAGTCTCATGTGCTTCCACGGTGAGTTTTTCAATTCCTTTTCACATTCATTTCTTCAATATATCCACAATTGATAATAAAATTTCATTTCTTCTTTTCTATCCTCATATAAGTATAAACCGCATAATTGGTAATATAACTAATTTGTACCTTTCATAGTGTAGCAATCCCCATAACAGTTCTCCCTTGACATCGCTAATTGTAACCGGAATTGAAATCGTCTGTTCGAGAAGCTGGAAGTATCCTTGCCGAAGGAGAAGAAGTAAAACCGCAGTTCTAATTTTATTTTATTTTATTTTATTTTCCGTGTCGATCTCCATGCATTGCTCATCATAAGTCACAATCTCCTGTTATTAAACATTATATTCATTCCTTCTTTATAGTAAATCATAAGCATCCCACCTTCAAAATTATCTAAGCACTTCTTTCTTAAATTCATATATGGTCATTACTTGTCATCGATCCTTCAGATACATCCACAACAACTATGTCTTACATTCTATTTAAATGTAGTCCTTTTAATTCAATAGTGTAAGAATCATTCTCAACAAGATTTAAAAAGACATTATATTGATACACATACATGTATATAATAGAGAGTGTAATCTCAATAATATAAAAGTCATGTTAATGAAACATAACCATTGTAATTTGATTATAGAAGTGCATTTATGAAAGTCCCCTTCCTTATTAAGACAAAGTATATATATCTCAATGAGAAGAAATACCTTCCACAAATTAAACATAATTTATATATGTTTTAATAACTCTTTTCATTTTTCCCCTAAATGAGTGAAGTGTACATATAAATAATCAGTAATTCATATAATTCAACTAATGAAACTACTTTTCTCATTAAATAATTCTAGAAGTGAAGGGACTTTCCTTAAACAAACTACATACTTCGATCTAGAAAACATATTAATCCTTTATACTTTAATTCTCTCCCTTTCAACCTTAACTAAGTTGAATCAAGCTTTGTTTTCTTTTCTCGACATCTTATAGATATGATACCTACGACATATATTAATGATGCATGTTACTAGGTAAACGATTTACCTTACTCAGTATCGATACTCTTCACAAATTTTAAATGATCCTTTGTACCAAATGTAGGGTCCATGCATTTTAGGTGTTTTTTTTTTTTTTTACAAATCATAAGTAGAACATTTCACTTCAATTCTTTTGAAACATAACTTAACATAATGGATGCGCATTATTTCAATTCTTTCTTCTTTTTCTTTTTTTTGTTTTTCAAAACATACTAAAGCATTTCATTTTTATGTTCTAATTGAAATATAAAAGGACTTATTTTAAATATACGACATTCCAATTCTTAGCTTCGAAATATAAACATTCTTAAAAAAAACAAGGAAGAGAATAATAACTTAGACTACAGCTGGGTTCACCAATATGATCCAACTCATCATCTGGATGCCAAGTCGCTGGTGGCATACCTTGCTCATGCTCCTTTTGGAATTCTCGACAGGTGGCGATCAAGTTCCAACCTGCTCCCACTCCCTGGTAATGGTAATCGACAGCAAGTAGCCATTGATCCACCTGCTACTGAAGCAATCCCTAGATTTCAAGTGAAGTTGAACTAAGCATATCTCGGCGACTGGAATGTAGCCCATCTAATGCGGTTGGAGTAACTTCGTGATCGCACAAGTAACCCCACTGACCGTGGAAGACATCATCAAGTCAGCGTGATTATCGTGATCATTGTAACAAATTCCAATATGGCTTCTATGGTCATGAGCTAGGCGGTGTTTACAGTTTAGGAATTAAAACTTGGGTAGGCTGGTTATCGCAGCACTGATGTGGGTGTTCGAGTATTGCCAGGGCAAGTGAGACCATAAGCGTGGGTTTGAACAAAGTTTGGATACTCCCATGGAAAAGGAATAAAACGTAACCTGGGATGCTATGCAAAACAGAGACTTGATATCTATTAAACTTACTATAGCAGAGAAACAAGACAAACAATTCTGGAAATTAACCTATTTAAGACAAAGGCTCGATCTCGGTGTAACCTTCCTGGTAGCAACATGATACGATTTCTGGAAATGCTAAATAGTTTCCGACACATCAATACAGAGGGTTTAAAATCAAGTTTTACATTTCACATCAAGAAATCTAGAATGCCGTTTAAAAATTTCGAAATAAAGGTACAGGAATTTTAAAGGGTTAGCTTACTAAATGGGTTATGAGATCGGGGAGAAACGCCAATATGATGAACAGAAATTTTGAAGATCAACTACAGTCAAACACAAAACCATAATCATTCCCCAAATCGCAAAATAAAACACCGAAATTTTAAGGACTAGTACACCAAGACTCCATCATGGTTTTGGAATCTGAAAAACGCATTTCTCATTCGACGAAATGGGAAAACAAAGATTTAATAAAATAATGAAATAGAACACAGTTTTAAATAAAATTCACCGTAAGAGTATTCGAATACAGAGTACAAACAGAATAACTATAGATCTGGATTTATCATTTCCAGTCGATCAATTTAGCAGATAATTCATACACGCCTAAATGCATAATGTACCACCAAGCTTTAGCGAAATATGAATGAATAATTTAAACCCAATTCAACTCCTGATATAATGGTCGTGGGAACACTAGTGAGTGTAAATGGAGTTACGAAATACCGGAAATATAATTCCAATTATAAACAAACATAAATCTCAAGTATTGATAAATAAAACATGAAAAATATCTAAAACTTCTAGGTAACACCTACTACTCACAAATGTTAATCATCTTAACCCAGGTAATGGAATGATCACAACTCAGTAGTCTCCCCATTCGACCTATAGTATAAAGTAATTCTGGAAATAGGTATTTCATACATTACACTAAGAGTTTTGCTCAGCAAGGAAACGAAACTTTCTCTATTCCTTGACATAGGTGAGAATACGACCTCTCCTCGAATGCAAGGGTCCTGAGGCAACGAAGGTTTGAATTATTTTTTTATCATTCCAGCGACTAATGAAGGAGGAACTTACTTTCAGTTATCACTAGTCTGGAGATAAGGCAAGAAATTACAAAATCCATAGACAGAACAACAGTACAAAATTGATTTACCATAACTTGCAAACGCCGATAATTCTTTGAATTAGATACACAGAGGATCTTTGTTGTCAATTACGAATCGATTTATCAGATCTGGATAAACGTCAATCAAATAAAGACTCACAGATAATTTACATTAAATAAAATGTCATCAAGATAATAGATCGGAAACATTAATCAGTCTTCAGTTTTTACAGAGTGAGTAATTTATAATTCAAATGCTGAGATCTAGAGACGCCCAGCTAATTCCAAATTGTATCCTCACCGTTTTTAAAGGCAATTTTACAAATATTTTAAGAGCTGAACGATTTATATCCAATCGATCCATGATGAGGAAATCTGGAAACTCCAGATGGTTTGTAAAATACAAAATTAAAATAAATTATGAGATTTGCAATTGTGAATGGGAGAACACAGAACCTTTAAAAATATCTATGAGCCTATGCCATAACTTAGCTGTATACATGCAATGTGCATTTACTAGAACGCATACATATATATTAGGTTATCGATTTCGCAAAGTTACAGAAATTGTATAATGTATAGATCCCAATATTTAAGGCATAAATAGCTCTTCGATATCGAGGCAAGAGTGGGAGAATGAATGCCACCAGGTTATCAACTAATCAAGGCTTGGCGACTCATCGAATTCATCATAAATTTTATTTTAATTTAACATAATACACAATGGAAAAGATAGTATTGGACTTGAAATAGTAATGTCCCATAAGCGCAGATCTTGTCCATCGGTTATGATCTTCAGCGATCTCCAGCTGCCGGTAACATCGAAATTTTCTTTCAGGTACAGCGTGGGGTTAGGGTAGGTCGTCCAGGTTATATCTTGGAAATTGAAAGACATTCATTAACTTGGAACTCACGACAAAGGTGCCAGTTGGAAAACGTATAGAGTTTAGGTTAATGAGTGACTAAAGGTTGGTTAACCTCACCACGTCCGATTTAGAGGTAGACTCAGTATCTGGTCGTATTTAAAAGAAACGACAGAGGTCAAGTAGTTTGGATTACTGACGGTGGATGAGGATACATGTCAGTGTAATTTCTAGTTAAACTCCGCTTGTTAACCGAAAGATCATGGATTGTAGGTAGGGCAATGATATTGCCATTCTAAATACCAACAACTCAGCTACGAACTCGTTGAACTCATTGAGGGGGTACAGGAATTTAAATAATATCTGGGCACAAACAATCGCAAGGATTTGCACAACTCCGAGAAGATTTATTATTGTTAAGATCTTAGTTGGTAATCGTGGCAGCCGACTCACCCTTAACAAGAACAGGGAAGATTCGATGTAACACAGAATTCTTATATATATAGATATATAATTTTAAATCTTCTCTATAGAACAAGGGCGGTCTCGGTGTCACACCATAAGTATATATAAAATGGTGAATTCTTAAACTCAGGAGGGGAGAATTTAGTGTGTGAAATTCACTTCAGTGTACAACATTCAGGGATCAGACCGAACAAGATATATATATATATATATATATATATATATATATATATATATATATATATATCACTCCACGTGTAAAGAGCTTCCCTAATTTAAGTAAACTCATGCACTGAATAATTACAAAGACAAATTCATAGATGGATTCTACTTCCGCGAAATCCCGGTGGTTTCTCCTCTGGTGTCTGCTCATGTGTAACTATCTCCGTCACTCCAACTCCTTGACATCAGAAGTTATATTGCGCCAATCGAGAAGATCACCAAGTGATGGCTTTTACATCACCATAACAAACTTGGTGACTGCCTACCGCATCTTCAGTTCAAGTGGAGATCGCGCCAGGGTTTAACTCCAACAAAACGGAGTAAGATTCATATCTGCCCTTTTCACAGTTATAATTGGGACTGTTATATGCACTGATCTCAAATTCCAGATTTGTACAGGGTCCACGTTTTTCAGCATGGCCCTGTATAATAATACTCTGAGTTTTCTTTAATAAACACAACTGCGACTATAACACAAAGGTTTGGATTTCATCCAAGGTTAGGAACATATATCCTATTCGCAAATAACGAATTAAAGAGATCGATCTATTCTATAAGACAGGGTCTATGTTACAGGTAATCGGAGCATATCTTTTACTAGAAAGATAAATAAATAAATAAAAAGACATTTTTAGGAATAAACAATTATACAGAGCAGATCTCCTATCCGAATTGATCGTAAAGCTAAAAAGCAGAGAGATCTATGCTAACTACAACGCAGAGGCCCAAGAAAGAAGCGGTGTCGTTTTTCGCTCCGGATACATTCAAGATCTAGACAATAGCTACGCCATTCACTAAAGGCAGACCCTATGAGGATGCCGAGTATCTAAGGGGACATAGAATTGGTTCAACTGTGAATACAGAGGCAAAAAGGGTATACTGTATCAAGCCGAGAGATAGACAGGATAGGAAAATACCCCAGAAATACACTGCTGCGTGTATTCAATTGATCTTACCCAAACGCCTTAGTTCGCGGTCAAGCAAGGGTAAACACAACGAGGTAAAAAAAAAGAAAAAAAAAGAAAAGAAGAAATGATGACCAAAGGTCGACTTACAGATCCATTAAGATCACGGTTCAGCGATTTCACAATCCTTAAATAATTCATATGCAACAGAGAACAATCCGCAAAATTTCATAGCACAACGTTTTCATATGTTAAAGATTTCATAACACAGAGATCGGAAATGCAAATGTTCCGATACACAGCATTAATCTCAGTTCAAAATAAATCACATGCACAGGATCACAATGCAGTATTCCATGCACGGCGATATTCTCATAAAAATATTCGAATGTACAGATCCAGAATGTCTACCATATGATGCACAATGACTTTTCTTAATTAAAATATTTTGATTGCACAATTCCAGGGTATGATATACAACGATTTTTACAATGTTTAAAATGCTGAAATCTAGAATGCGTATAATACAAATACCCAGCGATTTTCTCATTTACAGTAGAAGTAAAATTCAGATCCGTAATCACCGAAAGAAGTTTCAGTGTATTAAAGCTGTAATTATTCATCTAATATGGAATAACTAAAATGAATAACATTTTGAGCGAATGCTTACCTGTTGAATCACTGCTCAAACTGTTGATGAAGTCCTTGGTAAAGCTGTTGTTGATCCACTCCTTATTTTGCATGGTTTACCGAAGACCCCTAAATAATACGAGTCCGGTGCCCTCAAGGCTCGACCGGCTCTGATACCAAATGTAATGCCCCTCCTCTAGGGTCTTTCCTGTTTAACCTGAAACTCAACCACTCGATACAAAAGAGATTAGAAAGCATAACGACTGAATAAATAAACTCAAAATAAAATCAAAGGATTATTTTATTAATGTTTCAAACAGTCGGGTCACTAAGCAAGTGCCCTCAATGTCTACAGTAGTCTAGGGGCACTACATAGTACGTGACCAACTCCGTCGTGGCCCACCTCGTACGCCCTCACGCATTCCTCTTGAGCAAGCAGATCAATGCTTATCTGCTCATGCGTGGTATTCTTGTTGGGAGTCGACATCGTCGTCGCTTCCCCTGTGTGTGATTTACCTGTACTCTACGACCCTTCATATTCCTTTGTGTGTCCTTCGGTGAACCGTTTCACCTATTGCTACACACATTTCTCACAAACATAAATCATTATTTTATTGATTTACAATCAATCGTAATCATAAATATACTCAAAATAAAATCAAAGGATTATTTTATTAATGTTTCAAACAGTCGGGTCACTAAGCAAGTGCCCTCAATGTCTACAGTAGTCTAGGGGCACTACAAAATATATACTCTATATTAACAGAGCGGAATTAAATCACATTTGCATACACACAAACATAAATGCATCAGCATATCTATCACAGGCATATGATGAATCAACATGTAGAGAATTCAATCTCGTTCTCATGCTATGCACAGACTTCATGTCAATTTCATTAAGATAATCATTTTAGTTCATTAACATGGACAATTAAAATTCTGAACAGAACACATAATGATCATAATTTAAAGCACAGAGTCTACTTATCTTTGAGATGAAGCTGTCCAAACAACTAGCTATGTGGGAGCAACGCTCCACCCAACCATAGATCTCTTTCCAGCCTATATTCGTTCAGCTGAGAGATCACCCCCGAGCTTGGTTGTGTATCCACTAAGGAGGAACTAAATAGGTTCACTCACAACCATGGTTTTGCACAAACAGTCATGGTAAGCCAACACATAGTTGGGTTTATCAAGCATGCAGAGACAAATGAGGAGGATGATAATCCAGTGAGCTCAACCACAAAGCTACAGGCATCTCAAATGAACTCAACAATCATAGCACCCACAATACCCACCACACCCAACACAAGGAAGGTCCCCTTCTCTGCTGCACAGTCTCTCAAGCGTCGCTTCCCTCCAATGCTCTTTAGGGAGGGAATAGAAAGGTCCAACTACTAATTCCTTGAGATTCTAGCCTTCACTGGGTTTATCAAGCAAACTCAACCTCTGCTCAGTCATTCACACTTGGATTTTTTCACAATTCTGTCATCAATTAACTCAATCCCGTCACTGGATTTTTGGGCTATAAAAACTGGGTTTTCCAATGGATTTCGGGGTATCTAATACTCTCAATTTCTCCCGAAGGTTCATATCTATGAATCCCCCATTGGATTTCACTATCAATACCAAATTCCGGGCGTTTATGGCTCTTCAAAACGTGGGTTCTTGCAAAGTTGCGATTTTTGGTTTTACTCATTGCTGGGAATTCATAATGGATGAAAACTGATGCTGCGATCTTCAACAATGGAATGAGAATGAGGAAGAACCAACCCCCATTAGGTAGGGTGACTTGTGGTACAATAAAAACAGAGCCCATACCTGCCATACGAATTTCTGGGCTGCCCATGCTCCATTGAAGCCATGGACTGAATTCTTCAACAACTTCCTTACAACATAATTAAATGTCAGCAAGGAAAGTCAAATGGGTTCTGACAATGACATTTGGAAACATATGGTTCATCCCCACAACCGCCTCACCACTCCCTAGTGGATACACATGGCCCCTTCTCATTTGTTGCTTCCATAGCTAGTTTTGGTATTTTATTGCAATATCAAATATTTACATCATTTACAATATTCCATGGCTTAATAGCACATGGGTACCAAAATATCAAATACTTGTCCATTTTAAATAAAATATGAACATACACCAGCAGGTCCTTGGCCTTGAGCTCCACACTAGGGAAACATACATCGCATGTATACACTATTTACATTAAAAGCCAATATTTCATAAGGGTCAAAATTGGGGTATTACAATAGAGCATCTCAAATGGGCTCATCTTGGATGAGGTTTGATAACCATTGTTGTATGCAAACTCTGCAAGGTGCAAGTACTCTTCCCACTTCATGGGATTGTTCATTACATGCATTCTAAGCATGTCTTCTAGTACTTGATTTATATGTTCGGTTTGTCCATCAATTTGCAGATGATAAGAAGTACTAAAATTCAATCGTGTTTCCAATCCTGAAAACAATGATCTCCAAAAGTTACTTGTAAATTTTGTATCTCTATCAGAGATGACAACATTAGGTATTCCATGTAGTTGGAAAATTTCTTTCAAGAAAATATTTGGAATATGAACAAACTTATAAGTAGATTTTACCGGGATGAAGTGTGTAGCTTTGGATAGTTTGTTTACTACCACCATGATAGAGTCTTTATGTTTCTTGATTTTGGGTAAACCATTGATAAAGTCCATGCTAATCACCTCCCATTTCCATTTCAGAATGGGAAAAGGATGAAGAAAACCTATTGTATGATGATGTTCAACTTTAACCATCTGGGATTCTTCACATTTGGGAATAAATAATGCTATATCAATTTTTAACTTTGGCCAAAAGAAGTGTTTGTTTACTGTTAAAATCATTTTATGATATCCTCGATGTCCGTAATAAGGCTTTTGATAGAATTCAGATAATATTTAGGATCTCATATTCCCCGTTTTAGGAATAGAAAGTCTATATTTAGACCATAACAACCTTGTTTCACCAATTTTGTATTCTTTTTGTTATTGAAATAGTCTTTTTTATTGCATTTTCCGAATGATTTCAACATAGAATTGATCATTTTTACTTGCTTTTTGGATTTTTCAAGTAATTCAAAACTTGTTTCACTCACGGTTAGTTCGTACAACAGATGAATTCTGTGACTTTAGGAATCAACAATCTTATTCTCTTTTCCCTTGATGTGTTTTATGTCGAAATTGTATTCGCTAAGGGAATCCAACCACCCATCTTGTCTATCATTTAGGTCTCGCTGATCAAAAAGATATTTCAAGCTCATATTGTCTATTTTAAGGAGAACTTTCTTCCTCGTGAGATAGTTCCTCTGCATTTTCAAGGCATGGATGATGGCAGCTAACTCAAGATTGTGTGTTGGATAGTTTTTCTCATATTATTTCAACCTTCATGATTCATAACAGATCACACAATCATCTTGCATAAGGACTCCTCCAAGTCCTTCCTTGATTGCATCCGTGTAAACAATAAAATCCCCATCGGGATCGACAATATTTAGTATTAGTGCAGTAGTTAGTAGTTGTTTCAGTTTCTGAACACTATCTTTGCATTTTGTTGTCCAGAAAATTTTTGTCTCATTTCTCTGCAAGGATGTCATGGGGCAAACAATCTAGAAATAGTTCTCAATGAACTTCCTATAATATCTCGCTAATCCCAAGAATGATCTGATGTCTGAGACACAAGTAGTTGTAGGCCATTATTCAATAGATTTGATCTTATCTAGGTCTATGATGATACCTTCTTCAGAGATGATGTGTCCTAGATACTGAATTTGACATTTATAAAATTCACACTTACTGAATTTGGCATATAGATGGTGTTCTCGTAGGACTTGCAACAAAATACTAAGATGATATTCATGTTCTTTCTCATTTTTATAATAGATTAGTATGTCATTTATGAATACTAATACAAATTTATCCAAGTACTTACTGAAAATATTGTTCATCATGCACATCAATTTTTTCGATGCATTATTTAGCCCGATTGTCATTACCACAAATTTGTAGTGATAATACTGCGTCCTAAAAGCTATTTTTCTTATGTCTTCTTCTCAGATCCTCACTTGCTGGTATTTGAATCGTAAGTCAATTTTAGAGAAAATCCTTGCTCCTCCAACTTGATCGAATAGATCGTCTATTCTGGGGAGCGAGTATCTATTACTTATGTTTAATTTTTTAAGTTGTTGGTAATCAATGCACATCCACATTGTACCATATTTCTTCTTTAAAAAAAGTATAGGTGCTCCCCATGGGGACACACTTGGTTTGATGTAGCATTTTTTGATAAGTTCTTGAAATTGTAGTTTTAGTTACACTAACTCAGGGGTACTCATGTGATAAGGATCTTTTGAGTCTGGTTCCACTCCTGGTACTATTTCTATGGAAAAATATAGGTCTCTTTTCGATGGGCATCCTAGTATTTCCTCTAGAAATACATCTTTAAATTCCAATAGAACTGGAAAATATTCGATTTTATGTTCCTTCTCTTTTCCCAATTTATGTATGTTATTTGCATAGAGTTTGCAGCCTTACCTTACATAATTATTAACTTGTAGGGTTGATATTTGTCTGACGAATATTTTCTTAGGTATCCCTTGTACCATTCTTTGATTTCCTTGTTTATCCGTGCACATGAAAGTTTTATTTAAGCAATCTAGTAATACATGGTGTTGTTCTAGCCAATCCACACTTATCAATATATTGTATGAACCCAATGGTATAATATTTAAGTCTGCTTCTGTATGGAATCCATTCATGTCAATTTTGCAACTTTTAACAAGTTCAAAATAAAATCTTTTTGTACCCATGGCTAACTGTACCATCCATGGCTTACTGTGTTTTTCCTTGTTTAATTTGCAATTTTCAACAATTTTGGGAGAAACATACCTACGACAAGCTCCCGAGTTAATTAAAATGGAAATTAGATTAGTTTGGATTTTACCTTCTATCTCAACCATAGTAGATTGGTGGTCTACCTATATGCCTTCTAGAGTAGCACAAATCCTGGGTGTTCTTTCCATATGTTCTATGGTTGCATCTTCTTGTAAATTGTTTAGAACCTTATTGGTTTTATGTGGGTAGTGTTTGTAATAATGGGATCCTTGAAATCCCCAATACTTAATGGGAAACGAGGCTATTCTAGCTCCTTCATTCATTATTGGTTTATTGACACTTTGTGCTGGTAGATTTGATTATGTCCCAAATTTTCTAAAATTTCGGCTAGCTAGAAAACGGTTGTTTTGCTTTCTATATGGGGGTGGTTTAAACCTTTTTCTTCTGCTATCCAAAGAGAATGTAAAATTCTCTTTCTTCTTGTTGATGATTTTAGTCCCATGTTGGTTGTGCTCATAACAGATCCTTGCCTTGTATAAGGTTACCTCCAATGTCTTGGGTGCATCCAATTCAATCTCATCTCTGAAATATGAAGGAAGACATCCTAAGAACTGTTCTATTTTTACCTTTTCATATTTAATATAATGCACATAGTGTAACAGTTCTAAAAATATGTTGATTAATGCATCCATGGTTAAGGATCCCATTTTCAATTCATGAAATTCTTTTATTTTCTTATCAAATAATCTTTCAGACATGCATCTTTCTTGAAACAATTTCTTAAAGGTCTTACACTTGAGATTCTTCTCTTTTAGTTTCTTGCTTATTTTTAGATCTCGCCACCACCTGGAAGCTTTTCCATTCAAATTGTAGACAGCCAATTGGGCCTTCATTATATTGGAATAATCATGTACTTCATAGTACTTATTCATTCCTAAAATCCATTCTTCAACTTTCTCTCCTGAATCCAAGTCTCCTTCGTATGTTGGAGCGTTTATTTTCCTGAATTCTCCTTGCAAACTGTCATCACTTTTGTGTTTCTTCCTACAAGGAGATGATGGATAAGCGTGTGAAGAATTAATGATGTAGTAATCCTTGGTATCAGATGAGTCTGAATGTTCTGGAAGCTTCCATTGCTTCTTAATTTCTAGGCTGATAGTTATTTTCTTCTGGTGGTGCTTATCCATAGGATCTTTTACTAAGTGTGTTATTTGTCTTCTGTTTCTTAATCCTGTTAAATTTTGCGGCAGTGCTTCATTTACTTCATGTTGTTCGCATCTCTATTTTAGATTATCATCTTTAAAACTCTAAAACTCATCATGTAGGCTATGTGTTGTTTTCAACATTTTAGAAGGTATGAGTGTATCGATATTTTCATTCAACTCTACCACTAGTTCCTCTTCCTGAGTTGGTGAATTCAACTTCCCATGCTGACTGTTGTCTTTTTTAGCATTCATTATGTTTTCAATTTCTGAAAATTATGCAATGTGAAACAAACAAGACTTTATTAGTTTACTAACTTTAATTTGCAACGGTTAAGTAATAAGCTCATAGGTCACGAGCATTGGAATCTGGGATCTGATACCACTTGTAGTGTCCCTCAAAATACACCCTAAAAGCAAATCTTAAGGGTCTTTGTATTGCTGTAAAACATAATTCTACGTAAATTAACTTCAACATTGATAACATATTTGATGTTCTCATTGTAATTAAGTAAATTAACTTCATCAGAGATAAGTTGTGTGATGTTTCCTTGTTTGCACTCCTTGCATTTCTATTTGTTCCTTCGTAGTTGATACAAAGATTGGAATATCGTCACTATTTAGATTTGTGTCTTTGTTTTTATTTCAATTATGGCTCTTAAATTGGCGTGTATATGTCAGTTTGTTTCTTAAATACATCTAGCATTATTTACATATGTACAAGTTGTTATATCTTACTATAACTGTTTGCCTTGCTCTTTTGGAATCATATAAATCATAAGCTTAATCATGATATGTTTTGACTTGTTCATTGAATTCCTATTATACATGAACCATTTGTCTTGTTCATTGAATACATATTATTCATGAACTATTTTCCCTGTTCATTGAATTTATATTCTACATGGACTGTTTGTTTGTTGAGAATTTACTTTCACCATGTGTGGATTCTGGCCCATTGATGCCCTGAGCTTACTTAGCGTTGCTAACACATTTCATTCTATTTCCTTGATGTGAAGGTACATGTATTACCTTTATTATTCTCAATGTCTCCATCCTTGAAAAAAATTTATTTATTTTATACTCTTCACCTTTGGAGGCGGCAAAACATATTATATAACCCCAACAAAAAGCTTGAAAGGATAACATGCATTTCATGAGGATCAAAGTCCTATTGCATTGGTAATATATTAATCCTTTTTAGAACATGTGATTTTCGGAAAGTCTTACTAGGTCTATGAATTAAAGTGGGTAGATGCATCTTAACACAACCCATGTGAATGGTAGACAATACAATAATTAGAGCACTCCATGTTGACAAGGCATTTAAATGTTTGGTACCTTGACTTGAATGCTTACCCAAACTACAAGCGTGAATGTTATTTTAGTTCAATTGTGGTTCACTAAGGGAGAGGGATTCTTGAGTGTTTTCCCTCTACCACGCTCCAGCTCATACAATATGCATTCTTGCTTTGCAATGTTTGGCAGAGGTCGTGATCTTCTTTTATGCCTGTTTTCAATCGTAAATTACAATGAGAACGACCTACTATAATTTCTTGTCTAGTAGTGAGCTACCCTTCCCTCAGGTGAAGCATTTCTGCTTTCACCAAAATCGAATCATGTCATGCGTATTTCAGTTGTAGTTTGTTGCATTTTAGTTTAAATACTAACTACGTACCGTGTCAGTGTTTTCAAGCAAGTATTGTAGTCCTCGGCATGATAGTTTCAACCATCATTACCCAACGTAGTCTCTTCTTTCTCCAAGTAATCCATGGCCCTTCTTGGACCAAATTCCATCATGGGAAGTCATTATGAGCATGTTTATAATGTTTCTCTTATTGAGAAGAGTATCCTTTGGTCATGTTGAGTCACGGATGACTGCCATTGTGCTTTGGCGTCATTTATGGAAAATTCCCAGTCTGGGGTTTGCATCACCTTCATGGAGAGACAAGGGTTAGGTTTCTAAATCATTATGAGTTATATCCCTACAGAAGGGTTATTGTTTCTATTTTGAAGATATTGTGGATTGAAATCTCCATACGGGGTTTAACTGAGACAATTTAATGAATGTTTTGGGATATATATATATATATTGTATCTATTTATTAATGAAATATGCTTCGTGTGGGCATAAATATTTTCTTGTTTTAGTATGAGTTGCAACCTTGATGGTTTCTATTTAATGTTCTGAGAATTCAGTTTTAAAATCCTGAAGGTGTTAACCCTTTGTATGATCAAATTCGATTTGAGTGTTTTAGTTTGATTTCTATACTTTGCTGAGTATATGTTTTAATATGAATCATGGATGAAGAGAATAGATCTATGGTTACTACATTTTTACCTTTGTGTATTTTACTCTCTCAATGAAATGGTTTTATAGACAATGTTCATATTTATAGACAATGTTCATATTACTCTGTTTCTTGTGATTTCTATTAGGATGATTGCATGTTCTTTTGATAATTATCCCTTGTATATTTACATAAATCTTACCTATCTTATGTTGCTCGATTCCTGAGACTTGGTTTGCTAGACAAATAGAGGTGTTTTTTATTCAAGGGATTTGATCCCATGGAAGTGTTTTTATGTACTCATAAGCATATCACTTTATATTCCTTGTCTATGATTTGACCTCTGTGGGATTCGATCCCTGACAGAGAATTGATGGGTGTTAATTAAATAGGGAAGACACTATTTTCGTTTTGCTTGCTTATGGCACTTGATCCCTCAACAATTGTTTTCAATACCAAAACATTAATCATAAGGAATCCTAGGCCTTGACCATGTTCCAATTTAAATCTTTGGTTCTAAATTTTAAACCTATGTTTTACACAACACCATGCATGATAATGCAGGCATGGATTTAACTTTGTCTATGTGACTATTTAAGACTGAGACCCCTTTCCTAGCAGTGTTAGTCACGATTTGATGACTGAATTGATAAGAGGGGAACCACGATGTTTAACTACTCATATTAAATTTTATTCATGGAAGTGATAGTTACAAATTGTTTGACTATTTCATAAGAGAAGAACTTGATATTAATAGTTACTAGATTTATGTAGGTTTTTTTTGGGTTAAAAATGCCCAAACTACATTGTAGTGATCAAGAAATGATTGGACATCCTTTATCATGGGATTAACTTCAATCCAAATCACCTATTTTACTTGTGCATGGATTCCACACACACACACACACACACACATATCCAGAGTTTAATTCTTTAGTTTTTGGACAATATGTAGCATGAGAGATTATGCTCATTGTAAGAATGATTTGTATGCTAAGTTTAGCATACAACACCCAATCTTCTCTAGTTGAAGTCGTGATGGTTTATCATTGGGTTACATAGCATGATGATTATGGTTTTGTTTATATTTCTTTACGTAGGCGATACTATAGAGGTTTTGATTTCAATGTTTCTTAATTTATATATTATGTTTCAAATATATACATGCTATATTTACTAGTCCTCAAACGTTATCTAACCTATTCATGGTTTAGGGACTTGGTCTCGGGATCCAATTTGGGATCCTCTCATTGTTTATGGTTAAGAAGAGATTTCTCTCTAGGATTGAAAAGTCTATGATATATAATATAGAATTGGCTTTCTATCTAAATAATTCTATCAGTTGTTTAAATCACATATTCATAGGTTTAGGGAGAATCAAAATAATAATCCTACTTATGTAAATAAAGACGCCAAATATATACAAATATTTGAACTACTATTAAAACCCAAGTACCATGAACTAATGATAATTGTACCATAAAAACATAATCAAATTTAGATAAACATTAAATCCTATAAAAATATAATTTATATCAATTTAAAACATGCATGAACAGATTGCAAAGCCATTCTTTATTTAAAATATGCATGAATAGATCATCATCCATTCTTTATATCATATCTAAACAATGTTAGCATAAATCCATAAGAGAAATCCTGAAATAGAAAATAATGTAGAAGTACTTATCGGTATGTTCGTCTTTCCGACTGATTTGGGAATTGCCATGATCCACCTAACTGTAGACCTTGAACCGTTCCTAGTTTGTTCAACGGGTCACCCCTGAGATGAACCGAGCATGCTAGATAAAATAGAAGGCCTAGGTGCAGTTTTCTATCTTTCTTACTAATCAGTAGAGTAGCCACAAGGTCTGTTTACCAGCCCTTTGTAGAGTCTTGTAAATAATTTCCCCTTTTTCCCATAGTCCTTCTTGGACTCACCAAATATCTCAATTTGGAAATCTGAGTGCTCAAAGACCTATGAATTAACCCTCTAGTGAGCTAGGTACCAGTACCCCCTCCAACATCCTCTCTCTATTATTTATAAGTTTCTATTGAGGAGAAAGGATTCTATGAGTTAGGTTTAATCACTCTGTTAAGTCCCTAGATACACTGTTTGTTTTTTTTTATCTTCACTTAACAATTTGATTTCTTTTTAAATGATCACATATTATTTTATCTTTAATTAAAATGGAGGATTTATATTTATCCTATCATATAGTTGATTTTAGTTATCAACTACTCAACCATTCTAATATCTTGCATGCTCGATCCCTCTTCAAGTGGTAGTCCCGGTCAGTTAGAAATAATAAAAGGAGATAAATAATATGCTAGTTTAATAATAATTAATAGACTACCGATGCTCCAGAGCCTCCAGCTCAACATCAATTAACCACAATGAGTCTAAGTGTTCCAAATATTTTATTGCTCAACACTAAATCAACAATAGTTCCAGTTCTCCAGAGCTTACTGCTCAACACCAACTTAATCAATAGTCCCAGTGCTCCAGAGCTCACTGCTCAACACCAATTAAACAATAGTCTTGGTGCTCTAGAGCTCACTTCTCAACACCAATTTAAACAACAGTCCCTGTGCTCCAGAGCTTAGTTCTCAACACTAAGTAAACAATTTAACATAAAAATAAATAGTCTTTTCGTGGGATATTACATATATATATATATATATATATATATAATGAAATTACATAGAAATATGGGAGACATCAACATCCACTGATGTGAGCACCAACTTACTCAATCACCCATCTGATTGGGACACCAATCCCACTAGCAAGCACCAACTTGTAGACTACACGCTTCAACCTGTGATGACACCAATCCTCCGTGTAAGCACCAACTTGTTGAATCAGGCTCTAACCTGTGAGGATACCAATCCTCTACGCAAGCAACAACTCGTAGTGTTCAGGAACCAATATGAGTGGATACTACAATCTCTTTTCATTTCCCCATGCAACCGCCTGAGATATAGATTTTTTTTCTTTCTGTCACACCGACTTTAGATCGCACGCACTATGTTTTGCACTATGTTCTATTGAATACTGCACTCAATTATAATGTATTCTGGTTCAAATTCTAGTCACTACTTCTCTTACATATCCATTCACATGCTTCTTACGCCCTTCTCACAAATGCTCCTTATGTCTACACAACTTCTCCTTGTTCTTCTGCATGTCTTGTAACCTCATTCACTTCCTCAAATAATATTGCCTCTGATTCCCCTGAGCATTCATTTAACTTGAAGCTTGCAAATTCAAAATATTACTTCATTTGTTCTTCCAAGCTTACCTCTCATCCATCAAATTCACTCTTATTTATACACAACTTACTCAAATGATGTGTCCACAAGTTGGGGCTTCTCTAAGATGGTTACACCCCTTCTTCCTTTCTTTGCGGTCAAACTTACCCAAGCATCTGCCATATGTCTTATCTTGCGCAAATGAGGTATCATGAATTTGTGGGTCTTGTGCACAATAGTTTATTGGCTTAGTGGGACTTGTACAATGGAGTACCATGACTAGGTGGAATTTCAAAATTGTGCACATATTTTCATATAATTCTTTAAACTGGGATTTAGACACCAAGACCATTAACCTCTTTGACATCAATGACAACACCAAAGTCATATATATATATATATATATATATATATATATATATATATATATATATATATATATATGTTGCTACACAATTGATCCAGATGGACATCGGTGGCCATACACCTAATCCAGTAACTCGAAATAGATTTTTCCATCTTTGCAATTTTGTTATGAAATTTTGGGTCCGGTACAACTTGGGATGTTTTGAGGGACTCAAAAACATTTTTCTAGCTGAACAATGCCTAGTATATAGCCTATGGATTTGTATTGGTCCATTCGTAATGTGTAATTCTTGTTTAGACCTTTCTAACCCAATAGCAAGCGCCACAAATGGAGATTGATTGCAAAACTTATGCCCCCAAGAAGTTGACGTATAAAATAACCACAATTGTGTCCACAAAGATTTTTTGTTTCATATTATGGGGTTAGGGTTTTGGATGTTTCAAGTTTTTTCATTGATGATTTATGTTAAAAGGCCTTTTTGGCCTCATTTTAACCAACTTCTTGTGAATGTGCTTAGTTGTCACATCTCTTCTTAGAGATAAGATGCAACAATTCTAGAGAATTCATTTCACTTTTAATTTAGTTACAGTTCCTGCATACTTCGTTATTAAGAGAAATTGAATATAATTGTATCTCTATGTTTCATAATATTTCTATGCTTCATTTTGTTCCCTTATAAATATGGATCAGTGGCATCAGAGCAGTCTACTCTATTTTTTTCTCTATGCATGTCCCCAACAAGGTTGGGGTATAAGGAGTTGGGACTCAAGCTACTTGATCCTATTGTCCTCACTGAAATCGATGACCTCCCATCATGGAAGAAAAGAGAAATAAGGAAGAAGGATATCATGTTAGGATGTTGCTTTAGGAATCCCTTACGCAACAGAGGGACAAGATGATACATATATTTCTCCAAATCCTTTGATGGATGCTAAAAAAAGCATAGATGTCTTCGTCTAACATCCACTTCATAGGTTCAACCCCTTTCAAGCTACAAGTTAATTATGATATTCTTGTAATTAAAGATCATATAGATGTGAATTCTTTAGAAAAATGGTTGAATATACTAAAGGGTATTTCTCTGTCAACAATTTTTCTAATAGGGAAAAGATCACCTTTACTTCCTTAAGGATTTCTCCTATGTCAATAGTTGGCAGTAAACTTACTATGAGAAATACTCAACAGACGAATCTGAAATGCTTGGGGCCAAGCCCACTTGGGTCTCTTTTGTGGATGTCAATAAGGTACAATATTACCTTGTTGGAAACTATGATGACCAATACATGAGATGGACAACACTATATGATCAGGAAAGGGACCTTGAATTTCACAAATACTTTCTATACATTGCACACCAAGTTGGGTATCAGAGACTCTTAGAAAATAATGGTTCTAAAATATTGTCGGGGTCTACATGGGTACATCCAATCATAAATGGAGTTTCTAAACATCTCGTTACTCAGAGCCACTTATCGTTATGTTGTCAAAATCGAGAAAAAAATGTGGAGAAATAAGAAGGACATTGGATCTACAAATGCATTATAGAAGAAACAGGGAAAATGAATCCCTAGTCCACAAAACAAAGGACAAATCAAGGATGGAAAACCTCAAGACACCGAGTATAAGAAACAAGCAAAGAAGGGAAATGGGAAGATGAAGAAAGAAACTAGTAAGTTGTGCAATTTCCATAAATGCCCCTGGAACTACACTGATGAATATCTCTCAAAGTAGTCATTAGTGACCAAGTTGAAAGCCTTATAATCATATCCAGGCTTCGACTCTTATTCAGATCTAGACAAGGAGAATTAAATCATTGATGTAGAACCCAGTGCCATAGTCACTACCACCAAAGTCCATTGTAACATCCCGAAAATTTACAAAAATTTAAGTAGAAATAAATACTGAAAATAGATACTAATCTTTTAATTGATGGCACATTACGATAATGACAATTTATACATCATAACACAAAATACATCTTTAGCTCTGCTTGTGTTTAATTGTAATCTACATGTTGTGATTAAGATTATCTTGTGATAAAGTTTTCTTGACAAGGTACTAACAGTTGCTCTTTGATGATGACGAAGGGGTCCTATGAGGTACCCTGAGGTTTACTTAGCTATGTTTAGATAAAGCACTTGAACCTATTTCTTTGCGCAGATATGCAGGTAAGAGTTTTACAACAATTTCAAATGTTACAAGCAATTCTAGTTATGTTTTTCAGTTAGCCGACGATGCTTATAGTAAATCTAGGCACTTCCCTTTATGAGTTAATATTGGTATGGATCATTGTCCTATTTCTCGTGTATGTGCTAGTTTACAATTTATAAGTGTTATTAGAATCCTGTCTTCATTTCTCCATTTTGCAAGGAGTGGTGTTATCATGTGCATTTATTACATGAATAATTTGACTTCTATGTTACTTTATATTATAGAAACATGAACTAAGAGTTGTTTAGATACATGGATTAACTTGAAGTCCTCACGATAATAGATTATGCATTTCTCAATTTATAAATGCATGAAACATTGTACTAAAATAGCATTTCTCATTATAATACTACCATTATATTTATGAAAATTATATTGTGAATTTGCTATACTATAGGCTTGATCATATCTAACTATAGGATTGAACCTTTCTAATTTAATACATCGTGACATGTTATGTAACTCTGTAAAAAGGGATAGTATTGTGAATGCATATCATGATGTGAAAATTAATTAAATCTAAACTATGTACTAAAAACCCTTCTATGAAATGAGACCCTAATCATTTGAGAATTATACAACAATATATAAACCATGCATTCAGAAGACCAACACTTTGGAAATGAAATGAATCATATGTTATAACCCTAAGTCTTGGCACTGACAGGTGATATGACAGGGTATTGAATGTTTTGAAGACAATGTGCTGGAAGACTATCGAACTCGGTCTTGACATTTAAGTCACTAGCCTACTGTACTTAGTGGAAAGCCTAATGGATGCCACTATGGTTGGGGTTCACGTGATGGAAGTTAAAAATGTTTCGATTATGTCGAGATACTACGGTGTTGTCCCTTGGTCTACTGAGATGGCACTATAGTGGTTGTGATAATAAATATGGCATTGAAACATGGTTGTTTCCTGAACTTCGACATGCATTGCTGGCTTCTCCTCCATCGTTGATCTCACATGTTCTAGATTTTTGGAATGAAACCCTATTCCTTCATTATAGATATCATTGCAATGGTTTCTTGGTTTTTATTTTGCTCTTTATGGTGGTAATGTGGAGAGGCCGACAACCTGCTACAATGTGGGGTTTGGTAATTTATGGTTTGGAGGAATCCTTCCTCGGTTTCGATCCCTAGACCTGTAGGAATAACTTAATAGTTCTAGGTTTTCATCTTCCTGTAGAGTCGAGCTACATTTGTAGCCTTCACTGTTGTTTAGGGTTTTGATGAAATATTTTGAACCAGGGTTCGATTCTCTTGTAATGTCAGATTGACATTCTTAGGAATCGAAACCCTCTTCTCTTTGTTGTTTGATGGTTCCGTCATTCTTGTTTGTTCGAGGTGTCTCATATTCCAGAGCTATGTCATTGAGGTAATGTTTCAATAAATGAAAAGATAATGTTATTGAGAATGTTCAAGTTGAACTCTGCGTTTTCATTGTTTAACCTTTTAGCAGTTTTTATGGCAGGTGTAACTTCGTTGAATGGTTAACTTGTTGTATTGGAGAAAACTCACTATGGCTTGGGAATACCACAACAGACAAATGACTACTAGAAATCAACTCAATTCTCAAAAAAATGCTATTATAAATGACAATGTTAAGATAATGGAGAAATGTAACCAACCTCGATCCAAACATTTGATGTAGATCCCCGTTGGAGCTTTCAATCCATGCACTTGAAATCTGCAAATTAGTCTTGACAGCCAATATAGAAGTACATATAATATATAAATGACATTAACATTATCAATAACAATGGTCCATAATCTCATAAGCAAATGTAACCCAATATATAATAAATGACATTCACACCATGAATGGACGAGAATATGAGTATTTCAATTAATGAGCAAGAAGAAGTACAAAGTGATATGACCTCTTGCTGGCAACCAATCTGAACCAAGATCTAGATCAATCCACTTGTGCCTCCACCACTTCAATCCTCCATGAATGGCAAACTCAAACTAGATGGGAGTTTGGAAGGTGAACATAAATGGTTCACAACTACAAGGATCAATGAGTGCAGACTCAAGATAGGGAAAAAATACACTAGAGTTCTCTTACGATTCTCTTTTTTCTCCTGTCCATAAGCCATATGTGCTCAATATATAGTCCTCTAAAAGGTAGGTGAAAGGACACATCGAGGCGTTACTCGGGCAGATGGAGAGCCAAAGGTCACCCAATGACTGCTTTTTGGGAGTAAAAAGTAATTAATAGTGGTTTTTACCATTTTACTTGATCAGTGATGCAACTTGCGGGTACCTCCCCAATCCTCATGAGGAGTATGGGGATAGGAAGTATGTTCAACTCTACCAGAAGGAGTCAAAGGATCTTTCCCAATATCGGGGTGTGCAGCCATGTAGTCTTCAACGTAAGTCACATAAGAATCCAAAGAATCAGAGGGAGCCCTCCGGCGTCCTCTAGCAATACGGTGTGTAACCTCAGTTGGCTTTAAACTAGCCAACCGATGGGACTAGCGGAGAGTAGGGATCCATGCCACAATATCTCCGGAGGAAGTCACAACATCCCCTAAAGGCCAACTACCGATAAAAAATAGTAAATAAAAAGCACACACCTAGAGAAACTACAGCCAAGAGCAGACAAACAGAGAGGCTAAATGAGCTCCTGACACTAGAGCCGGTATGTCTCACCCAGGAGAGGCTTGAGACTCCCAAACTATAGCCGGAGGTAACAGAATCAGTTATAGAGACACCCATGCTTCACTGTGTCGACGGGGTCAAGTCCATTGCACGAACACAACAGTGTTGTCCAATCCCTATCTGACTCAGGACACAAACAGCATAACCACTGCAAGTACCCTGTGCAGTACCTAGGTAAGGAAACTATGTTCACCGCAATATAACCAATACTCAAGGGGATAGTCACAGGTGGGACCCGTCGTATGGGAAGGGTAGCTAAGCCAGAAGCACAAGAGGACGAACATCCGGTACCCCCGGATTTTAACAAATCCTGGATATATCTCCCACGTTCAGCCGGTATCAGAGGGATATCTCCTCAACCAACCTCCTATGACCTCGTGCTTAACTCTGGATTGAGTAGAGCTTCCTAAGAACACCGATCTATACCATGGAGTCCTCCACTCCCTGGTTAGACACCTAATGTTTCGTCTAGTAGTCTTGGATTGTTAACTCACAATGATCTATTCCAAGACTCTAAACCTATGCTAGTTGGTGTACCCTATAAATAAAATGAGTCTAATCAATTTTAATGATTAAGCATTAATTTTAGTGGCTGTGGTTACTCAAGGGATATGATCGTTAAACTAGTGATGTGTAGACTCAATAGTATGCAAAATCGTCCAAACCTAGACTCATCTATCCAATAAAACAATGTCACTAATATGCAAAATAAACCAACAATTCCGAAATAAAGATTCAATCTTTTATCTTTTCAATGCACAAGCAGAACCTAAAATGAAGGCAACAAGCACTCAATGCAAGATGCAGTATATGAAAGTAAAATATTTTTGTCTTTTCGCTTATAAACAAGAAGGAAAATGCAAAAAACTAAATGTATATTTTTGTATTTTTTCAAAATAAATCGAATGAAAAAATGCAAGCAAAATCCTACTATTCTGTCACTGAAGTGCCGAGAAGATCACTAAGACAACCCAACAGATCCTAAACAGCAAGACTCAGCCAAAGGAAAGAGCTCAAAAGGAAAAAACCAAGAGCCTAAATCCAAAGATTGGTAAAAAATCAAGAAGGCTCAACCAAGAGAAACAAAGAGTTCTAGTCACAACCAAGGCATGAAACAGTCAAGAAAGAGGCCAACAAAGACTCGGGAACCAACCAAAATTACCCAGTAACAACTAATAGTCATAAACCAACAAAAGCCAGAATTACACACTACTGTCGAAGGAATACCTGCAGGTACCCACGAGCAGTAGAGTAAATAGAGGTGGGTATATGCGAGCAGAACTAAGCTAGCCCGCGGGTGAGGAAAGGAAAATGGGAAAATAAAGAGTCCAAAGGCTCAGAAAAAGCAAGTTTTCTATGGTGTATTTTAATGGCCAATCAGTGACACAGAGCTTCGATAAACATCAACTCTAATTAAGGACTAATGCTCAAAAAATTTCCCAAACATGGATTTTTTCCCCAGTAGAGTCACCATTTCTGTATTGGAGAAAAATCACTATGGCTTGGGAATGCCACAACAGACAAATGACTACCAGAAATCAACTTAGTTCTCAAAACAATGCTATTATAAATGACAATGTTAAGATAATGGAGAAATGTAACCAACCTCGATCCAAACGTTTGATGTAGATCCCCGTTGGAGCTTTCAATCCATGCACTTGAAATCTGCAAATTAGTCTTGACAACCAACATAGAACAAGTACATATAATATATAAATGACATTAACATTATCAATAACAATGGTCGATAATCTCATAAGCAAATGTAACCCAATATATAATAAATGACATTCACGCCATGAATGGACGAGAATATGAGTATTTCTATTAATGAACAAGAAGAAGTACAAAGTGATATGACCTCTTGCTGGCAACCAATCTGAACCAAGATCTAGATCAATCCACTTGTGCCTCCACCACTTCAATCCTCCATGAATGGCAAACTCAAACTAGATGGGAGTTTGGAAGGTGAACATAAATGGTTCACAACTACAAGGATCAATGAGTGTAGACTCAAGATAGGGAAAAAATCCACTAGAGTTCTCTTACGATTCTCCTCTTTCTCCCGTCCATAAGCCATATGTGCTCAATATATAGTCCTCTCAAAGGTAGGTGAAAGGGCACATTGAGGCGTTACTCGGGCAGATGGAGAGCCAAAGGTCACCCAATGACTGCTTTTTGGGAGTAAAAAGTAATTAATAGTGGTTTTTACCATTTTACTTGATCCCCACGGGCTATAGTGATGCAACTCGCAGGTACGCATGCTATAGTGATGCAACATGCAGGTAGGAATAGAAATAGGGAAAATTGGTATCTCTGAAGGATATAAGTGGATCTGAGTCACTGAAATGGATCCTACAGGCCAAACAATGCTGATGCTCACAGGGTGGAAGATTACGATGTAACAGATGCTCCCTAATGTGTGAGGTCAGAGACCGAAAGCACTATGATGGCCGAAATACATTATAAAACTCAGAAGTGCAGTGATGGAGACACAAGTGGAAAGAATAGCTCACTCGTCATAATACAATAGTATCTTTGAATACATGTCGGTATAGTGCAACAGTCTGATACAATGGCCATGAATAGGCAGTATATAATAGATACATGTCATAAGTGATCATAGGCATGATCTCTCTACAGTAAGATACGGTCTCCTGCTAAAAAGAAGACAACTGGTGCAAAACTAGAGGTACAAACTGCTGAAATCTGAGAGGTGATATCTCTGATGTAAAGTCAAAGTCAGATGTAGCATACTGAATGCCACAATCGCCTGGGGTCTTCTACACAAGTCTTCGATGGTGCAAGTCCCATCAAGTGAATAAAGGATTTGGGGTCGAACCTGATGAGACATCATCTGATTACCGGTCAATGATGTATACCGTTAACAGACGCGAGATGACCCACCAATAATGAAAATGGGCATCAAGGCATAGAGCACAATCATTAGAGTGTGAATATAGGTTGAAGTCGAACACTAAGATGAATCCATCGATCAAGGGACATTGATGTATTCCCAAAACTGTCGATGGTGAGAGAACCTGCCACTAATGACTGCAAGCCTCAAGGTACTCAACTGAACTCTAAGCCTCAAGTCCCGGAATAAATGAGTTGAAGTCGACGGAACGAGAATCGCTGGAAGGAGGGCATTAAGGCATCCCCCATCAACCAGAATGAGGTACCAGCAATGCTGAAAGATTTGGAAGATCTCAGGTGAAATGGATTGACTTAATAAGGATGGCCGACATGCAATAGTCAAGAGATCTGACGAGTGGCCGACACTGGTTTCAGGACATCCTTTGAACAAGAGGATGAGTAGATGGATAGAATCAGGTAGCATAGACTTGACATAAACTGTGCAATGCAGGAGGCATTACAGAGGGCTCCATAATGATTGGAAGCTTAACCAATCGGTGGAGAAAATTGAGAAACAAGTACAGCTCCTAAGGCCCAACTATAGTTTTGACTCATAATGTACGGAGTGGAATGAATGCTCTGTTCAAAGGGGACACAACATCTGCCAACAAGAAATAGTGACTATAACCCCGTCCGAATTTTTGGAATATTTGATTTTTGTGGTCTTTTTCATATTTGGGAAAAGCTTGAAAAAGAATAAAATTGCTTATAGTACAACAAATGAGGGAATGAGTGTCAAATAGCTAGCAGACTAGTCCCAAGCAGTGGAACATACCTATGCACAATGCAAGGAAGTGTGTGCAGGATGTGGATACTTGGAGGTATGTTCCCTCAGGGTCAAAAGGTCATCAAATTGTGAAGGGAAAATATAAGCTCTGCAGGGCTCGACACGGAAAAGTACTCAGGCACCAGGATGACAATTAAGTAAGCGAGAGCTGTCACAAGGCTCAAGCGACAAGCAGGATGATGCAATGCAATCACAACACGATATAACTGAGGGGAGTCCTTAAGGGAGATGGCCATCATAAGACAAAGTAGAGTATGAGTCTTTATCGCAACGTCATGGCGTGACTACAAAGGACTCCCAATCCAAAGGACAAACAATGGCATGGGCACTAGAATGCATAAAGGGTTTCTAACTAAGGTATCCATGTTCAGGAAAGCCCTACCACTACATAATGACACTTCTATAATAGTGTGAAGGTTCCGTGTCAATCACGAAGTGGGGTCGCACCTAGGGTTTATAGAAATGGTCAATAGGTCAAATGCATAATGCATGCGAAAATGGAATCTAACCTATATGCCAGGTGTGAAATGTACCTGCTGTAGGTGTGAAATGGTTCAGAACAACTCTTGTCAAGGAAATTTGTTGAAAAAACACTACTCCATCACACGATATTACTTCATAACGGCTCAAAAATGGAAAAAACTATAAAAAAGTGGGTCCAGAAAATTATAAATAGTAATAAAATTTTCCAAATTACAATTCATTTGCACTATTCACCAATTTGGAGTTATTTGGGTAGTTTTCACCTGAAACTTCAAACGCCGATCGTGGGAGCTACAAGCGACCGTTCAGCGAACCATCCAGAGCAAGTTGGTGGTCACTCCCATACCTTTCATTTTAATGTTTTTATTTCAGTTTTAGTTGGTGGAATTTTTTGTTTGGCCAAGCCCTAGATGGTTTCGGCACTACCCGCGGGCTATAACTATGTGGGTCGTGTGTAGGGCACAAAACGTGTAGTCAAAAAATAGACTGCTCGTGGGTACCCAGGATGGTTAAGAAAGTTTTAATCATGAAAATGACCAAAATTTACTTGCTTTGCACTCTAGGATGGTTCTAGAGTGGAGGAAATGAGAGCATGACCAGGTTGATGAGGCCATGCGCAACGATTTGCAAGCACAACAAGCATTGCAAGCATGCTGCTTATATAAATACTGGAGTATAGGGAGTTTAAGGGCCCAAAACCTATTACTCCGTCATATGATCAACTACTAGGATGTGGATGCACAACACTTCATCGTCAATGGGAAAACACTGACACTGGAAGTAAATGATATCTATTTCATTACCAGTTTGTCCCATAGAGGGGAGGTGGCAAGTCTTTGGTCATGGACCGTGGGTGGTGGGATCACTGTGCAAGACTACATAGCATGGTATTGTCCCGCCAACACACGAGTAGTGGGAAGTCAAGTGCCGGTGAATGCCATAATAGATCTGAGTGCAAAGATCATTGTGGCTAATCTAGCGCGGATCACAGGATCCAAAGCACTGCAGCAGGCATCCAGACCGGTGATGTTCTATGCATCACAATGCTTGCAGCCTACTATATTCGATTGGTGTACTACTATGCTGGTGTCTATGAAGACACAGCTAACGGAATGCAAAGAGGGTAAGGCCAAAAACTTTGAGTATGGTAGCATCCTCTGTAGTTTCTTCTTTGAGAGGGTTCTGGGGCTTAGCCTGAGGGTGGATGTTGCTCCTCACAGTCTCCGTGATCCAGCCCCGACCCGGTGGACTGAGATCCTGATATGACAGGGTGGTAGCCATCTGCCGTCACCATATACTAAGGAGTTCTTCCGCTGGTGGAACTGACAGGTGATCGCTATAGAGGACTATTGCTATGCGGGGATAGAATTTAGACAGGACCGTGACATGCCGCTCCCACCAGGCGCAGATTTCAGAGACATCGGTGAGTACTCTTTTGGTTTTGTGTTTATTAATTTTTTATGGATTTTTTTATTATAGTTTGAAACGCAAAAAATCTTTTTGGTGGTAGTATCATGTGCTAATGGGTGACTGTTTTCTCGCAGAAAAAGGCCTAGTGAGACCCGAGTGCTTCCCGAGACATGGTCATCGAGGTAGAGATGAGGCTGCAGCAGGGCACACACTCCATACGTTGCGGTGCAACATATCACAGATGGTTGCCCGAGTACCATAGATAGAGGTAGCCCGACTACCTAAGGCCATGCAACGCCAGGTAGTGGGTGTTCCTAGTGAGTGGGTGTGGCTACTGTAGCGGGTGGCCAATGCAGTTTAGTACTTCTATGAGACACACCTCATTGAGGTGGCAGCTAGACCTCCTCGGAGGGAATAAATATCCTGGGGTATCATTATTTTTTGTATCGATATGTATATTTTTTAGGGCTGCGGGCTCCAGTTTTGTATGACACTACCATTTTTGGACATATATATATATATATATATATATACAACTTTGGTTCTCAGTTCTACTACATGTGTGTATGTTACAAATGTATGAATGTCTTTGTATTTATGTTCTTCATGATGAATGTGACAAATGCCAATCTAATACATAGTTAGCGTATGCATCATATATATAATTATGACTTCTCAGAATATGAATTGTTGATGTATATGTAACTTCAGAATGTATTTCATATATGTATGTTGTATGTACTCCTATGGAGGTGGTATTATTCCTCTATAAGGAAGTGTTGTCATTTATATTGTAAATGCCGTAACTTATACTTGATGGGTTATTAAACCACCTTGTTAGGGTCGGCCCTGTATAAGTCATGTGGGTCAAAGGTTTATTAGACCACCCTATTGGGGGTCGGCCATGTGGGTCGAAGGGTTATTAGACCACCCTATTGGGGGTCGGCCCAGTTAGCATTATGTTTTGTGGTTAAGTTTGAGCCTACATGATTTATGTAAAAGGCCAGTCAAGTCAAGTATAAATAGAGTGTGGGAGGCACTCTATTTGATCACTCACTTCTCACTCATGCACTCAAGGAGGAGTGGCGCACTTATGGAGGAGGAGGATCTGCTGCTAGGATATGTCTATCTCTTATGGTTGGGTTGTATCATTGCTCTATCTATCTCTGAGGAAGTTATTGGGGTTTTTCACCTTTATCATTTTTCCCAAGTAAATCTTTGTGTCTCTTGTGTGCTTGCATTATTGTCTCCATGATTGATATGCTGTAGATATGCTATACATGTTGTTCTCTCAGTTAAGATCCTAGATCAGATTGAAGTAAATTCTGAAAATTTAATATGGTATTAGAGCTAGCCTGAAAGAAGGCATGATATGGCATGTATGACACTTGTTGCACTTACGATGCTAGTGCTTGATATAGCAAAAACCAGTCATCGTAGCACTTTCGCTATAAATCCGTTTTGGCGAACTTTTTGGATCTGAAATCTTTATAGATCTGAGTCAAAATTAGGTGACCTTGGGAAAAAGGTCATAACTTGGGCTAGGAAGATCCAAATGAAATTTTATAAAAAGTGACAGGTAGTGCACAGACTGTACTATCTCATGAAAATTTTTCAGAGGCCGAAGTTGAACCAATGACACGTGGCATGCCGTACAAGTTCCCTCTCCTTTATTATCCCATAAACAGGTCACGTTGTGACACCTTGCATAACTCTCTCTCAGAGAATCCAATTGAGGTCAAACCTGTCAGGATGGAAACATAACAGGTCGGGCTATCTCAGGAAATTTTTTCATAGGCTGAAGTTGAAACAGTGACACGTGGCACGTCGTACAAGTTCACTCTCCTGTATTATCCCATAAATAGGTCACGTTGTGACACTTGGCATAAATCTCTCTCAGAGATTCCAATTGAGGTCAGACCTGTCAGGATGGAAAGATAACAGGTCGATCTATCTCAGGAAACTTTTTCAGACCCTATGGATCAAAAATTTCAGAGTTACACCAAAAACAATCAGGTAAATATTTCTGTCCAAACAGAATTATTTTTGAGTACCTTCATTCATGGCTTCCGGAATTTAGGGCTTTGGAGAAAGCTGGAATTTTTGTAATCGGAGACCACGGCTAGATGCTACTCATCAAAATCAAAATTTAGAGACCAAGATCAGAATTTTTGGTTGGGCAAAAGGCCGGGCTTGATGAGACCCTATTTCGGGACTTTGATCAGAAAAATGGAAAATTAGGGTTTCTGTAAAAATGAGAATTTTTGAAATCTGTGACCAGGGCTGGAAGCTCCTCAGAAAAATAGAAGCTTAGAGCTTTGGATCAAACCTTTTGATAGGGTAGAAGCGTGGGCTTCATCAAACCCCAGTTCAGGGTCACGTCTAGTGAATCTGGAAGTTTCAAAGGAAAAATTGAGGAGTGAAACTTTGCAGTTTTCAAATTCTGAATATACTAGCTTGAACAGCTCATCAAGGCACATATTTCTATCCTTTCGGAAGTTTGAAATTCAAAGTTTGAATTTTTGGGGTTTCTCTGACAAACCCATATCCAGCTCCAGGTCCAGTTGTTGCAAATCAAGTGGATTGGGTTAATCCTAGAAGAAGATGGATTGGTCACCTGCATAAGTGAAGACGTTCTTGTTTCAGAGGGAGATGAGGCTAAGGCCTTACATAAGAATATTACAAGCGATCTTGACAGGTATGACTCATCAACGTATGTTTCGATATTTGTTCATGATTAAGTTTATGGTATTTTTGTCTTCATGTTATTATGGTTAAAACAATCTTGATTTTAGACTTGTCATATCACCTTAACAAAATTATGAATGCATTCATTAGGGTGTTGACACTTATGATTGTACTAATGCATTATGGTGTTGTATGAGGTTTATGTTGTCCACTAACATGAAAGGTACACCAAGAAAGACAAATCATGTTCTAGTTCAAGATCATGATGACATGAAGACAAAGATTCATCCATTGTCATGGATCACATAGAATACCCATTTACGAGGTATGTATAACTTGTTTCTACAATAATTAACTTATGAGACATGCAGGTTACTAGCAGAAGTCATTGAAGATAACCAAAAGATATTATGGGGGTATGTTAGACATAACTAGCTAGCATGCTAATCCAGGTATGTTTTTCCTATATCAAGCTAGAATCCTACCTTGTGTTAGGATCTTATACTGTTGTGTTGTTGATAATGATTATTCATGAAGTCATAGCTTTGAATAATCATGGTTGTATGCATATTATGTTTCGTACCATAATTGATGATATGACTAACCAGAAGAATCATGAAGGTATAGTTTTGAATAATCACGGGTTTTATGCATATTACATCTCTTCTCTTGATTGATGATTTAACTAACCAGAAGAGTCCTATGATTAAGAATATGTATGAATAAAAGAAGACTTCCTTGAAACCTTGAATACTAATGTTTATTATCTGTGTTTGAATTGATCCTGACTATACATGCTTGAGATTATTGCGTTTTGATAATATTAAGATTATACTAATGAATGTTTGATTATGTATGAGACCTAGAGGATAACACAATGATGATACTAACAAGCATGCATAGGGATCGAGAATGTATATAAGTTCAAGGACAGGTAATCCAGGAAGCAAAGATGAAGAGGGAACACACTGCAGTAGTTTCTACAAGGATGTAGATATTCAGAGGGAGTTGACCACTTCTCACAATCCACATCAGAATGGAGTTGCAAAGATTCAGAGGGAGTCCACCCAACAAACAAACAAAGATAAGTATTTGAATTGTCATTACTTGCATATTTTATTGTTTAAACAATACTGTTCAATAATGTATATACTGATGTTCCTAGAATTAGGTTGTGTATTATGCATATTAGAATAGTTGCATTGATGAACAATATACTAATAATATGCATGGGTAAGTAGCCTATGGCACTGTACAACATTCCATTGCTACTTATCTAGAATGAAACCTCTTTGCTGACATGTTGGGAGTTGTGCACACTCTTAACAATGTTCTGGTAGAGATTGGAAGGCATCTAGAAAGTTACGGGATATGGATAAATGTTGTATTGAAGCATTGGCTAAGTTAATTGCATGACTGTATGACATATTTCTTTATGTGTAAGAATTTGTTCTGAAAACTATGAGATGTTTGCTAATCATGCAATTTAACTTGTTGTGTAGGAAAGATCGTATGCCATCTCCTACAAAAGAAGAACTACAACATTTGTTCAGCAACAAAATTACCTATTGAAGATATTGAAGTTCCCAGGATCTGGGATGAAGAAATGCAATGCCATGATCCGTCGATCATGAAGAATGATGTTTGGGATGTAGTCCCAAGACCTGAAGGGAAGTTTGTTATGACTTCCAGATGGATCTATCAAGATCAAACATGCTGCAGATGGCAGCATAGAGAAATATAAAAGTGATGAAATAGAAGATACACCAAATGTATTTCAAGACAGCTTTCTTGAATGATATAGTTGAAGAAGAAGTGTATGTGGAGCAACCACTTGGTTCTGAGACACATGACAGGAAATCATATATGTGCAGAACTTGGTATGGTAGGATAGGCAACTTTCTATCTAGTTTGGTCTTTACCAAGAGTAAAGCGGGTTCCAACCTTTACTACAAGGTTGAGGAAAGCAATCCAGTGATACTACTATGTGGATGACCTGTTTGTATCAGGTGAGGATAGATTGATTGCCGACATGCAGCAGAAGCTTGCTGCCGAGTTCGAGATGAAGAACTTGGGGATGATGCACTATTTGTTTTTGGTATAGAGGTGTGGCAGAGTGCAAATGGAATCTTCCTTGGATAAGGGAAGTATGCAGTATGAGATCCTGAAGAGGTTCGGGATGATGGATTGCAAGGCCATGGCCACACCTATGACATCGAATCTGAAGCTTCTTTGTGATGCTTCATCTGAGCCGGTTGATGTTTCTATGTATCGTCAGATGATTGGGTCCTTGATGTACCTGACGAACACGAGACGAGACATTTGCTTTGCTGTGAACACATTGAGTCAGTTCCTGACAGATCCGAGGAGTGTTCACCTGGTTGCTATAAAGCATGTTCTGAGGTACCTGAAGGGTACAGTGGATTATGGGCTCAAGTATGAGGTGAATCAAAAGTTTAACCTTCAGGGTTATGTTGATTCAGATTGGGATGGCAGTGCTGCAGATAGGAAGAGCACATCTGGGTGCTGCTTCAGTATGGGATCAGGTGTGATCTCTTGGTTTAGCAGGAAGCAGTCCTGCATAGCACTGAGTGAAGCTGAGGCAGAGTATGTTGCAGCCTGTTCAGCTAGTTGTGAGGCAGTATGGCTATGGAAGCTACTATCTGAGTTATTTGATCTCCCATTGGATGCTACTGGTATCTTCTGTGATAACCAGAATTGTGTGAAGCTATCCAAGAATCCAGTGTTTCATGACAAGTCGAAACACATAGAGATAAAATATCACTACATTAGGGATATGGTGCAAAGAGGAGTTGTGAAGCTCTTGTATGTTATGACGGATGAGCAGATTGCAGATGTGCTAACGAAGCCACTAGCCATGGTGAAGTTCGAGTACTTCAGAGAGAGGCTTGGCATTCTTCAGATCGAGGACACTTTGAGGAAGAAGTGATGGACACATTTGCTGAAGCGATTCAAAGCATGTTGGAAGAAGGATCCTTCACATGGCTGTGGATGTAAGCGTTGGATGATGAGCATCAGGATGATGTTCTGGTTTTTTCTTGGATATGATCAGTTGGATCATTTTTATGTATGTATGTATGCATCATGTTGGATGCTGGATATGATCAGTTGGATCATTTATATGTATGTACACATGATGTTGGATGATGGATATGATCAGTTGGATCATTTATATGTATGTACGCATCATGTTGGAGGCTGGATATGATCAGTTGGATCATGTGTATGCATTTTTGTATATGCATCATGTTGGATGCTTGGACCATGTATCTGTATATATATCAGGTGGATACATTGTATGATCAGGTGGATAATGTATGGTGATATGTATCATGTATTTGTATTTGTATCAGGTGGATACATTGTATGATCAGGTGGACCATGTATGATGATATGTATCAGGTAGATACTTGGTATGCATCAGGTAGATGCATTGTATGATCAAGATGATCATGGATGACGAGCTTCAGGATGTTTCTCTAGATGACATGCAGCAGGATGTTGTAGTGATGATGATCAGGATGATCATGTGTACATCAGGATGATGTATGGTGAGTATCAGGTTGATACTCTATGGTCGTGGATCAGGTTGTGCAGATGAGCATATAATTCGTTGCCCTGGGAGATTTGCAGATAGTCTTTCGAGGTTTTTCCTATGGCATGTAATTCGGTGCCTTGGGATATCTGGAAAATGCTCTTTCAAGGTTTTGCTCTGGGAGGACATATAATTCATTACCCTGGGAGATCTGCAGATAGTCTTACGAGGTTTTGCCTATGGCATGTAATTCGTTTCCCTGGGATATCTGGTAGATGCTCTTTCGAGGTTTTGTCCTATGGCATATAATTCATGTCCCTAGGAGATCTGATAGGTTGGAATGTGTGCCCCTAATCAGTCCTGGAATGCTCTTGCGAGATTTTTCCATGACCACATGTAATTCATTCCCTAGGAGATCTGTAGATAGTCTTTCGAGGTTTTTCCTATGGCATGTAATTCATTGCCCTGGGATATCTGGCAGATGCTCTTGCGAGGTTTTGCGGAGACCACATGTAATTCGTGCCCTGGGAGATCCTATAGGTAGAGTTGTGTGCTCGTAACAACCTGGGATGCTCTTGCAAGGTTTTGTGGTGAGGTCACATATAATATGGCCCTGGGAGATCCGTAGATAGTCTTTCGAGGTTTTTCCTATGGCATGTAATTCGTTTCCCTGGGATATCTGGAAGATGCTCTTTCAAGGTTTTGTGACGCGCGTAATAAGTCCTGAGGATTCCACAATATGGCCAGTGATGATGAAGACCTGCAGGTGGTGGGCCTACATCCAGTATGAAAAAGGACTGGCTCTGTAGAACTTCCTATGACGAGTAGATTCAGATATTGATTGAGATAGCAGAAGCAGTGACGATGATGATGACTCGATGATGATTATCCAATGACGATGATCCAGAGAAAATGACTTGTGCGAGAGGACCTGTGCTGAGAAATACCTTCCTAGTTAAGAGGGAGTGTTGATGTATATGTAACTTCGGAATGTATTTCATATATGTATGTTGTATGTACTCCTATAGAGATGGTATTATTCCTCTATAAGGAAGTGTTGTCATTTATATTGTAAATGTCGTAACTTATACTTGATGGGTTATTAGACCACCTTGTTAGGGTCGGCCCTGTATAAGTCATGTGGGTCAAAGGGTTATTAGACCACCATATTGGGGGTCGGCCATGTGGGTCGAAGGGTTATTAGACCACCCTATTGGGGGTCGACCCAGTCAGCATTATGTTTTGTGGTTAAGTTTGAGCCTACATGATTTATGTAAAAGGCAAGTCAAGTCAAGTATAAATAGAGTGCAAGAGGCACTCTATTTGATCACTCACTTCTCACTCATGCACTCAAGGAGGAGTGGTGCACTTATGGAGGAGGAGGATCTGCTGCTAGGATATGTCTATCTCTTATGGTTGGGTTGTATCATTGCTCTATCTATCTCTGAGGAAGTTATTGGGGTTTTTCACCTTTATGGTTTTCCCCAAGTAAATCTTTGTGTCTCTTGTGTGCTTGCATTGTTGTCTCCATGATTGATATGATGTAGATATGCTGTACATGTTGTTCTCTCAGTTAAGATCCTAGATCAGATTGAAGTAAATTTTGAAAATTTAACATGAATATATGTAATGGAAAGAAAATGTCTCTCCAAGAGTCGTATCTTAAGGAATATCCATAGTAATGTAGGGTCTTGTACATGGTACTACCCATTTAGCTGAGACACAACTAGTTGTGAATCCAGGCGGACTTCTAAAGACTGGATGTCATGTGAAATGGCATCCTGAAGTAGCTCAACAACGGAACTATACTCAGCCATATTATTAGATGTAGGACCAAGAAAAGCACCTCCTGAGGACACAACTAGGTGGTCAGGTGAGAAGATAACCCAGGCAGCAGAAGCAAGCTACTGCACACGTCGGCTAGCACCATCCGTGAAACCTAAGAATGTAGAGAATTCCATTGAAATTTGTTAATCAAACAGAGGCTAATCAGCAGACTTGACAACCAAAAGGTAATCTAAACCATGTACAGAAAAACTATACAATAGTGTACAAAAGTATCAGCCTGAACCAGAGGTTCAAGCATAATACTGCTTGAGGTAGAGCCCATTTCTAGGCTCCTTCAAGGCAAATCCCTCATGATCTTCTAACTCATAAGCTCCTTTTTCTAGGACACGCTTCACAATGTAAGGACCATGCCACATGGGATTGAACTTTCCTGCCCCTAGGGGTTCTTTAGCTTGGTCATACAGGAGTACCAAGTCACCTTGAGCATATTGCCAGGGATGGACATACCTATCATATTGAACCTTGACATGATGCTTGTTAGCATCAATGGCCACCGCGGCATCTCAACGGTACTCGTCAAGTTGCTCGAGGTGTACTAAACGTTGCTCAATCTCCGTCATATCAGGGAGGAGCTCTATGGCTAGCTTGAGCGAAGGAATTTCGCATTCAATCAGTAAAAGCGACTCGACACCATGAACTAACTAGAATGGTGAGAATCCAATGGCAGTCTTATGTATGGTTCAATATGCCCACAAAGCAGGATATAACATGATATGCCAATTGGTCTTGCTTTGTTGGATGGTACATTGGAGAATGGTATTCAAAGACTTATTTACTGCTTCAACCTGACTATTCGCTTGAGGATAGTAGGAAGACGAGTGTTCCTGATGAAACCCAAGATTGAGAGACAAATCCTCCATCATCTTGTTTTTAAAGTGACTGCCATGGTCAGTGACAATCTCTTTCGGGATACCAAATCGAGTGATAATCTTGTTGAACATGAAATGGGCTGCAGTGGCACCATCGGCTTTTACAGTAGTCATGGCCTCAGCCCACTTGGAAAAATAATGCACGACCACAATAATATGGTGACGCCCCTCAGCCGAAGCTGGTTTGCAATCCATGAAATCTACCCCCCAATTAGTGAAGGGAATGACAATGATGACCGGATGGTGGGGCGCTAGATGTGAGTGTACATTCCAAGAAAACACCTGGAAAGGGTGACATCTCTTCACAGCGTTAATACAATCTTTAAAGATGGTAGGCCAAAAATAACTTGCTCACATGATACACTGGGCTGTAGCAAGCTCGGATAAGTGACCGCCACACGCCCTCGCATGGCAATCATTAAGTACCCGTTCCGCTTCTTCGTGAGTCAAGCAATGATGGAGAATGGAATCCTTTCCCCAACGATACACAGTTTCACTGATGATAGTAAAATCTTTAGAGTGATGTTTCACACGCCATCGCTCATCTCGTGAATAATGCGGAGGAAACTTCAATGTTTGGAGATATACAATGACATCCCCATACCAAGGGTCCTCAGTCGAGATAAGAAATAAGTGTTCATCCACAAAGGAATCTTCATGAATGACATCCTCATCAAGCCGTGGAAGGTCCGACATAAGCTCAGCGAACACCAATGATATCACCGATTTTGCCAAAGCAAAATCAAGATCAAATTCCTGAAGGATCACAATCCATTTATTATACTTACCCCCGATAAGGCATCATGATAGCACGAACTAAAATGGATTGATGTGAGCTACAACGGTGGTTGTTCGAAGCAAAATGTAATGCCGTAACCGCTGGACTGCGTGGACAGTCGCAAGTGCCAGCTTTTCTACGTGGGTGTACCTTAGCTCAGTGTCTACTAAATTTCAACTAAGATAATAGTTAACATGCTTGGTGAGCGCATCATCTACCTGAACCAAGACCATGCCAATAGTCTCTTGAGATGCAGCCACATAAAGAATGAAATCTCGTGTAAAATCCAGCAGACTAAGCACGAGGGCCGATACCAAAGCTTTCTTAAGGGCGTCGAAAGACTGCTGGGCTCGCTCATCCCAGATAAAAGGTGTTTCTTTCTTCAATAGGCATGCGAAACCTTTAGTAATACTAGCATAGTTAGCTATAAAATGATGCAGAAAAGTAGCTCTCCCTTGGAGGCTCTGAAGTTGTAACAAATTATGTGGAGGAGGAAACTGAAGTATTGCCTCAACTTTGAGAGGATCGACTCTAATACCCTCCCTCGAAACTATGAATCCTAGAAGGTGACCAGTCCTAACAGCGAAAATGCATTTGTTTGGATTCAATCAAATTTTGTAGTGAATACATCATTCGAGAATCATACGGAGGTGCTTGGGGTGGTCCATTCTCTTGCGAGAATGGCCAGCAAGATCATCCAAGAAAAATTCCATAATCATCTTAAGATCGTGAAAGGCATAGGTCATGGCTCGCTGAAAAGTAGCTCCGGAATTTTTGAGGCCGGAGGGCATTTTTCGATATGCAAATGTTCCCCATGAACAAATAAATGTCATCTTATGTTGGTCCGTGGGTTTGATTTGAATCTGATTATAACCTGAGAATCCGTCCATGAATGAAAAAATCTCACTCCCTACACAAGCATCCAATATTTGATCAATGAATGGTGTGGGGAAGCTGTCTTTCGGACATGCACAGTTCAAATCTCTGAAATCAGTGCATACACGGATCATTCCCTGCTTCTTATCCATAGGAACGAGGTTTGACACCCATTCGGTAAGGGGAACAGGGTAGATGAAACCAACTTTGAGCAGTTTCTCCACCTCTACCTTAATAACAGCTTCCTTCCTAGGGTTCACAGCACGTAAGCATTGTCGAACTGGTTTAGCATCAAGATATGTTCTAATCTCGTGTTCAACAATGCGGGGGTCTATTCCTGGCATCTCCTCATATGACTAGGTGAAAGCTTCCTAGAGTTTGGTAAACAAGTTAGTGTAAATAGAAATCTCCTCAAGAGTTCAATTGGCATCGACATAGACGTTCTCAATCTTTCCGGGAGTGTGGGATATGTTGATCGAAGTGGTTGGGGAAATATTGGCCATATTCCCCTCTGCAAAAACATCATGTGACTCCAAAAGAGCCACAGGGTGACCAACCATCTCAGCTAGAGTCACCCTAAACTCCTCTTGCTCAATGAGCTCGAGGTTGGGAAGGAAATAAGAGAAATGGTGCATATCTTCCCAAGGCCTCTCACTACCACACATGGCCTCAAGGATAGCTTCATCAGATGGTAAAGTATCATCAAGGAAATCGTGAGAGCAAGATGAGTTGGCTGCCCAAACTGGCAGTGTAACAAGATCTTATTCAACTGTCTGGGAAGAAGAGAGATCCGGATCTACAGTGGTTTGTTGGGTATGATCGTAAGTGAGCTCCGCTACAGATAAAGGCATAGGAATCCCGATGTGCGCAATGTCCCAAACGTGGAACTCGTGGATGGTAAAGTCCACGGATAATTTAAATATGAGGTCTGGAATAATATATTATTCGAAGGAGGAGGTGCATTATCGGTAATGGTTCCAATAAAATTCACAGGTGCAGAAAGATTATACGTTCCCATCAATGACAGGTACATTTCAACACCTATGTTCCCAGTTGTCGGTTGAGAATCAAAAACTTGTGGGACTACAGATACCGTGGATGCTATGGAAGGAGTGCCAACAAAATCCAGCTGATCAATCGTCACAATCTTGCCTTCATGGCGAAAGAAAATAACTCGAAACACAGTAGACGTGACAGCCTTTATAGCATACATCCAGTTCTGACGGAGGAAAAGGTTGTAGTCGATGGGCACATCAACCACTTCGACTTCAATAGGCACAAACTTATCTCCCAAGGAGAGAACAAGGGAAGGGATAATTCCATGTGGTGTAAAAGATCTACCATCGAATACAGTGAGTGTAGTTCTAGACGCGAGTAGAGGAGGAGAGCCAAGAGCTTTCCAACAAGCTAATGACATTACTGACATGGAGGCACCTTCATCAACCATAGTACATTTGATGAAGCACTTAAGGAAAACACCCTGGATTTGAAAAGCCACGTGGTAAGGTAAGTGAGGCTGGACATCAGTAGTATTGAACTTGATAACACTAGGATTTCCCCCATCCTGAACTCCTAACACACTCAAAAGGGCATGCTTTTGAGAAGGACAGGCTTGCAAAACCTCAAGAGCCGACATGGCACACGGAGTTTGTCCCAAATGTTCTATGATGGAGTAGTTCTGGGTGGCTCGAGCATTAGGATTATGCATGGAGCACTTGAGAACATCTTTCGATATCCACGGCATAATGGAAGGCTTCTCGATATGCAAGGAATTGTCAATAGGAGGGGGAGGCTCATTCCCCAAATGAGGTTGTGGTGCACCATAATCGTGCTGATGAGTAGCAACACAAACCTCCGACTGAACCATATTCACACATCCATAACCACTAGTATTGGAAGAAGCCGTTGCCATTTCATTAGTACCATAACGAGTGGTGGGAGCATGCAAAGCCATGTTTTGATGATGAGGAAAGGGATCCTTCAACACAGCTGGGCTCTGTGCCAAATGCTTCAATGCTTCTTCAATTCGAGGACATAAGTGAGTAAGATGATCCTCCCCACAAAGCTTGCAAGGGAATTTCACCTTACGCCTAGGTTTACGATCCTTACCAGCATTACCACCTTCCCGAGAAGGGTTGGCATTCTCTTTACGAGGAGTAAATTCGATTGCTATTGTTATTACTTCGATTATTTCCACCCCTACAATTACTTCTCCCCTTTTTCTTACCACCAGGTTGCTGGTTACCCGATGGTTTTGTTGATTGCACATTGTGTACATTAGACGATGGAGTGGAAGTGGACAAGGTGTGAACCTGTCTGGGAGCAGACTGGTTTAGCGACAAGTTTTGCATTTTATTAGCTACCATGTCTACAAGGCAAGTGCATGCGGACCCCACGATTCCATGAACATGTGGTCCAAGAACTGACGTAGGCTCATGTCTTGTTCTTAGTGCATCAGGAATAATGTCATACAAAATGCCAGACTGAGAATAAAGTAGATCTAACTGCTAGACTTTCAAGATAGCTTGTTCCTTAGTCACAATGCCGAACATCGTAACATCCTTAGCAATGTATGGAAGTAAAGACTTGAGGAACCAATCCAATAGGAACTCTGGAGGAATGTTGGCTTTCACTAATCTCTTCCACTGATGCCACTCTTGAACATGGTCAGAAATATGTGTGGCCTTATTCTGACGGAAGGTGGACAACAACTTAATACCATTGTCATAACGAACCGGTAACTGCAAATGGTCTAAGAAAACCAAAGCAATCTCATTGAATCCCCTATAGGTGTTTCCAGGAAACTCCACATACCACTTTGCGGCTACCCCCGTGAGGGTGCATTGAAATAGTCATAATCGAATGGAATCATGATTCAAAGAGTTGGAGGAGCACCAAAGGTGAAACGCCGTGACATGATCTCCTAGATCCTCACCACCTTTCCCCTCAAACTTCGGAATGTCCGAAGGGAGCTTGGTAGGGACTGAGGGCCAAGTAGGGTCGTGACACACTGGATCATTCGTGAGCTTAAAAAGATACGGGAGATTCAAGCGTGCAAGGAACGAGAGTTGAGGCTGGAAAGCTTGATTATAAGCTCCCATAAAAGGTCGGTTAAATGGAACTGTGTTATAAGATGGACGAAAATCTTGACCATGAGGATTAAACTGCTGATAATGAGGACCTGATGGACCGTAAGATTTCCCATGGCCATAAGATTGATAACCTCCCCCTGCCAGACCCATTTGAGAGTAAGCAGGTATATGCACGTTTTGAGCACCATATTGGGGTGGTGGGTGATACTGGTGGCCAGCACCGACTGTGTTGTAGTAAGGGTTGCCACCATGGGTATGGGGCATGTATGTACTATTCATAGCGGGAACCATGTTGTAATGACCATAATGGTATGGTACGTTCCCACCCCCAATATTAGGATTAGCTTGAGCAGTCATGTGGTGACTAGAAGCATGAGAAGCATTCCCAGCTCCAATATGGGTGTGACCAGTAGCAGGGTTGGTGGTGTGATGTCCATGTGGATAGGAAATATTCCCACCCCCTACATTAACATTACTAGTGGCGACAGTGGATGCAAAAGTATGCGGTGTGTGTCCACCCCTGTGGTTGGGAGGAACGATATCATGTGCAAAAGTAGTCATGGGTTGACGAGTAGTGACACGTGTATTAGGTTCTAGATGGCGAGTCGTATTCCAAACAACATTCTCGTTAGGTTGGGTATTCCTAGGAGGTGGTCGTGTTCCAACATTAGCATTGTTAGGAATCTGACCAATCCCCATAATATGTGAGTGAGTGGACAATGTAGTGCCCCCAACGAGGGTAGTGCCCCCAGTTGGTATAGTATGGCTAACACTTTGACTAGTGCCAGCTTGAGTACCAACCGTAGTGGAAGGTTCGACAATACTATGACTAGGCATACCAAAAGAGAGTGCAGTGGGGTTGATCATAGGGCCAGTATCATCATGAGACTTAGAAATCCCATATCTATAATTGCGTGGAAATGAAGAAACACAAGGCTAGTCTGGTTCTTCATCCTTGGGTAAATCGAGCATTCCGTAAAGATAATTATCTGGATTCGAAGGATCAAACGGATCCTAGTCAAGTGGATTAGGCCAAATAGAACCAGGTTGAGTCTCAGGTGGATCACCTCCCCAATCCTCATGAGGAGTATGGGGATCATAAGTATGTTCAACTCTACCCGAAGGAGTCGAAGGATCTTGCCCAATATCGGGATGTGCAGGCATGTAGTCTTCAATGTAAGTCACATAAGAATTCGAAGACTCGGAGAGAGCCCTCTGGCGTCCTCTAGCAATATGGCGTGTATCCTCGGTTGGCTTTAAACCAGCCAACTGATGGGACTAGTGGAGAGTAGGGATCCATGCCACAGTATCTCTGGAGGAAGTCACAACGTCCGCTAAAGGCCAACTACAGATAAACAATAGTAAATCAAAAGCACACACCTACAGAAACTACAGCCAAGAGCAGACAAACAAAGAGGCTAAATGAGCTCCCAACACTAGAGCCGGTATGTCTTGCCTAGGAGAGGCTTGAGACTCCCAAACTATAGTCGGAGGTAACAAAATTAGTTATAGAGACACGCAGGCTTCACTGTGTCGATAGGGTAAAGTCCACTACATGAACACAATCGTGTTGTCCAATCCCTATCTGACTTAGGACACAAACAGCATACTCACTACAAGTACCCTGTGCGGTACCTAGGTAAGGAAACTATGTTCACTGCAATATAACAAATGCTCAGGGGGACAGTCGCAGGTGGGACCCATCGTATGGGTATGGTAGCTAAGCCTGAAGCACAAGAGGACGAACCTTCAGTACCCGCAGATACGAACAAATCCTGGATATATCTCCCACATTCAGCCAGTATCATAGGGATATCTCCTCAACAAACCTCCCGTGACCTCGTTCTTAACTTTGGATTAAGTAGAGCTTCCTAAGAACACCGATGTATACAATGGATTCCTCCACTCTCTCATCATACACCTAATGTTTTGTCTAGTAGTCTTGGATTGTTAACTCACAATGATCTATTCCAAGACTCTAAACCTGTGCTAGTTGGTGTAACCTATAAATAAAATCAGTTTAATCAATTTTAATGATTAAGCATTAATTTTAGTGGCTATGGTTACTCAAGGGATATGATCGTGAAACTAGTGTTGTGTAGACTCAATAGTATGCAAAATCATCCAAACCTAGACTCATCTATCCAATAAAACAATGTCACTAATATGCAAAATCAACCAACAATTCCGAAATAAAGATGCAATCTTTTCTCTTTGCAATGCACAAGCAGAACCTAAAATGAAGGAAACAAGCACTCAATGCAAGATGCAGTATATGAAAGTAAAATATTTTTGTATTTTCGCCTATAAATAAGAAGGAAAATGGAAAAAACTAGATGCATATTTTTGTATTTTTTCAATATAAATGGAATTTAAAAATGCAAGCAAAATCCTACTATTCAGTCACTGAAGTGCCGAGAAGATCACTAAGACAACCCAGTAGATCCTAAATAGCAAGACTCAGCCAAAGGAAAGAGCTCAAAAGGAAAAAACCAAGAGCCTAAATCCAAAGATTGGTAAAAAACCAAGAAGGCTCAACCAAAAGAAACGAAGAGTTCTGGTCACAACCAAGGCATGAAATAATCAATAAAGAGGCCAACAAAGACTCAGGAACCAACCAAAATTACCCAACAACAACCAATAGTCATAAACCAACAAAAGTCGGAGTTACACGCTACTGTCGAAAGAATACCTGCGGGTACCCGCGAGCACAGGAGTAAATAGAGGCGGGTATACACGAGCAGAACTAAGCTAGCCCATAGGTGAGGAAAGGAAAATGGGCAAATAAAGAGTCCAGAGGCTCAGAAAAAGCAATTTTTCTATGGTGTATCTTAACGGCCAATCAATGACACAAAGCTTCGATAAATAGAAACTCTAATTAAGGACTAATGCTTAAAATTTTTTCCAAACATGGATGTTTTCCCCAGCAGAGTCGCCATTTCTGTATTAGAGAAAACTCACTATGGCTTAGGAATACCACAACAGACAGATGACTACCATAAATCAACTCAATTCTCAAAACAATGCTATTATAAATGACAATGTTAAGATAATGGAGAAATGTAACCAACCTTGATCCAAATGTTTGATTTAGATCCCCGTTGGAGCTTTCAATCCATGCACTTGAAATCTGCAAATTAGTCTTGACAGGCAATAGAGAACAAGTACATATAATATATAAATGACATTAATATTATCAATAAAAATGGTCCATAATCTCATAAGCAAATGTAACCCAATATATAATAAATAACATTCACACCATGAATGGACGAGAATATGAGTATTTCTATTAATGAACAAGAAGAAGTACAAAGTGATACGACCTCTTGCCGGCAACCAATCTGAACCAAGATCTAGATCAATCAACTTGTGCCTCCACCACTTCAATCCTCCATGAATGGCAACATAAATGGTCCACCACTTCAAACTAGATGGGAGTTTGGAAGGTGAACATAAATGGTTCACAACTACAAGGATCAGTGAGTGCAAACTCCAGATAGGGAAAAAATCCACTAGAGTTCTCTTACGATTCTCCTCTTTCTCCCGTCCACAAGCCATATGTGCTCAATATATATTCGTCTCAAAGGTAGGTGAAAGGACACATGGAGGTGTTACTCGGGCAGACGGAGAGCAAAAGGTCACCCAATGACTGCTTTTTCGAACTAAAAAGTAATTAATAGTGGTTTTTACCATTTGACTTGATACCCGCGGGCTATAGTGATGCAACTCGCGCGTATGCATGCTATAGTGATGCAACATGCGGGTAGGAATAAAAAAATGGCAAACTGGTATCTCTGAAGGATATAAGTGGATCTGAGTAACTGAAATGGATCCTACAGGCCAAACAATGTTGATGCTCATAGGGTGGAAGATTACGATGTAACACTTGTTTGAAGCTTGGTGGAGGAAATGCTGCTCAACCACCTGGTAAGCCTCAGTGGTTCTTAAACCCTCGTAGGTTCTCTTGGCATGGTTTGGCTGATGCTTACTGTTTGACGAGAGTTGGGAAAACTGTCCCTTAGCAAGGGTGATGGCCGAAGTTATGATGTTTGTTAGAGAAATATACTGTAAGAGGATAAATCCTCTACTTACTTTGCTATTCGGCCCAGTGGTGTTTTACTATGGCATTGGTTTAAATGTGAGCTTGTTTACGATAAAGTTATTAAAGGGATGACCCTATGATGTTTACAGTGTTAGGAAAACTTAAAATGTTTCAGTACAATTTATGTATTTATCAGGGTTGACATTTTGACTGAAATAATATAATGTAAAAACTAACTGAGAGCCGAGGGCTAACTCGTTTCTGCGAAACATGGAAAGTACTGTGTTACAATGTTTATACTTTTGTTTGAGTGATGATATGGAATTGAGTTTGTATTGAAACATAACCCTAGATTGTTTTCTGAATTGTTTCTATGTTTATATAAGTTAATATTACAGTGTTGATTTAGGTCAAGAGCCGTGGTTAACTTACTTCATAAACGTGAAACTCTAAGTTCGAGTCGATAGAGTTTGGAATGGTATTACGACTTAGTTTTGGTATTGATCCACCATTAGATAAATATTATGGTTAATAAAACAAAAAATCTTGTCTAAGTTTGATTGTTCAAGTGAATAACTATCGTGAAAGTGATAGTCGAATAATGATGATGCAGTTAGCATTGGAAAAACTTGATATGATAAAATAGGTTTACGATATTAAGTGTAGACTGTAGGCTGGTTATAAATGGTCTTAGGGTTTTGAAAAGGAACCGGTACATGTTTGCAAACTTTATACAGTTGAAATTTTAGTCTTAGCAGAACTATAAGATTGTAGAAATAAAACCTAGAATAAATCTATTCTACAAAATTTGAAATATAGCAGATTGTTTTAAATAATGGGAATAATGGTAAGTTTAAACCATGAATGTTGAATGAAAGGAATGGAATGAGAATAAAATGCATGTATCGATTTTGTACAAAAGAGTATTTGCAGTTGTTAAATTTCTAAAAATAATAATGTCTGAAATAAGTGGAAATATAACATCTTATTATTGGAAAGAAAATAATAGAATGCATAGTATTAGCTTTCAAAAATAAATAGTAATAATTTGAAAACCTAGTTTTGTGCAGAGATAAAATGTTTTACTTTTCTTACTGAGTACAGAAAATGCTATATATCTGTTTATGATATGTTGTTCTATTTCTGAGTTTAAACATGTATAATCAAAATTGCAGAATTAAAAGAAACATTATAGTATTAATCCAATCATTCAATTGGCATTCTGCCTATCGTTCATCTATATTAATTCTACTTCTCTATACTAGAGTACTATACAGAAAATAGTATGGAAAAAACGAAGAAAGAATTTTTAATCAATCATCTCATTTACTTAACCATTCTTATACAGAATCATCTCTAGGTGAGAAATTGAAATGGTTTCTTTTGTATAACTGTAAATACTAAATCTACAAATGCAGAAAATCATTTAACTACAAACAATTTAAGACATAACAGTAGAACCTGATTGAATATAGGAGAAACAAACAACCCAAGGAGCCTCTTCCACCCAACCTAGTCTTGAAAATAGCCAAATTACTTGCCTTAGGACCCTCGAGCTTGTTCATTGAACCACTAGGAAGAAGAATATGTAGAAGCTTTAGGTCATCAACTTGCAGCAGCAATTTGGATCATTCAGTCCTATAGACTTAGTAGTCAAAGAGACCTGCACCTGCACCTTTGGTTCCCTTCTCAAAATATTTCAGCAGCCTCACAATGCACTTCCACTTAGCCTCCATATTCGAATCTCTCATTGATCACCTGATACAATTGAGGAATTATTTCGACAGAAAATAATGTATAGTTCCCTGCCCAATTCAAATTGCCTTATCTAGGCTGCTTAGGCTTTTTTAGTGGTTAACCTGGTCATTAATGAGCTAACAGCTCTACTCCACTCACCTGCGGAATAATGCCGCAATTTTAGGGGGTTTTGTCCCATAACCAATAGCTAGTGGTGGAGTGCAAATGCTGACATATGTCCCATGCCTTCTAACAACTTCCATTCCTTCTAGTGGGCCAGTGAACACTCATTTAACGGATCCCTTGGGTATTTGTCTCCTGTTTTAATTTATTAAATAATAAAAATATGTTTATTACAATCATGCTTGACCAGATTTGGTCATAATTACAAAACTTTGTAATTATAATTTAATATAATGTTTTTGCAATTAAAATAAATAGTCTCAAAATTTGGGTAGGTGACATACACCCCCCCTTAAGTCTCAACATCGTCCTCGATGTTGTTCATTCATTTTATGAGTATTCTTGAAATAGAGCTGGGTATGCTACCCACATACTAGTCTCCAACTCCCAGGTTGCCTCTTATGGGATAAGGTGCTTCCACTGCACCTTTACTTTCCCAATGGTGCAATTCCTGAGTAGAGTTTCCCTCCTTTCGAGGATACAGTCTGGTTCCACCTGAAAATCGCCTTTTTGTTCCACCTGCACATCATTACAATTTATAACATGAGTAGCATCGTGTACATATTTCTTTAAAACTAAAATATGAAAAACACTATGTATTTTTAGATTTGGTGGCAAAGCTAGTTGATATGCCATGGGTCCTATCCTTGACAAAATTTCGAAAGGACCACAATACTTGGGTGCCAGTTTGGCACAGCTTCCCAATTTTAATGAGCTCTTCTTCGGTCTTACCTTAATGAAAACATGCTTACCAACCTAGAACTCTTTATGAGTCCTTTTTAGATCTACTTGACTCTTTTGCCTATCTTGGGCAGCTTTAAGATTTCTTTGTACCTGTTGCACAGTTAGTTCTATTTCCTTCAACAATTCAGGTCCTAATACAACTCTATTAACTGGGTCATTCCAAGAAACTAGTATATTATATTTCCTACCATAAAGAATTTCAAAAGGGATAAGCCTAGCTGGTGCATGGTAATGGTTGTTATATGCAAATTTTTCTAAATGCAAGTAGTCTTCCACTTACCAGGCTGATCCTTAACATACATCCTTAGCATGTCTTCCAATATCTGATTTACTCTTTCTATTTGTCCATCTGTTTGTGGATGAAATGCTGTGTGGAAGTTTAAGGTTGTATTCAACCCTTTAAACAAAGATCTCCAGAAGTTTCCAGTAAACTTAGAATCACGGTCTGAAACTATCACTTTTGGTATTCCATGTAATCAAAAAACCTGTTTCATAAAAATTTATGCAATATCTGGAGCCTTATAAGTAGTTTTTACTGGTATGAAATGTGTTGCCTTGCTAAGTTTATCCACTACCACCATGATGGAATCATTTTTTTTCAGATTCTTGGATAGTCCGGTAATAAAATATATGCTTATGATCTCCCATTTCTAGCTAGGTATAGGTAATGGCTGTAACAGTCCAGTCGGATGCTGATGTTCAACCTTTACTCTTTGACAGTCAAAGCATTTAGCTATATATTCTGCTACTTCATCCTTCATTCTGGGCCAATAATAATCTTTTCGTCAAATAGTTATGATTTTCTGATAGCCTGGGTGACCAGCATAATGACTTTTGTGCATCTCCTCTAAAATCATAATTTTTATCTTTGGTACACTGGGCACATATAATCTATTTTTGTACAACAACAAGCCATTTTATTTTAACCTGAAATCTACCATAGAATTTTCATAATTACTTTCTGCTATCTTTTCATGTAAATTTCTGTATTCTTCATTAGTTTTAATCCCTTCAAAAATCTGACTTTCTAGATCTGTTGTGTATGTACTGATGGCTAAAATAAAATTTAACTTTGCATTATGACTTAAAGCATCAACAACCTTGTTCTCTTTACCCTTTATATGTTGAATTTCAAAATCATATTCACTTAGAAAGGTTAGCCATCTAGCCTGTCTAGCATTCAAATTCGTTTGATCTAGTAAATTCTTCAGCTCCATGTTATATGTTATGAAAGTAAATTTCCTGCCAATAAGATGGTGATGCCACATTTTTAAGGCATGTATTACTGCTAATAATTCTAGATCATATGTAGAATAATTCTTCTCATGTATTTTCAGCTTTCGAGACTCATACGGAACAACACGTCCCTCTTGTGTTAGGACTCCACCGATTCCGTCATTACATGCATCGGTGAATACTATAAAATCCTTATTAAGATCTGCAATTCTCAAAATAGGTGTTGTAGTTAGTAATTCCTTCAACTTCTTAAAACTGTCTACACACTTTTGATCCCATACAAACTTCTTCCCCTTCTTCTGTAAGGAGGTTATGGGGTTTGCAATTTTTGAAAAACCTTCTATGAATTTTCTATAATATCCTGTAATCTCTATAAACGATCTTACGTCAGACACATCCTTAGAAACCAGCCATTCATTAATGGCTTTTATCTTATCAGGATCAACCGAAACTCCTTCCTTAGAGATTATGTGACCTAAATAATGAATCTTATCCTTGTGAAAGTCACACTTACTAAAATTAGCATATAACTGATGATCTCTCAGAACTTGTAAAATAATATGCAAATGTTCGTCATGTTCTTTGTTACTTTTAGAATATACCAGAATGTCATCTATGAACACAATGACGAACTTATCCAAATATTTATGCAGAATATTGTTCATTAAGCACATAAAAACTATCGGGGCATTAGTCAACCCAAATGGCATGACTACAAACTCATAATGTCCATAGCGAGTTCTAAAGGCCGTTTTAAAAATATCCCCATCCTTCACACGAACTTGATGGTATCCTGACCTTAAATCAATCTTTGAAAATATCATTGCTCCATGCAACTAATCAAATAGATCGTCGATACGGGGCAACGGATATCAATCCTTGATTGTCATATTATTCAGTTGGCAATAATCTATACAAAGCCTTAAAGTCCCATCCTTCTTCTTAACAAAAATAACAGGTGCTCCCCAAGGAAACATGCTGGGTCTTATATAGCTTTTATCAATCAATTCCTTCAACTGTGATTTTAACTCATTTAATTCCAATATATTCATCCTATATGGATCTTTGGAGTTTGGTACCACACTGGGTATCAGCTCAATGGTAAAATCTAGATCTCTCTTCGAGGGTCATCTTGGAATCTCTTTTGGAAAAACATCCATAAATTCTTTTAGGACAGGTATATATTCTAGTTTCAGTTTGTCCTCTTTTGTAATTGACTCCTCATGTACTACATTCACTGGGAACATCTTACATCCTTTTCTAACTACTCTGTTTACTTTCATAGCTGAAATCTATCTAAGTGATGTCTTTCTAGGAATATCTTTTACTTCTACTGTTTCTCCTTCACCATTTAGACAGGTAAAATTTTTATCATAACAATTCAAAATAACATGATGTGATTCTAACCAGTCCATTCCAATCAAGATGTCATAGGATCCTAAAGGTAAAACATTCAACTTGGTTCGTGTCTTTAACTGATTCATAGATAAAACACAACTTTCAACAAAATCAGACACTTTTCTTTTTGTTCTTGTTGCTAGTCTAATTAACCAGGATTTATTAAATTTTTCTGTTCTCAGATTCAAATTTTCTACAATATATGGAGATATATAACTCAGGCTAGTGCTTGGATTTATCAAAATAGAAACTGGGTGGTTTTGTAGCATACCTTCAATCTCTACCATAGAGACTTGATGCTTCAATTGCCTGCTGTCTAGAGCTGCATTAATTCTGGGCATATCTCTTGCCAAGTCTCCCACAATAGGTTCAACTTGTATGGAATGCATATTATTGGCTGTCGGCTTCTTATTGGGACAGTTTAATGCATAATGAGGACCTTGACACTCAAAACATTTTATAGGTGTCCTTTGGTCATTAGTTCTAGTAGCTTGGGTGTATTTCTAGGAGCTGTAAAATTCTGCTGCTGATTATTTCTGGGACTGTTTCCTTGGAAATTCTGATTTGGAAAGTTTTTCTTTTGAAAACCAAAATTTCCATTGAACCTAAAATTCTTCTTCTTCAGCTCAAAGTTACTGGGTTTATGATTTTTCCAGTTAGATATCCCTTCTCTTTTTCGGTTCTGATCATAGCAGAAAGTTGCCTTCCTCATGGCCTCTTCTAAGCTATTTGGATTGTCATACTCTATTTTGTCCTTGATGTTGAAAGGTAGACAACTTAGATACCTCCGAATCTTTGGTTTCTCCTCCACGAGGTATGAAACATACCTTAGCAAATTCAGAAATTTACTGTTTAGGTCTTTCATATTCATGGTTCCCAATCTTAGATCATAAAATTCCTTGAACTTTTCTTCGTAATATTGTTCAGATAGGAACTTCTTCTTGAAGTACCATTTAAAAGTGCTCCAATTAACATCCTTTTCCTTGATTCCCTTCACTCTTTTGATGTCCTGCCACCAAATGTCTGTTTTCCCTATCAGGTTGTATATAGTCATCTTTGCTTTCAATGATTCTGAATAATCATAGATTTGAAAGTATTTCTTCATGCTGGACAGCCATGCTTCAGCTGTGTATCATTTCTCAATTTCACCATTCAAAGTTGGGGGTTTGATCTTCTTGAACTCCCGAGAAATCTGTTCATACTGTTTATGGATTTTTCTTCTTGGTTTGTAATCCCCCTCGTTGCTATCACTTGAATAATTATGTTTCTTTTTACGTATCTCATTTGCAGATCCTGATGATGTTGAACTGTTATTCTCATCATCAATTCTCACTTTCTTACCCTTGTTTTGATGAGGTAATTCTTCAGTCTTGGAGGTATTTTCAACCCTCCTATCTTGTTCGTGAGTTGGGAACTGGTCGAACAGTACTTGATTTAGTTCTTTTTGTGCCTTTAGAATTCTCTCATTATCCTGTTTAACAGATCTTATTTCTACTTTAAACTCCTGAAATACATGTAACAATTATGATGAATTGTCATTCAATTCATCATGGACCTTTTATTCATAATGTTGTCCCGTGCTATTGTTGGCATGACTATTCAGTCAAAATCTGTCCTCCATGTGTTCAGTTGATCCTTCCATACCTGTAACTTAGAAAACAAATTTCTGTATAAAAAAATAATTTAACTTGAATTAGTAAAGATTTATGTTGTCATAAAAATTTTCTGTTGTGTGTTCTTTGGACCTTTTCAGGCCGAGAGTTCGAACATGAGCTCTGATACCACATGTAACATCTCGAAAATTTACAAAACTTTAAAATTTCTAAAGTAGCAATAAATACTGAAATTGCTAATGCGGAAAATAAAATAGATACTAATATTTTAACTAATGACACATTACGATAATGACAATTTATACATCATAACACAAAATACATCTTTAGTTCTGCTTGTGTTTAATTGTAATCAACATGCTATAATTAACTTTATCTTGTGATAAATTTTTCTTGACAAGGTACTGTCAGTTTCTCTTGGATGATGATGAAGGGGTCCTACGAGGTACCCTGAGGTTTACTTAGCTATGTTTAGCTAAAGCATTTGAACCTGTTTCTTTGCGCAAATACATAGGTGAGAGTATTATGACAATTTCAAATGTTACAAGCAATTCTAATTATATTTTTCAGTTAGCCGTCGATGCTTATAGTAACTAGATAAGAACTTCCCTGTATGAGTTAATAATGGTTTGGATCATTGTCCTATTTCTCGTTTATGTGGTAGTTTACAATTTATAAGTGTTATTAGAATCATGTCTTCATTTCCCCATTTTGCAAGGAGTGGTGTTATCATGTGCATTTATTACATGAATAATTCAACTTCTATGTTACTTTATCTTATAGAAACATGAGCTAAGAGTTGTTTAGATACATGGATTAACTTGAAGTCCTAACGATAATAGATTATGCATTTCTCAATTTATAAATGCATGAAACATCGTACTAACATAGCATTGATCATTATAATACTACCATTATATTTATGATAATTATATCATGAATTTTCTATACTATAGGCTTGATCATATCTAACTATAGGATTAAACCTTTCTAATTTAATATTTGTGCATCGTGACATGTTATGTAACTTTGTAAAAAGGGATAGTATTGTGAATGCATATCATGATGTGCAAATTAATGAAATCTAAACTATGTACTAAAAACCCTTCTATGAAATGCGACCCTAATCATTTCAGAATTATACAACAAGGTATAAACCATGCATTCAGAAGACCAATACTTTGGAAATGAAATGAATCATATGTTATAACCCTAAGTCTTGCCACTGACAGGTGATATGACAGGGTATTGAATGTTTTGAAGACAACGTGCTGGTAGACTATCTAACTCGGTCTTAGCATTTAAGTCACTAGCCTACTGTACTTAGTGGAAAGCCTAATGGATCCCACCGTGGCTGGGGTTCACGTGATGGAAGTTACAAATGTTACCATTCTGCCGAGCTGTTACAGTGTTGTCCCTTGGTCTATTGAGCTGGCACTGTAGTGGTTGTGATAATAAATATGGCATTGAAACATGGTTGTTTCACGAACTTCGATGTGCATTGCTGGCTTCTCCTCCATTGTTGATCTCACGTGTTCTAGATTTTTGGAATGAAACCCTATTCCTTCATTATAGATTGCCTCGAAATGGCTTCTTGGTTTTTAATTTTCTCTTGATGGTGGTAATGTGGAGAGGCCGACCACCTGCTACGATGTAGGGTTTGGCAATTTATGGTTTGGAGGACTCCTTCCTCGGTTTCGATCCCTAGACCTGTAGGAAGAACTTAATAGTTCCAGGTTTTCATCTTCCTATAGAGCTGAGCTATATTTGCAGACTTCAATGTTGTTTAGGGTTTTGCTGAAAGATTTTGAACCAGGGTTCGATTCTCTTGTAATGGCAGATTGACGTTCTTAGGAACCGAAACCCTCTTCTTTGCGTTGTTTGATGGTTTCATCGTTCTCATTTGCTAGAGGTGTCTCTTATTCCAGAGCTGCGTCGTTGAGGTAATGTTTCAATAAATGAAAAGATAATGTTATTTGGAATGTTCATGTTGAACTCTGTGTTTTCATTGTTTAACCTTTCAACAGTATTTATGGCAGGTGTAACTTCGTTGAATGGTTAACTTGTTTGAAGCTTGGTGGAGGAAATGCTGCTCAACCACCTGGTAAGCCTCAGTGATTCTTAAACCCTCGTAGGTTCTCTTGGCATGGTTTGGCCGATGCTTACTGTTTGATGAGAGTTGGGAAAACTGTCCCTTAGCAAGGGTCATGGCCGAAGTTATGATGTTTGTTAGAGAAATATACTGCAAGAGGATAAATCCTTAGCTTACTTTGCTATTCGGCCCAGTAGTGTTTTATTGTGGCATTGGTTTAAATGTGAACTTGTTTACGATAAAGTTATTAAATGGATGACCCTATGATGTTTATAGTGTTAGGAAAACTTGAAATGTTTCAGTACAATCTCTGTATTTATCAGGGTCGACATTTTCACTAAAATAATATAAATTGAAAACTAGCCGAGAGCCGAGGGCTAACACGTTTCTACGAAACATGGAAAGTACTGTGTTACAATGTTTATACTTTTGCTTGAGTGATGATATGGAATTGAGTTTGTATTGAAACATAACCCTAGATGGTTTTCTAAATTGTTTCTATGTTTATATAAGTTAATATTACATTGTTGATTTAGGACAAGAGTCGTGGTTAACTTACTTCATAAAAGTGAAACTCTAAGTTCGAGTCGATAGAGTTTGGAATGGTATTACGACTTAGTTTTGGTATTGATCCACCATTAGATAAATATTACGATTAATAAAACAAAAACTCTTGTCTAATTTTGTTTGTTCAAGTGAATAACTATCGTAAAAGTGATAGTCGAATAATGATGATGCATTTAGCTTTGGAAAAAATTGATATAATAAACTAGGTTTACGATATTAAGTGTAGACTGTAGGCTGGTTCTAAATGGTCTTAGGGTTTTGAAAATGAACCTGTATATGTTTGCAAACTTTATACAGTTGAAAGTTCAGTCTTAGCAGAACTATCAGATTTTGGAAATAAAACCTAGAATAAATCTATTCTGAAAAATTTGAAATATAGCAGACTATTTTAAATGATGGGAATAATGCTAAGTTCAAACCATGAATGTTGAGTGAAAGGAATGGAAAGAGAATAAAATGCACGTATTGATTTTGTATAAAAGAATATTTGCAGCTGTTAAATTTCTAAAAATAATAATGTCTGAAGTAAGTGGAAATATAACATCTTATTATTGGAAAGAAAATAATAGAATGCATAGTATTAGCTTTCAAAAATAGATAGTAATAATTTGAAAACTTAGTTCTGTGTAGAGATAAAATGTTTTACTTTTCTTACTGAGTACAGAAAATGTTATATATCTGTTTATGATATGTTGTTTTATTTTTGAGTTTAGACATGTATAATTGAAATTGCATAATTAAAAGAAAGATTATAGTATTAATCTAATCATTCAATTGGCATTCTGCCCATCGTTCATCTATATTAATTCTACTTCTCTGTACTAGAGTACTGTACAGAAAATAGTATGGGAAAAATGAAGAAATGATTTTTAATCAATCATCTCATTTACTTAACCATCCTTATACAGAATCATCTCTAGGTCAGAAATTGAAACAGTTTTTTCTGTATAACTGTAAATAATAAATCTACAAATGCAGAAAATCATTTAACTGTAAACAATAAGACAAAACAGTAGAACCTGATTGAATGTAGGAGAAACAAACAACCCAAGGAGCCTGTTCCACCCAACCTACTCCTGAAGACAGCCAAATTACGTGCCTTAGGACCCCTGAGCTTGTTCATTGAACCACTAAGAAGAAGAATCTATAGAAGCTTTAGGTCATCAACTTGCAGCAACAATTTGGATCATTGAGTCCTATAGAATTAGCAGTAAAGGAGACCTTCACTAGCACCTCTATTTCCCTTCTCAAAATATTTCAGCATCCTCACAATGCACTTCCACTTAGCCTCCCTATTCGAATCTCTCAGTGATCACCTGATACACTTGAGGAATTATTTATGCAGAAAATAATGTAGACCTCCCTGCCCAATTCGAATTGCCTTATCTAGGTTGCCTGGGCCTTTTTAGTGGTTAACCTGGTCATTAATGAGCTAATAGCTTTGCTCCACCCACCTGGGGAATAATGCTACAATTTTATGGGTTGTTATCCCATAACCAATAGCTAGTGGTGGAGTGCAAATGCTGACATCTATCCCATGCCTTCTAACAACTTCCATTCCTCCTAGTGGGTTAGTAAACACTCATTTAACAGTTGCCTTGGGTGTTTGTCTCCTGTTTTAATTTATTAAATAATAAAAATATGTTTATTACAATCATCCTTGACAAGATTTGGTCATAATTACAAAACATTGTAATTATAATTTAACATAATGTTTTTGCAATTAAAATAAATAGTCTCAAAATTTGGGTAGGTGACATCCATCTCAGTGAACTAGAGGATTCAGAGGAATCTAAGTGCTTTTTTCACTTGCAGACATGGGTGAAGGGATCTCCACTGCATTTCATTATTGGTAGCGGAAGCCAAAAGAACCTAATCTCAGCATAGGTCATTAAGTAGTTGGAGTTATCATTAAGCAGTTGTAGTTAGAGGTTCGTGAATAAAAATTGTCATATTTTGTCAATTGAAGTTAGTGATTCTTTAATAACATTCCTTATGGAATCAATTATCATCAATTTGTGTCACCATGCAAACAATCTAGGTACAAACCCCAAATGGATTTGCTGAAGCATTTAAATTATGGACTTGTTCCACCATGAAATTATCAGTGTATCATTTATAGTAGGTAAGCCATTGCACTTATGCAAATATCAACATGTAACTCAATAAAGAATGTAAATAGTAATGCAATGAAAGCACTAATCATTTGTAAATATAATTCCAAGCCTCTAGAATAATAATAATGATAACAAAATATAAATGTTCATAGCAACTTATTATTAGGAAAGATTTCATCTATTCCAAATAATTCATATATGAATCACTAGATAACTAATTTAAGCCACTTAGTCCACTTTAGCATTTCCAAATATACTTGTAATCCTATATTAGTGAAGGAAAATAATAATAAAGTATTTACCAAGCCATCATAGCCATGCATACTTAGTCTCATGATTTTGAACTAGTTCTATACATTCAATGCATCCATGATACGAGTGATTCCAATGGCATATGCATGAACCAAATCAAAATATTTATAGGCCTCAGATAACAATGTCATTAGAATACTAACTTTCCTTATCATAACTACGTGAGATCATGAAACTTCCCAGTGTCAAAATAAACATGTGCATCTAATGCTAAGGTTTAAAACTTCATTTTTTATTCAAATAATAAGATAAGTAGACACCAGGCTTCAAATTTGAAGCCTTCAAGGCCCTTCAGAGGCCATTTTACACGTCATAGAAGACCACCTCAAATTTTACCATGCAAAAAAAAATTAATTTCATGGTAAGCCTGTCAATAATTAAATTAACCACTATTGTTTAAAATTGCAATAGAAGGGCAGCTTCAAATTTCACCCGTCAACAGTTTTCAGTGGGAAATTGTGAATGCGACTACTAGCTAGGTGACTTGGGAGTGGGACTTGGTACTAGGTTACTCTCCAATATCCACGGGTCCGATCATCGATGGATCATGGTCCATTGGGCCTCTAATAATATCATTGACCAGTTTATGTGGATGGGCTTACACTGTGCAGCCTATGTCTTGAACGCTTCTAAGTTCTCATTCTAGCGGTGAGCGGTTACGTGTTTAACACATTTAATGGCACCAACAACTTTATTAAATATGGTTGGTGTCTCATACATGTTTCTAGAAGCGGGATTTCCAAGTTACCAGTTATCACATACCAATTCATGACTTCTAACTCCGTGAGTTAATTGAGTATTCAATGTATAATATATTATGTTAATGTGCCCCGAATTTGGCATTTCGGACAAACTCCATAATGCAAAAACTTCTTGTAATGTTGTAGGATGTCACTCCCATCCATGGACCCTACCCACGATCCTTTGTTTTCTTTGTTGTATCAATTTAATCTTACTGTCTACGGCTCCCAGCCTCACACCCTGTGTTTTCTTTGTTGTATCAAGTCAATCCTATGGCTCCCGAGTCCCACCTTGTGTTTTCTTTGTTGTATCAAGTCAATGCTCGAATTCCATGCTTCCATGGCTCCGACCATCGATATATAATATTACAGGAATACAAACAAGCTTTTGCTTATACCCTTGCTCCATCGCAGTCGAGCTACTTCCAAGTTCCACTTACCATATCTCCTCCAGTCCTCCAGGAGAGTTTGCAGAGCGAAGCTACCAATGCCGACCTTCCATAAACATATATAAAGAAATTTGTTTTCTTTGAGGAGCTCAACTTCAAGGCTAACCAGATTGCTGACATCCTATGAATTTATAGGTATATACATCATTTTATCCATTCATGATCCCATCAATTATTTAAAAATTTTGTTATTTGATTAAAATTTTGTAACTTCAAAGTTCAAACACAATATTATTTTTTGATTGAAAATTTGTAACTTCAAATGGGCCTTGAAGGATTCAAATTTGAAGCCTAGACCCGAGAGTGGGTTTGTCACAAATATCCGTTAGACATTGTTCAAAATGGCATTTATCAATTCCCAACCATAGCAACAACAACAATTGCTTCTTTCTTCATATGTTCTGTGTTCACGCATATGATTCCATGTGCTCCTTGACTTTGCCTATTTTCCATTGTCTCCTGATCAAAGCTCTTGACAATTTAGCCGCCCTTTAACTTTCCTGAAATGGAGGGGACAAGGAAGACCATTGTTTTCACTCTAAACTGAGTGCTTCCCCATGGAGCTGCCACTGGCCACGGTTGCATCTCTATGGGAAATAGGTGTGCGCACTGCGCCCCCCATCTTTACCAAAAATCCTGGACATTTGGGGAAGTTCCCACTCTGCCAGCCTCCATGCATCTAGTTAATGAGTCAGATCAAGAATATAGACTTTGTATCTAAAACTATATTGCATGAGCCATTTTCCCCAATTGCTCAGTCATCGACTTGACACCTTCCTCTGGTACACGGTTTAAGATTCCTGGGATTTACTAATATGAAGACCATCAATGCTACTACACTTACAATCCCAACTAGCTATTGAATTTCAATATGATTGAGAATATGCAACAACAATTCGTGAAGGACAATGCTGAAAGATGACAATTTTCTTAGAATGCCTAGTGCCCACTCCTATGTTCGACTTTACGAAGTGGGACATTTTTTTCTTCTAATCTTGATTTTTAGAACGATAGTGCTATTTTACATTTTGATTTTGTTTCCCTTATCAGCTGGTCTTGAATAGAACAGGAACTTCAACCATATAACAAGAACTTCAACCATCTATGCATCTCCTCTCTACTTGGTTTTCCTACGTTTTAAATATGCTTATAACCCATCCTCTACTCCGTCATACCACAGAGTTAGTGTGTATAATGAGATCCAGGGGGGGGGCTATAAGGAAGAAGTAGCCAAGGTCCTTAATCAACTATTGAAAACAAAAGCTACCTAGAGTAAGATAGTTCTCTTTGCTCAAACCATAACAGAGCATGTAACATGTAAGGAGCGCTTAAACTTATTCTATCCCAAGTGTGTGTGGAATTCATAGTGTTGAATGAAAAATTAGAACATATATTGTTTTCATTGACATTCAATTATGTTGTAGGGTACACAATTAGAGTGACAAAGAAACTTTCTATTGGTTTTCAATCGAATCCAACTTCTTTGTTGAACTATTCTCTCTGATAGACTTGCGTGAAGGAGGATTATAAATGGCATAGGCAGCACAGTTGTTTGATAGAGGTGCATGAAAGTGAATTATGGTCCTCAATTCAATGAAGTAAAAAAAAGTTACCATTCAGATTCTTTCCCTTCACCTTTTTTATTGCCTTTTCGCATACATCTCTATTGTTCACTAATTTAGCAACAGATATGGACCAGACTCAACGTCCAATGTTTTTGGCTTCTGAAACAATTTCTTCCTCTTTTGGTTTACATTATCATTTTTTTCCATTGTTAAGTAGGCTAGAATTTATTTTAGTTTGAAGAACGCTAGTGATTTACAAAGATTGAACTTTTCCAAGAATAAGCATCGCGTTGCTTTTAGAAGAGTTGAAGAACCCAATTCTTCATCGAGCTTGTATTGTTCGAAGCATCCTCGGAACCCATTTTAAGAGGTATTAAATATTATTAAACTGGTTAAAAGTTGGATTGGAATTGGGCTAGCAAGCTAACTGTAGCTTCACTGATGCAGAAAAAAAAGATTTAGAAAATTAGTTATGGCAAATCATGAAAGAGTAAAATAATATTAATTTTGGCTGTAAAGATGAAAGTTGGATTAGAATGGGGTTAGCAAGTTAATTGTATTATTATACTGGTTAAAAGTTTAAGAGACAAGAAATAAAGCCTCTCAACTTTACTACATAAGTAAACAATGGAATTTTGATGTACTAATACATTTTCAAATGAAAAGAATGACTTATTTTTACATGTCAGCATTGAAGAGTTTAATATCTCATAGCCCTTCAAGGTGAAATGGGACCCCACCCTTCAAATTTGATCCCTAGTAACCACGTTTAGATTACAATCATTCCATCCATTTAGTACATTTTCAGTCGAAATTATTGAATATCAAGTAAGGCATTCGTGATATTCAAAATCTAAGCCGGGTCAATTAATCATCAAATATCCTTAAAATATTATGTAGCGGGAAAATCTTTTTAATGTTAATGATACTATGCCTCTAGGATAAGCCTACTTATCATCAAGTTTATATAACCCTTTTTTGGATGTAAATTTCAAGTCACTCTCTTGATTTCAAATATAAAATACATCACATGTGTGGAAGAAATGAAACATATCTCTAGAAATTCATACATAGCATTACTAACACCCTTGTCATCGTGGTGAAGGTCATGTGCATCAAGGTTGTAATTAAAACCGGTTCTCATATGTTGATCCACAAAAATTAGATTTGATTCCTGCCACGTAACCAACATATTATATTCAAGATATTGACAATGCAAAATGATCCTTTGAAGTTAGAGCCAAGAGTAGATATATTCAAAAAAGTTAAAACTGATAATTTAAGCAAAATAACATATATACACAAAACAATTTAGACTAGTAGTTGAATCACTACATACATTATGAGGGAGTGATAATAGAACAAAATCTCTAGATATTTTAACTCACTTCTTGTAAATATGCATAGTCATCACATCTCTTCTCAGAGATAAGTTGCCACCATTCCAATGAGTTCATTTCACTTTCAATTTTGTTACAATTCCTACATACTTCATTATTAAGATAAATTTAGTATTACTATATCTTTATATTTCTGAATATTTCCATGTCTGATTTCATTCCCTTATAAATCTAGATCAAGGGTATCTAAGCGATATACTCTTTATTTATTTCTCTATGCATGTCCCCAATGAGGTCGTTGTATAAGGAGATGGTACTCAAGGTACTTGATCCTTTGAAGATTGTCCTCACTAAAATCAATGACCTCCCACGACGAAAGAAAATAGAGACGAGGAAGCATGAGATCCTATTAAGATGTTGATTGAGGAATTCCTTGCATGGTAGAGAGATGATATTATAGATATTTTTCCCCAAATCCTTTGAATAATTCCAGCAATAGCAGATGAGTCTTCTTCGAGCAACAACTTTAGAGGTTCCACCCCTTTCAAGGTGCAACTGAATTTTGATATTTCTTTATTTCAAGGTTAGATAGATGCATATGCTTTGTAAAATGGTTAAATCTACTAGAAGGGTGTTTCTTTGTCTACAATTTTTTCGATATGAAAAAGATCACCTTTGCACTCCTTAGGGATTTCCCCTATGTCAAAAGTTTATGGTAGAATTACTATGAGAAAAACTTCACAAAGGAATCTGAAATTATTGGGTCCAATCCCGCTTCGGCCTCTTTTTGGGATGTCCTTAAGGCACAATATTACCTTGTTGGAAACTATGATGACCAGTACATGAGATGGACAATACTACATCAAGAGACGTACCAAACAATTTTGAAGTTCACAAATACTTTATATACCTTCCACACAAAGCTGGGTATCATAGATTCCAAGTGACATATGGTTCTAAAATATCGTGGTAGTCTATATAGGTACATGCAATCATAAATGGAGTTTCTATACATCTCATCACTGGGAGACACTTATTGGTATGCTGTCAAAACCGAGGAAAAAATGAATTAGAGGAATAAGCAGGACTTTGTATTTGTGAACACATTATAGAAGAAGCAGAGAAAATGCAGCTTGAATCAACAAAACAAAGGAAAATGTTAAATTTTCTGAATTTACTTCAATCTGATCTAGGATCTTAACTGAGAGAACAACATGTACAGCATATCTACAGCATATCAATCATGGAGACAATAATGCAAGCACACAAGAGACACAAAGATTTACTTGGGGAAAACCATAAAGGTGAAAAACCCCAATAACTTCCTCAGAGATAGATAGAGCAATGATACAACCAACCATGAGAGATAGACACAACCTAGCAGCAGATCCTCCTCCTCCATAAGTGCGCCACTCCTCCTTGAGTGTGCCACTCCTCCTTGAGTGCATGTGTGAGAAGTGAGTGAGTAAATAGAGTGCCTCCCGCACTCTATTTATACTTGACTTGACTTGCCTTTTTACCTAACTCATGTAGGCTCGAACTTAACCACATAACATAATGCTGACTGGGCCGACCCCCAATAGGGTGGTCTAATAACCCTTAGACCCACATGGCCGACCCCCAATAGGGTGGTCTAATAACCCTTCGACCCACATGACTTATACAGGGCCGACCCCAACAAGGTGGTCTAATAACCCATCAAGTATAAGTTACGACACTTACAATAAAAATGACGACACTTCCTTATAGAGGAATAATACCATCTCTATAGGAATACAATATACATATATGTGAAATACATTCCGAAGTTACATATACATCAACACTCCCTCTTAACTAGGAAGGTATTTCTCAGCACAGTTCTTCTAGCACAAGTCATCTTCTCTAGATCATCGTCACTGGATAATCGTCATCGAGTCATCATCATCGTCACTGCTGCTGCTATCTCAATCAATCTCTGAATCTACTCGTCATAGGAAGTTCTACAGAGCCAGTCCTTTTTCATACTGGATGTAGGCCCACCACCTGCAGGTCTTCATCATCGCTGGCCATACTGTGGAATCCTCAGGGCATATTACGTGCGTCACAAAACCTCGAAAGAGCATCCCAGGCTGTTACGAGCACACAGCTCTACCTATAGGATCTCCCAGGGCAACGAATTACATGTGACCTCACCACAAAACCTCGCAAGAGCATCCCAGGCTGTTACGAGCACACAGCTCTACCTATAGGATCTCCCAGGGCAACGAATTACATGTGGTCATGGAAAAACCTCGCAAGAGCATCCCAGGACTGATTATGGGCACACAGCCCAACCTATCGGATCTCCCAGGGAAACGAATTACATGCCATAGGACAAAACCTCGCAAGAGCATCTGCCAGATATCCTAGGGCGCTATTATATGCCATAGGCAAAACCTCGAAAGACTATCTGCAGATCTCCTAGGGCAACAAATTACATGTCCTCCCAGAGCAAAACCTCGAAAGAGCATTTGCCAGATGTCCCAGGGCACCGAATTACATGCCATAGGAAAAACCTCGAAAGACCATCTGCAAATATCCCAGGGAAACGAATTACATGCTCATCTGCACAACCTGATCCACGGCCATAGAGTATCAACCTGATACTCACCATACATCATCCTGATGTATCCATGATCATCCTGATCATCATCACTGCAACGTCCTGCTGCATGTCATCTGGAGCAACATCCTGAAGCTCGTCATCTATGATCATCCTGATCATCACTGCAACATCCTGCTGCATGTCATCTGGAGCAACATCCTGAAGCTCGTCATCTATGATCATCCTGATCATCACTGCAACATCCTGCTGCATGATCCACCTGATCATCAATGCATCTACCTGATGCATACCAAGTATCATACATGATCCTCCTGATCATCAATGTATCCACCTGATACAAATACAAATACATGATACATATCACCATACATGATCCACCTGATCATACAATGTATCCACCTGATACATATACAGATACATGGTCCAAGCATCCAACATGATGCATACATACATACATAAAATGATCCAACTGATCATATCCAGCATCCACATGATGCGTACATACATACATAAAATGATCCAACTGATCATATCCAGCATCCACATGATGCGTACATACATACATAAAATGATCCAACTGATCATATCCAAGCAGAAACCAAAACATCATCCTGATGCTCATCATCCAGCGCTTACATCCACAGCCATGTGAAGGATCCTCCTTCCAACATGCTTGGAATGGCTTCAGCAAATGTGTCCATCACTTCTTCCTCGAACTATCCTCGATCTGAAGCACGCCAAGCCTCTCTCTGAAGTACTCGAACTTCACCATGGCTAGTGGCTTCGTCAGCACATCTGCAATCTGCTCATCCGTCGCAACATACAGGAGCTTCACAGCTCCTCTCTGCACCATATCCCTGATATAGTGATATTTGATCTCTATGTGTTTCGACCTGTCATGAAACACTGGGTTCCAGGACAGCTTCACACAACTCTGGTTATCACAGAAGATACCAGTAGCCTCCAACGGGAGATCAAATAACTCAGACAGTAGCTTCCTTAGCCATACTGCCTCACAACTAGCTGAACAGGCTGCAACATACTCTGCCTCAGCTGTACTCAATGCTACGCAGGACTGCTTCCTGCTAAACCAAGAGATCACACCTGATCCCATACTGAAGCAACACCCAGATGTGCTCTTCCTATCTGCAGCACTGCCAGCCCAATCTGAATCAACATAACCCTGTAGGTTAAACTTTTGATTCGCCTCATACCTGAGCCCATAATCCATTGTACCCTTCAGGTACCTCAGAACATGTTTTACAGCAACCAGGTGAACACTCCTCGGATCCGTCAGGAACTGGCTCAATGTGTTCACAGCAAAGCAAATGTCTGGTCTCGTGTTCGTCAGGTACATCAAGGACCCAATCATTTGATGGTACATGGAGACATCAACCGGCTCAGATGAAGCATCACATAGAAGCTTTAGATTCAATGCCATAGGTGTGGCCATAGCCTTGAAGTCCATCATCCCGAACCTCTTCAGGATCTCTATTGCATACTTCCCTTGTCCAAGGAAGATTCCACCACTCTGCCACACCTCCATGCCAAAAACAAAATAGTGCATCATCCCCAAGTTCTTCATCTCGAACTTGGTAGTAAGCTTCTGCTGCGTGTCGGCAATCAAACTATTTTCACATGTAACAAACAGGTTATCTGCATACAAAAGTAGTATCACTGGATTTCCTTCCTCAACCTTGTAGTAAAGGTTGGAATCCGCTTTACTCTTGGTAAAGCCCAAACTGGATAGAAAGCTGTCTATCCTACCATACCAAGTTCTGCACACATATCTGACTACACCATGCTGTCTTGAAATCCATCTGGTGTATCTACTATTTCATCACTTTTATATTTCTCAATGCTATCATCTGCAATATGCTTGATTTGATTGTTCCATTTGAAAGTCATAACAAACTTCCCTTCACGTCTTGGGATTACATCCCAAACATCATTATTCATGATCGACGGATCATGGCATTCTATTTCTTCATCCCAGATCCTGGGAACTTCAATATCTTCAATAAATATCTTTGTTACTGGAACAAATGTTGTAGTCCTTTTGTAGGAGATGGCATACGATCTTTCCTACACAACAAGTTAAATTGCATGATTAGAAAACATCTCATAGTTTTCAGAACAAATTCTTACACATAAAGAAATATGTCATACAGTCATGCAATTATCTTAGCCAATGCTTCAATACAACATTTATCCATATCCCATAACTTTCTAGATGCCTTCCAATCTCTACCAGAACATTGTTTAAGAGTGTGCACAACTCCCAACATGTCAGCAAAGAGGTTTCATTCTAGATAAGTAGCAATGGAATGTTGTACAGTGCCATAGGCCACTTACCCATGTATAATAGTAGTATACTGTTCATCAATGCAACTATACATATCCTAAGTCTAGGAACATGAGCATATACATCATTGAACAATTTTATTTAAACAAACACATATGCAAGAAATTAAAATACTTATCTTTGTTTGTTCGTTGGGTGGACTCCCTCTGAGTCTTTGCTTTCTTGCAGGAGCTGCTGGAGTCCTAATCTGCAGTAGCTTCTTCTACACCTTTCTATTGTGGAATGTAGAAAGATGGTCAACTCCCTCTGAATATCTGCATTCTTGCAGAAACTACTGAAGTGTACTCCCTCTTGATCTTTGCTCCCTGGATTACCTGTCCTTGAACTTATATACATTCTCGATCCCTATGCATGCTTGTTAGTATCATCATTGTTTTATCCTCTAATATAAAATCATACATTCATTAGTATACTATTGAAACACAATAATCTCAAGCATGTATAGTCATGATCATTTCAAACAAAAATAGTAAGCATTATTATTCAAGGTTTATGCAGGATTCTTATGGTTAGTCAAATCATAAGAAACATAACATATTTAAACCTATAATTACTCAAACCTATGACTTTTCAGGTTAGTTGAATCATCAATCAAGATAAGAGATATAAAATGCATAAAACCTGTGATTATTCAAACCTATACCTTCATGATTCTTCTGGTTAGTCAAATCAATCAATATAAGAGACATAATTCTTTTACTTATATTCCTATTTGACCATAGGACTTTTCTGGTTAGTCATATCATCAATCAAAGTAAAAATCATAATATGCCTAAACCCATGAGTACTAACTTCAATGAATAATCATAATCAATCATGCCAAGTATACTTAAATAAAGGATCTTATCACAAGGTGAGATTCTAACTTGATATAGGAAAAACATACCTGGATTAGCATGCTAGCTAATTATGTCTAACATACTCACATGATGTCTTCTTGTTCTTCTTCAATGACTTGTGCTAGTAACCTGTATATCTCATAGGTTAACCATTATAAAACCAAGTTATACATACCTCGTAAATGGATCTTTTATGAGATCCATGACAATGGATGAATCTTTGTCCTCATGTCATCATGATCATATGTTCTTTGAACCAGAACATGATTTGTCTTTCTTGGTGTACCTTTCATGTTAGTAGACAACATAAATCTCATACAACACCATAATGCATTAGTACAATCATAAGTGTCAACACCCTAAACAATGAATATTTTCTATTGTGCATTCATAGTTTTATTAAGGTGATATGACAAGTCTAAAATCAAGATTGTACTAACCGTAATAACATGAAGACAAACATACCATAAACTTAATCATGAACAAATCTCAAAACATACCTCGATGAGTCATACCTGTCGAGATCGCTTGTAATCTCCTTATGTAAAGCCTTAGCCTCATCTCCCTCTGAAACAGGAACTCCTTCACTTATGCAAGTGACCAATCCATATTCTTCTAGGATTAACCCAATCCACTTGATTTGCAAGAACTGGACCTAGAGCTGGATATGGGTTTGTCAGAGAAACCCCAAAAATTCAAACTTTGAATTTCAAACTTCTGAAAGGATAGAAATATGCGCCTTGATGAGCTGATCAAGCTGGTATATTCATAATTTGAAAACTACAAAGTTTCACTCCTCAATTTTGCCTTTGAGACTTCTGGATTCACTGGACATGACCCTGAACTGGGGTTTGATGAAGCCAACTCTTCTACCCAGTCAAAAGGTTTGATCCAAAGCTCTAAGCTTCTATTTTTCTGAGGAGCTTCCAGCCATGGTCACAGAGTTCAAAAATTCCCATTTTTACAGAAGCCCTAATTTTCCACTTTTCTGATCAAAGTCCCGAACTAGGGTTTGATCAAGCCCGGCCTTCTGCCCAACCAAAAATTCTGATCTTGGTCTCTAAATTTTTATTTTGATGAGTAGCATCCAGCCGTGGTCTCCGATTACAAAAATTCTAACTTTCTTCAAAGCCCTAAATTCCGGAAGCCATGATTGAAGGTACCAAAAAATAATTCTCTTTTGACAGAAATATGTACCTGATTGTTTCTGGTGTAACTCCGAAATTTTTGATCCACAGGGTCTAAATTTTTTTTCTGAGATAGCATGACCTGTTAGCTTTCCATCCTGACAGGTCTGACCTCAATTGGATGTTCTGAGAGAGAGTTATGCCAAATGTCGCAATGTGACCTGTTTTGGGAAAATACAGGAGAGCAAATTTTTACGGTGTGCCACGTGTCACTGTTTGACCTTCGGCCTCTGAAAATTTTTTCTGAGATAGCTCGACCTGTTATATTTCCATCCTGACAGGTCTGACCTCAATTGGATTCTCTGAGAGAGAGTTATGCCAAGTTTCGTAATGTGACCTGTTTATGGGATAATACAGGAGAGCGAACTTGTACGGAGTGCCACGTGTCACTGGTTCAACTTTGGCCTCTGAAAAAGTTTTCGGAGATAGTAAAGTCTGTGTACTACCTATCAATTTTCACTAAATTTCATTTGGATCTTCCTAGCCCAAGTTATGAAATGTTTCCCAAGGTCACCTGATTTTGACTCAGATCTGGAAGAGGCAGAAACCCTATATTGTACAGATCATAAATCACAAAGTACAACGAATTAGAGGTTTTCCTTTGGACACAAGGTACCTGGAGATTTCATCTTCGTCCTGTAACAATTTCAGATCCGAAAAATTCGCCAAAACGGATTTATAGCGAAAGTGCTACGATGACTGGTTTTTTCTATATCAAGCCCTAGCATCGTAAGTGCAACAAGTGTCATACATGCCATATCATGCCTTCTTTCAGGCTAGCTCTGATACCATGTTAAATTTTCTGAATTTACTTCAATCTAATCTAGGATATTAACTGAGAGAACAACATGTACAACATATCTACAGCATATCAATCATGGAGACAATAATGCAAGCACACAAGAGACACAAAGATTTACTTGGGGAAAACCATAAAGGTGAAAAACCCCAATAACTTCCTCAGAGATAGATAGAGCAATGATACAACCAACCATGAGAGATAGACACAACCTAGCAGCAGATCCTCCTCCTCCATAAGTGCGCCACTCCTCCTTGAGTGTGCCACTCCTCCTTGAGTGCATGTGTGAGAAGTGAGTGAGTAAATAGAGTGCCTCCCGCACTCTATTTATACTTGACTTGACTTGCCTTTTTACCTAACTCATGTAGGCTCGAACTTAACCACATAACATAATGCTGACTGGGCCGACCCCCAATAGGGTGGTCTAATAACCCTTAGACCCACATGGCCGACCCCCAATAGGGTGGTCTAATAACCCTTCGACCCACATGACTTATATAGGGCCGACCCCGACAAGGTGGTCTAATAACCCATCAAGTATAAGTTACGACACTTACAATAAAAATGACGACACTTCCTTATAGAGGAATAATACCATCTCTATAGGAATACAATATACATATATGTGAAATACATTCCGAAGTTACATATACATCAACAGAAAAAACAGTGATGGACAATCTCAGGACAACCAATATAACGTACAAGTACATAATGGTAATGGGAAGATAAAGAAAGACACTGGGAAATGGTGCAAGTTCAATAAAATCCCTTGGAACTACACTGATGAATGCCACTGGAAGAAGTCATTTTTTAACCAAGTTGAAATCCTCACAGCCAGATCCAGGATCCAACTCTTATTCAAAGCTAGACAAGTGGAAGTAGATCATTGATGTAGAAGATAGTTCCATAGTCACTACTCCCAAGGTCCATCCCACTGAACTAGAGGAGCCGAAAGAAGGTAAGTGCCTTTTTCAATTGCACATGTTGGTGAAAAGTGTGCCACTCAATTTCATTGTTTGTATTGGAAGCCAAAATAAACTTATATTAGTAGAGTTCGTAAAGAAGTTGGAGTTGTCGATAATGCCACACCCAGAACCATTCAACATCAGATGGCTCAACCATGGATTATATTTTCATGTCAACCAATAGTGCCACCTACCTTATTGAATCAAGTCCATCAAGGATGCAATATTGTGTGATGTTACCCCACGTGAAGTTTGTGATGTTCTTTTGGGTTAGCCATATATGTGGAAATTTCATGTTGTGTATGAGTGTAGACCTCATAGCGTCATTGTTACTTCAAGAAGATAATTGTACAGGATACTATAGGTAGATCCATCTAACACAATTTCTTTGATCTCATCTAAATAGTGCAATAGGATCATCTACCAAACTGGGAAATTTTTCATCTTCATGATTCCTTCTCACAGTGAAGAAATGGTCATGGCCACGTCTATGGCCTCTACACAAGGCATCTCTACACAGTAGAAGCAAGTGGGTAGTGTCATAGAAGAATAGAATATTGAGACATCTTCACCTCACCTACTAGCGTTCCTTTGCACTATCAGGTAAAGAATTCAACCGATCTAAACCCTAGTGCGCCTTTACCTAATGTGCGGGTATAGCAATGATTGCTCATGGAAAATGAGGAAATCAAGTGCTAGATTCAAGAGATGCTCCAAATGGCACACAATCGACCCAACTCTTCACCCTATTGAAGTACAGTCATGCTTGTGCAAAAGAAAGACATGAATTGCTGCCTTTGTATTGATTACAGAGCTTTAAACAAAATCAAACTCAAGAAACAATACGAATTAATTGAATTGATGACCTTCATGAACAACTCAAGGGATTCAAGTACTTTTGCAAGATTGATCTGAAGTTCAAATACCACTAGGTTCCAATAGAATCAACTGATGTGTGGAAGACTTCTTTCAAGTCTAAAGAAGGTCTTTTCGAATGACTAGTCATGCCCTTTAGCTTAACAAACTCCCTAACAACTTTCATGAGGCTAATGGATGACATCATGCGTCCTTTCACAAATTCCTTTGTGATTATAGATCTAGATAACATCCTTGTCTTCAACGAAATTTGGGAAGAACACATGTAGCACATTCAGTGGGTCCTTGACACTAATAGCAACACAAGCTATATGCTAACTTAGAGAAAAAAGGGTCCAATACCTTAGATACATTGTAGATGATAATGGGGTACATGTGGATCTAGCTAAGATCTGATTCAATCTTCACTGACCAACCTTGACAACACTAATTGAGCTTTAGAGCTTCTTGGGCTTGCCAACTGCTATCACAAGTTCTTGTTGGGATTCTCTCATACTGCATGGACATTCAACCAAGTGACCAAGGGTGGTGGAAAATATGAATATGGGTGGACCAAGTCACAAAAAAAATCATTTGATGGTCTACAACACCTTTTATGATCTTCCCTAGTGCTTTTCTTTCTCAATCTACAATGACCTTTTGATATTTAGATAGATGCTTTAGACTATGATGTGGGTGTCATTGTTACCCATCACATTCATCTAGTGGCATATCATAATGAGACACTATGAGATGTCATTAATAAGTACACCATCTATGCCAAAGAGATGTATTCCATTGTACAAGCTTCCCGCCAATGGAAGCATTACATTCTAGAGAGGGATATGGTCATCCATATGGATCACAAGCCTATACAGTTCATGCAAACAAGGAAAATTACAGAATGAATTCCATCAAAAGTTGTCGACATACTTGAAGCAGTTCCATGTCAACATTAAATATAAGAAAGGAAGCATGAGCTGCATCACATATTTCCTCAGTTGACCTCTAGTTGCATCACTAACCACCATTTTTGAATCATGCAACAATTAGACATCCAAGTGGTCCCAAATCTATGACAATGATCCAGAATTCGCTACAGCCTACTAGCTATTGGGAGTGGGAAATAGTGTTATGAACTTTCATCTGTAGTATGGACTGTTATTCCATGTAGGTCATCTTTTTTTTCTTTCAAGCGACCATGCAAAATTTTATTTGGAATCCCACTACAATGAGGTGGATGGACACTTTAGCATGGAGAAGACACTAGTAATACTACATAAGTATTTCTATCGGAAAAGTATTTACCAAGATGTCAGTAAATATTTGATATCCTTCACTATATGCACTCCATCGCCATGCAAACCATTAAAAAACAAGGACTGTACATCCCTTTCCTACTCTCGATAGGCCTTGGGAATCCATCTTAATGGACTACATTTCAGTCCTTCCTTCAACCAAGCATGGTAACGAGTATGTATTCGTGGTTGTTGATTGATTTGTAAGATGACAATTATAATCGCCTACAAGAAGATTATCATTGTAGAATCCATTGCCAAGCTCTTCTTCGAGCATGTGTGGGTACATTTTGGAATCCCATAGACCATCATCTTAGATCAAGGTAGGCTATCCGTAAGTACATTTTGGTTAAGTATTTGGTCACTGTTGGACACCAAGATCACCAAATCCATTGCCTTCCATCCCCAAACTGATGGACATATAGAAGTCATCAATGCTGTGATTTTTCACATCCTACGCATGTAAAACTCCAAACATCCATGCACATGAACTGAGATCCTTCCTTATGTTGAACACAGGTACAACATATCCGTCCATAGCTTGACTAGCCACATCCCTTTTTAGGTGGGACAAGGATTTAAACCATTGGGCCCCATTGATGTAGCACTTCTCTTTGTGCCCACACATGAATAATCCTCCCATGCTCAATTGGAGGTCGACAAAGCCACCAAATTCATTGAAACAATTTAGCACATCCACCAACATGTCCATGATATTTTACAGAAATCCAATGATAAGTACAAGTAGTGCCATGATCAACACGGGGTTCCACACAAGTTTCATGTGGGAGACAAGGGTTGATTTCATTTGAAGAAAGAGCACCTTATAGGACTACATCAAAAGTTGTGTCGACTTCGATATGGACCTTATACCATCATAGAGATTACGGGGGGGAATTTTTCTGATTTAAGTATTCCCCACTTCCTTGGATTACACTTAGCATTCAACATGGGCCTTCTTCAACCATATTTTCCACCACTATTAGAGACATCGGAGGTGGAAGAGTAGTTAACACCTACCAATATCAAACCTAACTTCATGGATTAGATTGCCATTGATAGAATCATGGACACACAAGTTAAGGGTACTCCCAAACACTAGCTCCAACTCTATTAGCTTGTCAAAGAAGGGCAAAAGTTTTAGGAAGGCAAGTGGCTCACAAACTGTCAAGTTCAGCGGCAGTTTCCACATTTGATGAGGGAACTCAACGTAATGGATACCATTGCTTCCTAATTGGGGAGGAATTTTATAGATGGACATCAGTCGCCATCCACCTAATCCATTGTCTCAAACCAAATTTTTCCATCATGGCCGTTTTGCTATGATTTTTTGGATCCTGAACTTCTAGGCCCATTTTGAGGCCCTAAACAACATTGTTTTGGCATAAAAGTGCCCAGTAGATAAAATTTAGGTATGAAATTCACTGTTAAATTGTGTATTTCTCAGTTATACCTCTCTGACAGACTATCAAGCACCGCAACCAAATATTAGTTCCAAAATTTACACCCCCGCGAAGTTGAGGTATCAACTAACCACAATGGGGCACACAAACCTTTTGGCATTTCATCTTCTAGGGTTGGGATTTTAGATTTTTAGGGTTTTCTCATTGATGCTTTATGTTGAAAAGAATCTTTGGCCTTATTGAAACTCACGTCATGCGAATTTCCATAGCCATCACATGTATTCTTTGAGATAAGCTACCATCATTCTAGTGAGTTTAGGTTACTGTGAATTTTGTTATAGTTCCTGCATACTTCATTATTAACAGAAGTCAAGAGTATGAATGTATCTCCGTGTTTCAAAATATTTCAGGGTTTGATTTCATTCCCTTGTAAATTTTAATCAATAGTATCACTATACATCTTACAATTTTACACTAAAATAGGTCATAATTAGTATCGATAATACTTAGTCATTAGTAGGAAAAAAAATGTGAATTCAAGACATGAGGAAATAATGAGGACATTATTGTTGCTCAATAGGATAGGCCAGTTTAAACATATAAACAACATGTATGTATATATAATAACAATTCAAAAGAGCAAAAATAACAAGAGAAGTTGAAGCAAAGATTCAAGTCCCTGCCAAGTCATTATAAACATAAACAATTTAACAGTATGTGATGATGCAATCTAAAAATGTTGTAGGCCAAGATTTGCAATTTCAAGATTTCAATATTATTCATCACATGAAGTTTGCAATTTCAAGATTTAAATATTATTCATCACATGAAGCTTATGTAGTAAGAGTATACTCTGGAAATATATATGGAGATGATTTGTATCTCCTTCTGAGGTAACTAATGTGGAATCCTATTTACATTCATGGATCAAAAATGAAAAAACTCACTCTACTCTTCCGGTTTTCATCTATTGGGCCATATGGTGGGCAAGGAATAAGGTTGCTTTTCAGAATATTTGTCCAAATTTGGAAAATGTTTATAATTCAGCATTATGTCATTACTTAAAATTCCAGAAGGATGAAGCTGAACCAGTTGGGTGCAACATTGGAAATTTTCATCTTACTATTGATGATCCAGTTTTATTTTTTGATGGGGCTACAAACATGGGGAATTGTGGTACAGGTGGGGTTATCTTCCTCAATTTGGAACACTTTTACACTCTCTGTATGAATTGTGGCAATGGGACCAATATGAAGGCTGAGCTTTTAGCACTTTGGTGTGTCACCCGAGTTGCAAACCATTTTCGTCTAGCGAAGGTAAAAATGTTTGGTGACTCGAGAGTTACTATCAAATGGGAGAAGGGTGAATATGATCTCAAGGTCTTGCAATTGGTCTATTGGTGCAATAGAATTCAGTCTGAATTAAGTACTTTTAGTTCATTAACACTTGAGCATATTTATCGAGAATATAATACACAGGCTGATCTGCTATCGAAGCAGGCTTTAGAGGGAGAAGAAGGATATTTATTATGGGTAGAAGTTTGTGAAAATATGGTTGTAGACTCTGGGTTTTTATACTTTCTGGACTAGTGTTTTTTGGTTCTATGTTTTTGGGATCTAGGACATTGTTATATGTCTATTTTTGTATAAGGGGGATACTGAAAACCATACTATATGGTATTTTGGATAGTTTGTATATCATTGATGATATTATGTACTATTTGATTCAGTTAATTGAATAGCAATAGTATGCTATTTTTCGCGGGAAAAAAAGCAAGTTAGTGAATCCTTTAATTAGTAGTTGTTTTGTATCTGAAAACACTGTGAACATATTAAGTAGATTTGCAGGTGCAAGTGCAGTTCATTCTTTGGGTTTGTGGGTGCCCCTGTGAAGAACCTGCAATAATTAATTAATGCAAATACACGAGATATCAGAAATAATAGAACTCAGAATCACTTTTATATTGATCATGGGCCACTTCAAGGGGGCAACCTCCTTTGAGCAAGCTCAATACAATTAACTTCACGGTGCCTTCATAGGCCTCAACACACACTTATATACTATGTCTAGGCACCAATACCATGGGTCAATACTATGTGTCAATACTAACCATAGGCTAAGTCTAGGCGCCAATACTATGAGTCAAAACCATGGGACATATAATACTATGGGACGACTTACAAAGCATATGCGTCCAATACTATTGGTCAATACTATGGGCTAATATAAACTATGGATCAACAAATACTGTGGGACGACTTACAAAGCATATGCGTCCAACAACAATATACTAACAAAGTAAAGAGATGGGTTCTTAACATCCCCTCTCCCTTAGAAAAAGCTTTGTCCTCAAAGCTTTAGATGTCGAAATTGATGCAGAATCTGAAGGAGTGGGTCCCCTGTAGCATCCTCGGGTTGCATTCTGAGCCACTGGCACCTTTGGAATTTCAAGGAGGATTGCATGGAAGGCTGTAGATGAAGAAGAACCATATCAGTGATGTGAAAAGTGCGCTCAGAACGGTGTTGATCAGCTTGTTGTTTCAGTCGAATTCTTGCCATGTGAAAATTGTCCTACAGAATGAGAAGAAGCTGATCACGGTTTCGAATAATTGAGTCAATTGCCTGACCTAGGGAGCTGCTAAAGGTGTATGGCAGAAGAACTAGTGGTGCATGTCCAGAGACTGCTTCAGATAGTGTCCTTTGAGATGTGGTACTATACCATTGGAGCGCTTCTAGGAAATGCATAGAAATAGTTGTCCAAATCTATGGAGGGATCGGCAAGGGTTCGAGTAGTCCTGAAAGGAGGGTCGTTTCACCCTTGTTGACCTGGAAAGTATCACAGTCAACCACCATTTGTTGAATTTTCCTTTTGAGTCCCTGCCAAAAGAAGTTACATTGTTCCTGGTCATACGTTTTGAGGAACCCAGAGTGCCCTACTGATGAAGAAGCATGGAGTTCATAGCAGAGATAGCCCTGTTGAACAGATTGCAACCAATTTGGAACAAGCAGAGAAATAGCTGTAAGAGAAACTGGGTCATCAAATGTGCGAGGAGGAGCATCTTCCACCATAGTGTCCTTACCCTTCTGGTAAGTGGTTTCATAGTCATAACCTATGAGTTGGATAACCCATTTCAGGTGTGTTGGGGAGGAGACCCATTGTTCTAGGAAAGTTTCTAGACTCTGGAGATCAGTCTTGATGCAGAAATAATTCCCCAATAGGGATGGTTTCCACTTCTGTACTGTATGCAAAATAGTCATCATTTCCTGCTGAGAGGTAGATGCGGCTAAATTCTTACCAGAAAGGTCTCTTGAAGGCAACAAGCTCATTGGTTCAGCAAAGACACCTGCATATCTATCCAAGGAAGTAGTGGAGACTGTTGATGGGTGCATCTGAATGGAATGGAGCTCAGCGATGACACCATGTGAATTCTTCTTAAGTAATTTTTCCAAGCGATGTGAATTGATGATGCAGAGAGACCCTAGTTGTAAGCCCATAAATTTGTGTTGTGCCCCATTGACTGAAAAATGCATTCAAAGTTCAGGAAAATCCCATAAGATGGGGCCAAGTGCGCGTAACCATTGAACACCCAAAACCACATCACATCCGCCTAAGGACAAGGCAAACATGTGAGAGCACAGGTTATAATCTTCCATAGAGATGCGCACATTGTGACACTTCCCCTTGCAAGGTAAGGTGCCCCCATTAGCAACCATGACTTCAAAGTTGGAGCAAGGATGGACAAAACAATCAGCCTGTTTGGCAATCTGAGGATTAATGAAGTTATGAGTGCTACCAGAATCAATGAGTATGGTAAGAGGGAGCTTCTTGAAGTATCCCCTGACTCGCATTGTTTGTGGGGTGGTGCCACCGGTTACAGCATGGAGAGAGATCTCGGGTGGGTCGTCCTGAGATGGGGTGTCAACAGGTGGGTGTTGAATGTCAACCTGATCATCTACTGTATATGGAGCTTCTTCATCAAGTTCTGAGGCAGGCGGAGAATCCACATCCAAGAGATAGAGCTTCTGTTGAACACATCTATGTCCTCGAGTGAATTTCTCATCACAATTATAACAAAGCCATTTTTCTCGGCGTGCCTGCATCTCTATTTCAGACAATTGCTTGAGAGGAGTTGGTTGAGGAGCAGGCGTGATGGGAGGTCGTTGGGAACCCATATTTCTGAAGGGAACAAAGGTGGGTTTGGAGCATTATTGAGCTGCGATCTTGTCCTTGGCTAGGTTAGCCAACCCTAGGACTTCCATCATTGTGTTGGGACAAAACATTTTAACCTCTGAATGGATTTCATCCTTGAGACCATTGATAAAACAACTCCTGTAGAATTCATCAGACAATCCTTCTGTGTGATTGGCTAGTTTCTCAAATTCCATCAAATATTCTCTCACTGTGCTAGTTTGGTGAAGTTTAGTGAGTGCTCTTGTGAAGTTGTCAAAAGCACTAGGACCAAATTGTGGTAAAAGGAGTTGGCAAAAATCTGTCCAGTTTGGGTCCGGATGAGCTTTGATGTACCAACGGTACCATTGAAGGGCTTCCTGTTCCAAAAGAAAGGATGCAAGTGGAACTTTCTGAACATCAAAAGTATTATACAAAATGAAATATTGTTTTGCTCGGTATATCCATCCAGTCGGATCAGTACCATTGAAGCGAGGAAAATCAAGCTTCGACCCACGAAAATTGCTGGAAGAAGAGAACTTGATGGCTGCAAAAGATTCTGGCTATCGATTATTATTCATGGCTGAATGCTGCAGATGGAGGCTAAGAAATTTTTCATCTAGATCTTGGAGTTTGGTTTGGATGGATGCAAGTGCTTCCTCCATGGTGTTTCCTCCTGTGCGAGTGACATCCATAACCAGTAATTTTTATTTTTTTTTGTGGGGGGGGAATGGATAGAAAAACAAAAACACAAGCTTATTTAGTAAGGGGAAATTTGGATTTGGGAAAAACTCGGAGGGGTAATTGGGGTTTGACTAGGTTTTCGACACTTTCTGAGGGACAAGGAAGCAAAAAATGAGGATTTCAGAAGTGGGAACCTCTATGGTAAAATTTGAAGGCAATCGGGTGAAAATTGAAGAGGTTATGGCAAACCCTAAAAATAGACAAATGTGGGATTTCTGGTCTTGGGAAGTGGAATTTGGGATAGGGTCTTCAGGAATGAAATATGCAGAATGGGATTGCAGGGATGTCAGTGAAGTTGCAGGGAAAACAGAGTTGAAACAAGGGAGATATGGCCGAAAAACATAATTTTTTTTTTATTCTTTTTATTTTAGAAATGGATCGGCAACAGCGGTGCGGAAGGGATCCGCAACAGATGGATCTTCAACGGCGCGAAAGGGATCGAAAACGGCTGGATCTGAAATGGTGACTGGATCTGGAACGACTTTCAGAATAGATCTGAAATGACTGGATCTAGAGCGGAAGTGATCAGAAATAGTTCAACTGAAAATAGATATGGACCCCAGGTATGTATGGCTTCCTAATAGTTCAGGTGTTTCACTCGGCCACCAATGCTGTCTGACGGCTTGCGTATTGGGGCAGTACCCCTCACTCCACGGCTCAGGTAAAACTGATAACCGCTTTGCCACAAACGACATCTCTTGGTTTACCTCATGGGTGGGAACTAGTCAATCAGGTAGGGGTCGTTGCCCTTTTCGCTGGCAGGTCCTCTCAATGGGCCAGCTACTTTGGGGTTCTTGTGGTACTCCTTACAATGATTTTTAGGGATTATGCCCAAGTACTTCCCACAGTTAAGCAGATAGGGATTATTCCCAAATCCGAAGCTGCAACAGATGCAAAAAAAAAATCTGGCAGAAATTCCACCCAACAAGCCCAAGAAAGTGCTCTGATACCAAATGTGAAGAACCTGCAATAATTAATTAATCCAAATACACAAGATATCAGAAATAATAGAACTCAGAATCACTTTTATATTGATCATGGGCCACTTCGAGGGGGCAACCTCCTTTGAGCAAGCTCAATACAATTAACTTCACGGTGCCTTCATAGGCCTCAACACACACTTATACACTAAGTCTAGGCGCCAATACCATGGGTCAATACTATGTGTCAATACAAACCATGGGCTAATTCTAGGCACCAATACTATGAGTCAAAACCATGGGACATATAATACTATGGGACGACTTACAAAGCATATGCGTCCAATACTATTGGTCAATACTATGGGCTAATATAAACTATGGATCAAAAAATACTGCAGGACGACTTACAAAGCATATGCGTCCAACAACAATATACTAACAAAGTAAAGGCATGGGTTCCTAACAGCCCCCATTCTCCTTTTCTCTCAAGTAGTAGTAGTTCCGTAAGCATGACCATTCCATTTACATATCCAAACCTTGTCAATTTGAATAAGTCGAGAATCGATGACTACACACATTTAATAAGTGAATGTAAGATGATAGAAGACTATGGTGGCCTCTGATTTAGAGAGGTTATTCCAGTCTTCGGCCTTTAATTTACAGAGGTTACTTTGACAACTGTATTGTTTAGATGAATTTTATGCAAGTGGCAGTAGTATAGATATTGCACCTACCTTTTGAAGAGGAACACAAAAAAAAAGTGTAAATACATAAGGTCAAGATTGTTAGGCTGTACAAATAAAAATAAGGCAAGAATCCATGATACCAATCAACCAAGGGTTTAGACTAGTACCTAAATGACTAGGCACGTTATCAGGAGTGATACCAATTCAACGAAATGCAATTCTATGATGCAGATTTTCAAAACCTTTTGGAAATTTGTAGTGTCAGACGTGGATGCATCGTTTGATGGGTTCCCTCAAACCAAACAAGGACCCAAACAATATATATATCATACCATATGAGAAATTGAAGACACATTACATGTGAGAAATCCCAAGCAAGAAAGTCAGGAAACTGAAGGGAGAAAAAAATCCATTTACCTCATTCATTAAATAATCTAACAGTGTTGGAGAAGCATCCTAGCTCCCCAGTGTGAAAGAACAGTGAATTGTCTCCCTTCAACCGATCGTTCCCACCTACATTTAACTTACTTTAGTGTTAGGCATCTACATCCAAATGAGACAATTTTTAAGAACCGAAATTTCCATGACAACTATAAAAACACATATGCATTCATGTTTGAATATATTGTTATCCCAACTTCACCATGGTTTTCAACGGGATTAACTCTACTTGTTTGCAACAAAAAAACCAATATAGGGTAGCCTCCCCGACCCCTAATATTGTTTTAAAAACTTCGAAGCTTTCCTAATATTTATCTAATAACTCCAGGCAATTCTATGATACAGATTTATAAAACCTTTTACAAAGATGGAGTGTGAGATGCATATGCACCATTTGATGGGTTCCCTCGAACCAAATAAGGACCCAAAAAATATATATATCATACCACTAAAACAAAAAACTATAATAATGAAATTGAAGACACATTACATGTGAGAAATCCCAAGAAAGAAAGTACTTAAATTATACCATCAATAACTCATAGTGATCATATATCAAGGATTTATTTTTTATAATCTATATAACATATGTAGCAGTAACTCTAGATATGTATTTTCATCTTTAAATTTAATGTTGTATTGTTCTTCTTCCCTCAATTATACTGAAAAGGTCTCTTCCAAGAATTCTCTTACTTAGTAAATCTGCTTGCTTGGTAGAGCAGTAATAAAAAATGAATTGTCCTTTGGTGAAGAAGTAGCAAGTCGGCTATTATATTACTCTCCCCAGAAATATATTCATGCTTATCTTATATATTCCTGCTTATGTAGAAGAAAAACAATATAATACTAATCTCCATTGCATATAAGTTGCCTTTCAAATAATTGACCTCCCCTCACTTTGTGATTAACTATTCCTCATGATTGTTGATTTATTTTACCTAAAGAGTCAGTAATTAAACGAACTTACATGTCAATATGACCGGGCATGGATTTTAGCTATTTGATTTGCATAGGAATGGTAATATTAGTCAGTTGATTTTTTAGTTAAAAAAATAAAACAACAATTCATAACATCTCTCTCAAACATATTCAAAGGTAACCACATTCATGAAAGGATGGATAATTATACCATTGAACTGAAGCTACGCATAATTGTTTTATGGAGGGTAAATACGGTGTCGCTGAGGGCATATTGGCCTAAATTGAAGTTTTCTATGTGCCATTTTGAACTGAAGCTAATCATATAAGTGTTTTAGGGAGGGTAAATAAGGGGTGGAGGGTAAATAAGGGGTGGCTGAAGGCATGTTGATGGTCTCTATCCTCATGATTGTTGTTTTATTTTACCTAAAAAGTCAGTAATTAAACGGTACTTTATAATCAGAGAAAAGATGTTCAAGCCGTGATAATGATCTCAAGTGAAATTCAATTATCATATGTTTTATATTATTTTAAACTGGAAAAAAAATCCATGATGGGTAACTCTCCCTGTTGTTCGAAGGATTCACTTAAACGATATTATAATAAACTTTTATTTTAATTTCCCCATACCTTGTCTACATATTTTGGTTGATTGTCATATGTCAACATAATATTTTAACTTAATATTGCACAAATGAGGAGGAAGGATCTCGATTGTCTTAAACGTCAACATAATATTTTACTCAATAGAGAATTCATGTTAACTGTTCTAGATAATTATAATGTTTTTTATTAGCTTTTGGAAAATTCTTTGTCTTGGGTACTTAAATAAATGGCTCTTTCATTTTGCAACTAAATTTAATTAGTTTTAGTTTTTATGTTGTTAATGAAATGGTCTAAAGCCTAGACTTTAATCTAGTTTTTTGTTCGCGAGCAACTATTTTTTTCTCTAAATACAGATGAAATTGTGGTTAGTTCCCGCCAAACAAAAATTCAAAAGAAAAGTATCTGCTACGACTACCAAGTTGGTTTTCATATTTAGTGGTTGGGGATTTCCCATGATGGCCTCCGCCTGGCCTGGCTAGTGGAGACTGCAAGCTCGGGTATGTAAGGAATATTATCTATATCAACCTTTCGCAGTTCCTGAGCCAGCAGCGTACGGGGAATCTTATCTTGCGACTAAAATATGGATCTTTTTAAATGGTTAAACTGGATTCGCTGGTTGCACGTAGGTCTGGGACTCATATGGATTCCAAAATCTGGGCGTAAAATCATTATAACAAATGGTTAGATTTTCGCGTGAGTTGTAATTAAGCACAAACCCCACCCAAAATAGCTGGATACCAATTACTATCTTGGATATTGCGCGACAGGTTGCATCCACAAGCTGACCACGAATAATTTGGATACTAGTTAGTGTCTTGGATATTCATGTTTCATCAACATGCTGACCATGAATAAGATTTATACATTTTCATCAATTTAATTTTCCATTTGTGCTTATGTTCTGCAGGGACAACAATCGTTTCTCGCTTGTCTTTTCCTCTTCCCACTTGTGTGTTGTAAGCATGCAACTTGGTGAAATGTTTAAAAAAAAAATACCCTTTCATAATGTAAATCACTTTTCATAATGCTTTACCTCCTTTTAGACTCTTATCCCTCCCAAGGTTTTAAACAATGGTTTCCCTATAATTTTAAATGGGTGGTCGAATGCTCATGGGAGAACGAGGAAAGGGTTTCAATACCCATCATGTAATCAGAAAATACAAGGGAAGGCTAAGTACTGAGTAGATAAGAGGTTGTCGTGGCGAAGAGAAAGAACGCAAGCCTGTAGCAGAGGAGCGTTGGCATATGAGGGGAGGAGCACGCAGATCGGGGTTGTATGATGACTGACTGCAAACTGAGAGAGAGTAAAAAATGAAATCCACTAGGCCTGCAAATGAGTAGATTGAAGCATAGACAATGAACGAAGGATAACTCCCACGCTCATCGCTATCCATCATGCACTGAATCATAACCTTATTGGTGTCACATACCCAAAATTTCAAGAAAATTTAAAAACTTTTTTAAGCGTCCAATTTTTATTAAATAATATACCGAAGATAAAATGTGTACCCAACATCTATATTTATTACATCTATATAGCATCTCATAACTTTAATTGTAATTTTTAATGAAACTTTACTCTCGTGTAAATTCACAAGCAACCCCAATCATAAATATATGACTCTTTATATACAAAAATAAAATGAATAAAACATATTCGTTTTTATTCACCTTTGGAGATTACAAATTTTGAAATGCAGTTACTCATAAAATTTGAGACATATTCATGAAAATATATAAATAACAACCATCATATTAGTAAAGTGATTAAGATACATAAATTGGAAGCAAACAAATCTGAAGAAATACTGAGACGCATTATCAAGGGAATATATTAAAGAGGTACACAAGTATAGCAAAAAATCTCAAGAAAGATATACACGAAAAATACACACCAAGAAAAACAAAGACATACACAAGAGACCAAGGTAACGTGGTTTACCGGGCTAGTCCACAAGGTGTGTGCATCAATTATTTATTCCGAAACACAGTGTTTACAAGTTGCAACATAGTTGTTGCCATAATTTCCCTTCTGGCAATTCCTCTCCTCAAGGGAATTTTTTTACAAGATAAACAGACACGAACCATTCCCAAGATTACAAAGTTCTAGCTTAGCCATCCAGGTTCTTTTAATACTAAAAGAAGTATACCATTTTAAGAAAACAGGTTTCAAGCCAAATCCTAATCATTTAAAGAAAATATTACATATAGTTTAGATACTTAGCATATCTTTTAATATTCAACCTATGGGTTTGTCAACACACAGTTTTTAAATGGTCTTATACATTAATTTGGATACTATGTTGTGAAGTTTCCTTCTTAAGACTATACTCTTATTTCTCGAACATATACACTAAAGGTATGGATCAACCATAATCAAATATTTAAGGGAGAACATTTGTTACAAATAAATATCTCAATTATTCAGTGCTTTAACTAAGGGGACATCCCATACTCTAATCATACTTATTCCAAAGTAAAGAAAAGCAAGATATTTATTAATCATTTGTTATCCTCCCATATATAACATATTGCTTAACCCAAATGTAGGACACATAGACTAGGGAGGATCTAAGAAAAGTATCATCATTGGCTGGCTTCCTTTGCAGAGTATAATTTAAAATACATCTTATGAATATATTATAAATACAAAAGATTTCACTTTTCTAAGAGTATGTTTAATTTAAAATACATCATATGAATATTTTATATATACAAAGGTCATCCTATTTTCCGTCATCGTACTAGGGTAATTGAGGAAAACATAACTTAAGATATTACTTAAAAAAAATGTGAGTGTTGTTTGTAAAGTAAGGTAAAAATATATATATAAATAAAACCAAAGCTCATCCTTCTCAAAAGGACTGTCGTAGAGCATTGCAAATCTATCCAACCGAAGTGACACTCTATCTCTGCAATCTACATAGTAAGTTAAGCATATCAATACTAAGGAAAGCTCCCAAACTAACTCGGTTCTCTCGTGAGAGAGGCCGCCCAAGATATCAACAACGGTAGATGTTTACGGTTTAGCTCAAGTGTAACCCTGATCAAAGATAAAAATAACATAAAGCCATAGACGAATACGCTATGGAGGATAAAATTGACCTATCATAATAAAGGTATACGCAATCCCAACGACAGAACGTCTGACCAGGTTATATACAATATCTAAGAATACAGAGTTTAAGAGCAGACTTCTATCGGGTTTATAACAGGCTTCTATTCTATCAGAATCCACCATAGGTCGAGATCAAGAATAAGCCTAAAACGAAAACAGCACAAAGACTCGACGGAGTTCAGTTATCCCAAGATCTAATCAAGGATCATAACTTATTTCAAGGTAGAATTATATTAGATTAAGCAGAGATGTAAAAACTCTGAACTTAATAATTGCCGAGATTAGAATAAAATTTGAGACAGAAGTATAGATAGCGAGCTAGATCACTGCGTTCGGTTTAAGATATGATAAGGATTTTCGTGGTAGAAGAATAACTACTTTCGTATCCAGCCTCTAATACAAAAAGGTAGGACGAACTATAAAATCTATGTAAGATTATATTTCCAGGATCCATTTCCTTTCTGGGCATGCCCTAATGTAGATCTAGGTTATCTCTCCAATTCACACTAGTAATATTTGCAGATTATAAAGATCAAACATAATAATATAAAACTTATAGAATTTTGGTTACGGCTGCGCATATCATAGCAATTTAACATATCATATGAATCCCTTCGAGGTAGCTTTTGACATAGAAATGCAGCGTATTAACAATAATATAAACATACAGAATTTTTCTCGGGTTATGGCTGTGCTTTCTATAGCAATAGGAATATTTAACATACCATACCATTCGCTTCGAGTTTACTGCCCTCCTCCACGCAGGTGAAAATTGGAATGATACGCCCTCTTCTTTTTAGTTAGAAATTGCTGTTTCAAAATAAAATAGTGCGCTGCGACGATCCCAAACATTCCACGCCAAAGAAATGGACTACTACGCCCCTTCCTTCTAAGACAAAGATGGATGATATCTACCGAATACAGCAGTTAACTTTTGGCATCTATCAAAGCTCAGATCCGGTCCCATAGTCTTCCCTTCCTTCACAGTTATAATTATATCTCCTCTACAGAGACAACCATTATTCTATCACCAAGGTTTCTCAATTCCTACCGTGAATATTCTACAACGACCAGTGTCCCCCTTCTAATTTCTGGCTGCCTTCTCTTAAACTAACGAGAGCCCTCGACTTGGTGGAGTCCGCGAATGCTTAACGGTTAAAGTCCCTCCAGTTGGCAGTTTTCCCTGAGTTCACCATAAGTCCCCACTTGGAGATGTTTGTTAGAACGTAGTGAGACAGGATCCAAAAATATTTTGTAACCAAGTTCTGGCCTAGATTACCCTCTTGACTCACTGAGCTCAGCTCGTAAGGAGAGGCCGCTCACCAGCCAGATGGGGTCTCCGCAACAGTTTTCCCCCCTTTCTAAAATGGAACACATTTTCTTAAGACAAATGGCGGTTTCTCCTTAAACAAATGGCACCGTCATTCCATTATGAGACCGCATAAGGTAAACAAACTTGTATCTATCCCCCAGTAATCAATGTTGATGCTCTAGAGGTTTCCTCACAAGAGGAAACATCTCCTCCTTTCCCGGCATACCACGTCTTACCATAATAACATTTATCTCACACGATTCTAAGTTAAAACGTGGCACTTGGCTCGATAAGGTCGCTCTTGCAAAATCCTTAATAGATGCTAGGCATAATCTAGGATTTTGTAGCGTCATAGCTTCATTAAATAGCAAGGGTGTCTCTAAAAACTCTATAAAATATATTATGCGTTAGGGTATAAAATAAAACATATATAAATTTTTTATAGGCATAATCAATATTTTTTTTTATTTTTCATGTAAGTGTTTCCATATAGTGTTATATGTACTTTATGATTAAAATATGTTAAGCAGATTATTTAAGAAAAAGCCATAGAATATATATATATAAGTATAATATATATACATGTATTTAACCAAACCACTTTATTGTTTATATGTATGCATAATATAACCTCTATTTGTGTAATAATATTTCAAGAATGGAGAATTCCTGTGTGAAAAATCTAAGAGTACTTTGGAATAAGTACTGCCATACAAAATGATCATTCAACATAACAAATCCAAGCAAGGTGGAGGGGTAATGGAGGAGAGCGACGGGTGTTGGGCGGCATCCTGCAGACGTTCGTAGGTCGTCAGCCTGTACGATCCCTTGCACGCTTCCCCAGATGGTTCTCTACCAAGGTAAAAAGGTTTGGGTTTTTTTTTTTTTTACCGGGCTATTTTTCCCTTTATTGTTTCTCCACCCTAGCGACGGCTCCTGTTCTGTTTAGGGTTCCGTTTTGGGTTTCAATGGACGAAGTCGACTACAGTAGCGACACCTTACGGCATCAAGATATCTGGTGCTCGTCACCTGGTGCTTTCCGGTATCAGGAGGAGTCAGGCGGTTTAGGGTTCAGTGGTTTTGCTGGTAAGCGGCCTCCTGATGGACCTCAGTCCCCCCCGGCGACCCAACCATTTCAAACCTGCTCGCCGTTCTGGGAAGGGTCTTCCGCTCGTCTCTCACCGGAGACACATGCTGTGAACATCTGGGGAGTTACGGGTTTCTGCACTTCACCATCACCGGAGCCTTTGAGTGCAGGCATAGGCAATCTGACGGATTTCATCATCTCTGCGGACAGTGACAACCCTCCATCATCTGTGCAGGCTCTCAGAGCCGAGGCGGAGGGTTTTGAGGAGCGACGGGGAGGCTCTCCTTTACATCCCTATGGGTTTGTCGCACCCAACCTGGACTTTGCTGAATAGAGGGGGTTTTCAAGTCCATCTGGGGACTCTGATCAGCGGGTCTGTGGACGCGAAGCAGGTTCAGCAGGGTACCTTACCAAGGACCACCATGTGAAGAGCCAGAGGAAATGGATTAAGAACTCCGGTAAGGCACCTAACTACGCATTGGGGGAAGATATTGGTATGCATCAGATTGTCGGGATGGTTAAATCGGTTTTGGTTGGAAGGGTCTATGGTAAGCCTGTTAGTCACAGGACAGTGATCTCGTGGGCCTCTGGGGCATGGCTGGGACATTGTGGTTACGTTCCTCGTGTAGTTGGGCTCTCGGGCGGGTGGTATGCTTTCCATTTCTCATCGGATGCTCATGCACAATGGGCATTAAGCCTCAACTGGTCAATCCTTAAAGTCCCACTACTGCTTAAGCCGTGGAACCCCCTATTTGATGCTAGCCGTGAAAGAATGGATGTCATCCCACTCTGGGTTCGGCTATCGGGACTCCCTCTCCACTACTGGACCGAGGAACATTTCAGAAGGATTGGGAACATCTTGGGATCTTACCTGGATGCTGATTTCTCCTTTGTGGCAACGGCGATGCAGAAGGTTGCGCGCATACTGGTGAGAATCAATGTCAGAGATGGACTATTCGACACTATGGACCTAAAATGGGGGCCCTATACCTTTGTTCAGACACTGGACTATGAAAATGTGCCTTTCAGATGTAGGCATTGTCATGAATATGGGCACCCGGCCGTCGATTGCTCTGTTCCTGTTCGGATGCGGTTTGGTAATACTTTGAAGCGCAGGGTTGTGGCCAAGGAGGATGGTTTGGAATCGGTTGAGGATTCCGAGGGTCAGCAGGGCCATGACCCTCCAATTTTGGAGACACCACTGGTGAGTCGACCGGATGGGGAAGTCCCTATGGGCGGAGCGGAGGTTGCTGAAAATAAGGATGAGGATGGCTCGGTCCCTGATGTAGGTTTCACTGTTGTTGCTGAAGAGCCGCACTCTACATAGCCCCGGGACCTGGCACAGGAGGGTTCTCTGCTATCGTTTCTTCGGTCTCCAGACTTGGTTGCAGGTGCTACTTCTGTTACTTTTTCCAACCCTTCCTTCTGTCTTATTTTCGAAAACTTTACTTTTCCTGGTCAGGATTGGGTGGATGGCTTTAAGAATTTGCACATTTCCCCTTAGATGCTGTCCTCTTTTGTGACCCCTCATAACCCTGTGGATTCACACCTTGCTGTGGATCCTCCTCTGCTTGATTGCTCTCCGGATACCAGCTATGCACCCATCCCTGATTCGAAGACTTCCTCTCCCGAACCCACTTCTCCCACTTGCTCCTCTAAGTCAGGTTACTGGCTAAGATCCTTGAGCAGACTTCTTGCGGGGGGGATGGGGAAGGTGAAACCTAAGCCTCGCAACCCCAGAGGAAGGAAATCTTTCCTCTCCCATGCTAAGACCCAAGCTTGGTCGGACCTTAAAAATGGAAAACAACTGTCTATTGAAAGGGCACTTAGAGTGGTGAATGCCCACAAGGATGGGCTCTGATGAAGATCATGTCCTTCAGCTGTCGAGGTCTTGCTGGTCCCTCCAAAAGACCAGTACTGCGTAGGATGTTGCAACTGGAACATCCTGATATTTTGCTACTGCAAGAAACTATGTGCAATGGGGTTGATGCTGTTAATAGACTTAAGGTTTGGTTCCCTGGCTGGGGTTTTGAGGGTTTGGATGCCAGGGGACACTCTGGTGGCTTGGCGATTGGCTGGAATGAAGCTAAGGTGTGTGTTTCCACCATATGGGGAATGCAATCTGTGTTAGGCATGACCTGCAAGTCTTTGGATTTTGATGAACTCTTTACTATTGTTAACATTTATGGTCCTTATTGTGATCGTGAACCATTTTGGAATGCTCTGCTGGACAAAGATCTGCACAAGGGTAACTCTACAATTCTGGGAGGGGATCTTAATTTCTCTCCTGGACATGCTGAGGTTTGGGGGCCACATGCTCAAGTGGACCCTCTTACTAACTTTTTTATTCGCAAGCTCTCTGATGGCAACTGGATTGATGTGGAGCCGGTATCTCTGAAGCCATCCTGGCGGAACATGAGAGCTGGCTTGGAAAGAGTGGCTAAAAGGTTGGACCGTTTTCTTATATCTGAACATATTGTGGAGACTTTTTTCTATGTTAGGCAATGGATTGGGTCGAGGGGATGCTCAGATCATGATCCGATTTTTCTTGAATTGAAGGCTGGGCCTAACAAACCTCCCGCTCCCATTAAATTCAACAAGGATTGGTTGGAGGATCCAACCTTCATTGAATTGTTTCAGCAGCACTGGCTACCTTTCCACCTGGGATCCAACCTTACTGCAGCCTTTCATTTCGTGGAGAATATTAAACTTCTCAAGGAACCTATCAAAACTTGGGCTGTAGCCAAGAGAAAACGGGAAGACAAGGAGCTCAAGGACATTGAAGAGGCTATCTCCAACATCTCGGGGGGACCTGGAGGTGGGTTCGTCTCACAGGATACTAAGGAACATCTTGTAACGCTGATGGACATGAGGAACAGGATTCTTCTACACAAAGAAGAGGCTTGGAGGCTCAAAAGCAGGGCCATTTGGCTAGAGAGTGGTGACGAAAACTCAAAATTTTTCCATGCCTATGCTAAGGGTAGAAGATCTGTCAATACTATCTGGAGCCTTGAAGACATGGATGGTAACTCCCAGGCCACCTTTGAGGGTTTGGCTGGGATTGGGGTCAATCACTTTCAGGATCTTTTCAAAGCCAATAACAGGGTGATATTGAAGAAGTTATCAGAGTTGCTCAACTCTTCCCTCGCTTTGTTGAAGATGTGGATAACAGGATGTTGATGGATAGCATTACTATGGATGAACTGAAGGATGTGCTTAGCAGCTTTCAGAAGGACAAAAGTCCGGGGCCGGATGGGTGGACGATTGAGTTCTTTATAGCTCTCCTTGATATTATTGGTGATGACCTCTTACAGCTGGTTGAGGATTCCAGGAGGGAAGGCAAAATCCTCTCCAGCATTAACTCTACTTTCATTGCTCTTATTCCCAAAGTGGACACCCCCTCCACGCTCAATGATTTTCGACCCATCTCACTTTGCAATTGTGTGTATAAGATCATCACTAAGGTGATCGCTCGCCGACTCAAACCTATATTATCCACACACATCTCTGAGGAGCAGTTCGGGTTTCTTGAAGGACGTTAGATTCATGAAGCCATTGGCTTAGCGCAGGAAGGTCTACACAGTGTCAAATCCAGTAAGCAGAAAGGTGTAATTCTCAAAATTGATCTTTCTAAGGCTTTTGACAAGGTCAGTTGGCTTTATATCCGTCTTATGCTCACACATTTGGGTTTCGAGATCAGGTTCATTCGCTGGATCATGAGTTGTATTTCCACTGTTTCTTTCTCGATTCTTATGAATGGTGCAGCGACCCCCTTCTTCCACTTTGGGCGTGGATTACGCCAGGGATGCCCTTTATCCCCTCTGTTATTTTTACTGGTGGCAGAAAGCTTGAGCAGGGCCATTAAGGAAACTAAGCGCATGGGAGATATCGAAGGGATCCTGGTGGCACCGGGCACCGCGCTCACCCATCTGCTCTTTGTGGATGACATTCTGATCTTCTGCTCTGGCTCTAGAGGGGAGGCTATTAAATATAAGGAAATCCTGGACCTCTTCTCTGTTGCTACCGGAATGGAGATCAACAACCACAAATCTACTCTTACGGTATCTCTTCTGGATGAGGAGGAGATTCACACCTTCACTGATCTGTTCCCCTTTCATCTCCTTAACCTTTCGGAGGGCCTATGTTACCTGGGTCTTCACCTAAAGCCAAATAACTACTTGAAACATGACTGGGTTTGGCTCTTGGAAAAGCTAGAAAAAAGACTTAAATGTTGGAGCTTTAGGTGGCTCTCACGTGCTGGCAGATTGATCTTGGTGAAGTCGGTCCTGGAAGCCATTCCAGTCTACTGGATGTCCCTTGCTTGGATACCGAAGGGGATACTGGAAGTTGCTCGAAAAATTTGTTTTCGTTTCTTGTGGAATGGAAAGGAGGATGCACATGTAACGCCTTGGGTGAAATGGGAACGCATTGCTATCCCCAAAGCTCTGGGAGGTTGGGGACTCAAAAACATCTTCTTTTTCTCTCAGGCTTTGGCTTCCAAATGTGGATGGAGGTTAATCACATCTGAAGGTTACTGGGCTCGAATTATGACTCTCAAATATATTGCACCAGATACTGTGGAGGATTGGATTAGGTCCCCGATTAAGACACATATAGGGGGGTCTGTCATTTGGAAAGCGCTTGTCTCCTCCTTTCATGTTATCGAACAGAACCCTGTTTGGGATGTTGGTAATGGGCGTAGGTTGAGGGTTGGACGAGATCCTTGGGTTGGTTGCGATGCACAGCATCTCCTGTCAGATGGACTGATCATGGAACTGCGGCAGCGGCATATTACTGTTCTCCATCATTTGGTGGATGAGGGAAACTTATGGATGGGAAGGCCTGTCTGGAGGCGAGCCGAATCCTTTGGATTAGACTTGGATATGGAGATTGAACTCAGAACTTATTTGCAAGCTCTTAACAGGGATCAAATCTATCTCAATGATGTAGACGACATCATGGTCTGGGATGGGGATCCCTCGGGTACTTATACACCAAATTATGGCTATCAATGGATCAGCGCAAACTATTGGAATAGAGAACCGGTGTGGTGGTGGAAATCTATTTGGAAATTGCAGAGTCCACTCAAAGTACGCATTTTCTTATGGTGTATCTTAGCTAACAGAGTTCCTACTTGGGACTTCCTATAAAAAAGGAAACTACACGGTCCTAGCAGGTGCTACCTGTGTTCTCATGATGAGGAAAATGTATTACATCTTTTTCTCCACTGTAGCTTCATTAAGGAGGTATGGAAGGTTGTGTCTCGGATCCTTAAAGTAAATTTCCTATGGGCAGGGCACTCTTTGGTAGAGGCCTGGCGCAGTTGGACTGAAAACTCAGTGCTTGCTCCTTACAAAGGCCTTCCCTCTATTGTTCTCTGGGGCACTTGGTTATCCCGAAACAACTGCCTGTTCTCGGATAAAGTGGCTTTACCAGCTTTAGTGGCCATCAACAGCTGCGGCATTCACTTAGCTCCCCACCGTTGCAAACAGACCACCTCCATTAGGAACATACAACCCTTGGACCACGATCCAACACAGCCTTGGGGTTTCTTTGACGGGGCCTGTCAAAACAATTACTGTGGGGGAGGGGTGCTCCTTTTTTTGTCCCCTTCACATTATTTTGTGATGTCGTTTGGATTTGGGAGAGGAACCAACAACTGGGCTGAGATTCTCAGCCTTAAGCTCTTACTCTCATTTGCTATGGAACACGCTGTCAGAACTATTACTGTTTATGGGAACTCATTGAATGTGATTAACTAGGTCAATGGACTGTATCAGTGCAACAATCGGAAATTAGCTGGGGTTTTGGAACATATTCAGAATGTTTCTTACACCTTTGATACTTTTATTTGCAGGCATGTTTACCGGGAAAACAACACAGAGGCGGACAAAGCCTCGAAGGAAGGACTGCTACTAGCTCCAGGCTTATGGAAAGTTACTGAACACTTGGATGGGGTCAGCAGAGATATACACCACAGGCCTTTCATTGACTGATCGATGATTTGCTTTTTTCTGGAAGACCATTGTACTTTCATTGTACCCAGCTATACACAACTTTATGTATATATTAGCATGATTTTGTAACTAAATGATCCACACAAGTTGCAAATACCTCTGATATTTATATCGCTCTTTTTAACGGTTATTACCATACATGATGTAATAGATGTTAATGCTCACGTGGTGAGAACATCTCACTCTTTTTTTCAGTCATAGGCATTACTGGTTTTCAAAGACACTTCATACACTCAATCTGAGTGTTGACTCTCTATGTAATTTCGTACTCTTAAGGATGAAATGAAATTACGTTTTTTTTCGGGGAAAAAAAAAAAATTTCAAGAATCCTTAATTAAACTATGATCATTTCTCTTTTATACAATAATTGTCTTTGTATCAGCTTTGGGTAAAGTGTTATGTGAATCTTTTAAACCTTTTGGATAACATAATATATATATATATATATATATATATATATATATATATATATATATATATATATATATATATATATATATATATATATATATATTTACACTAATACATTTTTCCAGTTTAATGGATGTATATAATAACAAAATATATTTTTAATCCAATTAACGGTATTTATAATTATATATAAAAATGTATATAATTATTCATTGATAGTTATGGCCACTTTATATATATATATATATATATAATATCGAGTAATTAATTTTTCATAATTATTGACCTTTCAAAATTATATAATATCCACCTAGTTCCTTAGTATATACTCGACTTTATTTAGGTGGCAATTTTAGTAATTGGGCCTATAAATGAGTGATCGTCACTAGTTTATTTTACCCCAATTACCTAAGGGTGCCAAGGTGCCATACATCATCGTCGACCTCTCTCCCCTAGTGCAATTCTTTTTGCCTGTCGTGTAGTTCATTGCGACTTTTAGTGACCTAGGTCTATCACCTTAAGAAATAAATGTCATTACAACTCACGTTTACTGGTGGGGCCTTGGCCTTGAGCTCCTCACCAGAACGATTTACAAAATTCATAATTACATTTACAAGAGTAATAACAATAGGGTTTGAATTTGAGGGATGTTACAATTGGCTCCAGGGAAGAGGTAATAGTTTTGGAAAAGAAGAGCATTTACGTTGATATTTTTGTACACTACCCACACCACACACGCATAACACAATGGCATAGGCCAAGAAGAGCATTTACATTGAGATATTGGTGCACTACCCATGCCACTCACGCAAAACACAAAGGCATAGTGGGAAAGCAATAGAATTGAGAATAAAAACGATTCACAAGAGAGAGCAGGTCGCAGCAAACCGAGCATAAAGGAGCAAGGTCACACTTGGAAGCTCAATGAAGCAGACTTGGCAGGAAATCTCCATGCATCGTAGAGAGAAAAATTGGCACATGTAGCCATTCAAAGAGCTTTTGAAAGGACATGGTAGAGGTATGGTGACATAGAATGTGCAAGAAGGCAGGACGGTGACCAAGAGGACGCATGAGTGCCCTTGTATCTAAAAATATCTTCATCGGAGCTCGATATGCTTACTGAATCATTATTCCATCAGCAAGGAAATTAAGATTGATTCTAATAGAGGGGAAAATGGGATTTTGCCTTCAATTTTAAAGATTTGAATCTATCTATCTAGAATATGAAGAGGGAACCCTTTTAATATAAGATGGCCTAACCCAACCCCATCTATTTGGTTATCTATCTCCGTCTATCTACAAAGTACCCAGGGAAATACCCTGTATGTATCTACAAAGTATGAGCACGCACCAAGTCAAAGGCAAGACGGGATTTTAAGGTGCTTCCCTCGGCTAAGGAGGAAAATAGTTGAAATCATGAATTCTTAATGGAGAGTTGAAATCATGACCTCTCAAATTTTGGAAAGAAAAATATCACATCAAACTCATAAGTGCTTAAGGTAACCCTTATGACCCTAAAATGAAAAGTGACCCTAAATAGACAAATCATGTAACCTCCAACCATTGTGTGAGGTTCCACTTCCTATATAATTTACCAGTCGTAAAAAGCACCAGTCTCTTCGGGATGCCATTTACTTTGCTCATTGTTTTCAGAAGAATAACAATCTTCCTTCTACTGGGTAGCTTCTCCATCTCCTTCCTTGGATTTTACAGTGGGAATCACTTCCTACATACAAAGAAAATGTTTATAAGGAAATTAGGTTTGAATATTTCATAAATAAACTTGCGGAGGAAATATAAACTACTGAAAGGAAATTTATCTAACCAAATACATAATTTAAAGCTTACCAGACATTGCACGGCTGCAGCAGTGACGCAGTATGAGAAAAATGTGGCACTTTAAAGGGTAATTAAAGGTCTCCTCGAGTGGCTTCTGTTGGAGCATGAAGAAAAGAAGAGGGGGGATGAAATCCCGCTGTAATTATGGAGGGAACTATACGTGGATACTAAGCTTATTCATATGAAAATTGATGCAATTGGTAAAGAATTGGGCCTTCCATTTCTTCCAAAGTTGGGCGTGGTGGGGACTATGGATGTTGGCATGCAACTGAGTTCGAACGAGGCGGTTGGAGGTCTGGTACATGGAGGGTCTGATTCTCCTCCCTTGAATTTTTTGATGATGTAAGTTCCCAGGTATTTGTTTATGTTTTTGACGAATTCGGGTGGTCTGCTCAATCTCTAAATGTCCCTGTTGGTTAGATTAGAAATGTTTTGGTCGATAGGTCATGCAGTATTCAAGGCTTTGACCTATGTCTTATGTTCTATAGCTCTGTTTTGGTTAAGTTTATGGCTAAATGCACTAAATTGTGTAATTCCATGTTTTCCTCCTCCTCATAGGGGTTCTGTGTGTTGATGTATTTGTAACTTCGGAAGATATTCACTTGTATATTTTATATTGTATTTGTATTTTATTATTGTACCTCCGATGAGGGTGTTTATTCCTCCGGTCGGAGAATTCATTATTGTATTTGGGTCATGTAAGTTCAATGACGTTAACCCTCCATTGTATGGCATGGCATTGACCCCAGAGTTGAGTCTTTCATGGGTTATTAGACTCTCCTAGAGAAGTCGGCCCAATCAGTTACACTTAGGGGCCGACCTGTTTGGGGTTAAGGATAAGTGAAAGGTAAAGTATAAATCGAGAGGGTGCTCCTCTCTATTTGATCATTCACACACTCACTCACTTCGCATTAGTGAGAGAGAGGAGGATTTCCCACAAGTGGAGGAGGAGGAAGCTACTGGAGACCATCTACTTGTTTTGGGGTTTTGTATTATTGCTCATTCTATCTCTAAGGAAGTTGCGGAGTTTTCTCCTTTATGGTTTCCCTGGTGAAATGCTTTGTGTCTCTTGTCTCTTGTGTTTGATTTGTTGTGCATGTTATTCTCTTAGTTAAGATCCTAGATCATATTGAATTAAATGATGAAAAACTAACATGCTATCAGATCTAGCCTGAAGGAAGGCACTGTATGGCATTTACGACACTTGTTTCACTTGTGACAATTTGAAAGCTAGGGCTTTGTATAGCAATACCTAGTCATCATGGGAATTTCGCTATAAATCAACTTTGGTGAAGGTTCAGGATCTGAAACTTGGACAAGCCGAAGATGAAATTTTATTGTACCTTGTGTGTGAGTTTCAGCCCCATATTCATTGTACTTTTTGATATATGATCTGTACAAGTTGGAGTTTCTGCCTCTTCCAGAATGAAGACCTAAATAGGTGACCTATGTAAAAAGGTCATATCTCGTGCTAGGAAGCTCCAAATCAAATTCCGTAAAATGTGACAGTTATGGAATGGACTGTAGTTTCACATGTCCGAGCCTCAGTGGCCGAAGTTGAAACAGTGACATGTGGCACTCCATACAAGTTCGCTGTGTTGTTTCATCCCTTAAACAGGTCATGTTGGGAAATTGATCATATCTCTCTAATGGAGAATCCAATGAAGCTAAAACCTATGGGGTTGGAAATATGATAGGTCAGGCTACCATAGGCCAAAATTTCAAACCCTGCAAATCCTAAATTTCATAGATAAACCAAAAACAATACGGCACATCTGAAATGGCTCAATGGAGGAAATCAAAGAAGAGGAGGAAGAAGCTCTCACTTAGGGTTTTTAGTTTTTAGGTCTCGCGTGACCTGATACAATGTTGGAGACACCTAATGCAACATTGGAAACTTTGAAAATGTATTTGGAATGCATTCGGGATTGAGAAAGCTTGAAGAATCCATATTCACAAATGAAGAATTTTCTATATTCACAAGTGAGGTAGAAACTTTACTTTCACATTTGAGCAAGATTGAGGAATCTATATTCACAATTGAGGAAGTATATATATTGACAATTGAACAAGCTTAAAGAACCTATATTCACAATTGAGAAATAATTTGGATATTTGAATAGTTGAGCACACCTCTAGAATCTATTTTCTTAGTATTTCTCATTGTGGTCATGGGGAATTCACGCAATCGAAAAGGGAAATCGGAAAGGAAAGAGAAACCTCAAGAAACCATGGAAGAAGTTAGCAAAAAGAAAAGATTGGACATGTGGTATTGAAGGAATTCCATGCAAACTCATCCAATTCCAACCGTAGATGATGCAATGTTCGTTCCTACCCATCCACCTCAAGAAAAACAGAGAAATTCACTAGAGGGGCCCTCAATTTCAACAACATTTGATGAACAAGCACCCCATGGCACTAGTCAAGAAGTAAGACATAGGTGCTCATCGGGGGATGTTTCAGTTCCCACATCAAGTCAACCTCATAATATGGTAGTGAATGACTTGTTGGGTACAGGTTATACAAACTACGAAGTTAGAGAGGCATTGAATGAAAGATTTACAATGGAAGAAGCAAATGTTATGGACAACCTTCCAAGAGAAATTCCAATTTCCCACATCCAACTACAAACAAGAAAATGAAAAATAGGAGGCTCCTATTGAAATGCTGGAGCATCCCGGTGTTGTTGTACATGCTCCAATTCCAACACCCTTACCTCCATTAGCAACTGCATGCCGAAGAAATCCGAAATGTATACAAGTTGATGAAACTCTCATTATTTCACTTGAAGGTATGTTGTCTAAAGGTGCTATTGCTTATCAAACTCTACAAATACTTGATAACTTTTTTTATTCTAAATGTGATGGGGACAAGTGAAAATTATTTTTATCATTGTTAAAATCTAGGTCTATGGCTATTGTTAGAAGAACATTAAGGATAAAGATGACCAAAACTTTAGAACCAAGTTCTCATATTGTTAAAAGTTTAGTAGATGCATTTAGTGCAATTGGAAATAAATCTTGCTCAAGGGATCGCAATGCGGCTTGTTGTGTGTTGTCACAATCAATCGTGAAAAAAAACACTAGCGCACTTCATCTTCTTAAACCTACATCCAAAATTATTACTATATGAATGTGAAGACACTTCGTAAGTATTGTGTTAGAAGAGAACAACTTGAAACTGGTCAAAAAGATGTTTGGCCATTCATTGGTAGGTTTCCATGCTTTGATATGAAGCTCATTGATGTGGTAAAGGGATTAGTGCAAGCTTTTTGGCATGACAACACTAGACCTTCTTCCAACCAAAAAGATGTATTAAAATTGAGAAGGGGTTCAAAGGATCGTGAACCACACATTAAACATTTTTTTGATATGACACAAACATAATTATATGAGAGATTTAGGAATGAACATAATGAACTTGACATGGAAAAAATATCCTTTGAAAAATGCAAACCATGGTATGTTAAAATAAACACAACTCGTAACACATGTTGTTGTCGTTACCACATTGAGTATGGTTACTATTATGACACATATACATATATTTTTCGTGTATTGCATAACACTCTTGTGCAGGAATTCTCAGCTACATTACCATCGATGCCATCTAGAGACTTTATTCATAGCATTTTGTGTAGTAGGCCAAACAATTGCACACTTTATCAAAAAACTTGCATAGATGGGACATGCCCAGGGTGTGGTGGATTCGCATTATTGGAAAAATGCATACATGTGACCGATGAGCATGAACTTGGGAGGAAGGAGGTGAACTTGCAGTCTTTCAAATATGTCACATATGATATTGATGGAGGGAACGCAAAAAAAATACAATTGGTCACTTCTCAGGTTGGTAATTAGATATTGGATACTATTTTTTCTTCAGATTACAATTTCATATGTAACAATCTATTGATATATGTATTTATTGTTTATCTACCAGGTATGGGTTTGCGAGTTCATGGAGGAATTCTTTGAAAAGACACAACAGTATGTAAAGCATGTGCATGTGGCTCGTTGGAAAGATGAGTAGTTTAGAACATGCAAGGATACATTTCCTATTGGGAATATCCTGTTAGTACTCAATTTTGCGGAAAACTACACTCTTCAACCGCAAAATGAGATTCAGAGTCAATACTATCACTCAAACCAGGTCAGCCTAATGGTCCATATCACCTATAAACATGGGGTAAGTAGTACTGAAGACAATATGGTTATATTGAAGGAGTATCACTTCTACATAAGTGATGACAGGTGTCACGACTTGGCTTTTGTACAACACAGCTATCAAATGTTCTACAATCACTTGAAGGATAACAGTATATGGATGGAACAAAATTGGATTTGGTCTGATGGTTGTGCAGGGAAATTCAAAAATTTTGGTGTCTTCCAATGGTTGTGTATGCTCCACAAAAGGCACAAGGTGCCACATATTTGGAACCATTTTGAGACTGGACATGGAAAAGGTGAATATGATGGAGCAGGTGCATGCATAAAGACTGCATTACGTAGGAAAGAAATGAAGTTCACAAATGTATCAATCATTCGAGATGCAAAAACCATCGTTGAATGGTGTGCTTCAGTCATGAGGAAGGGAGCAAGAAGGAAGGAAGATCACTCAACCAGGAAAGCACATGTACATGGATATTTTTGGGAGGTGGTGGATGTAGATCGATCACAGTTATATGAGTGCAAGACCATCCAAAGAAATCATGCATTTCATTCAGTTAGAACGTCGGACAATGCTATACTTGAAATGTGGACAAGGAAACTATCATGTTTTTGTTCTCCATGCAGTAGTGGTGAATGGGAAGAATGTGAATCCATGGATTGGGTTGATAGCTAGGACTGTGTACCACTCCCCATTGGTCGATGGATATGTACAGAATTATCCCAGTTGGAGGACGACCAATCAAGTATTTCACCAGGCTAAGACCACATATTAGATATCGTACAACGAGGTTAGATTAATATTGTAGATAATTGCATCCTCACATAACAATGAAATGAATAGTCAGTTCTCAGTATATTACTTCTTCTATTAAAAATTATAAACAAGAAATCAAAATTTTAACTATCTAGAACATAACTTATTTTGACTTAAGTGGGTCGAAATCACACCCTAGCCTACTACAAATGTAAGCATTGATTAGTTCATATACAATAGAGGAATCTGGTTTACAACCTGACTCGTTGTTAAAAATAACATATACTCTTTCTAAAAGATAATAATATCCATTAGAAGCCAAGAATCCTCAAAGGTGTTGTCAATAATGTATGGAAGAAGATCATATAGATCAAGGAGGGATACTTCTAAATTGCCAGACTCCAACATGAAAGACTTGCTCCCCTACTTGCAAGAATCCAAGGTGAGGTTTCTTTCGACGTCATTACTTGTTGTGCTTAAAAATAATTTATATTTCAAGACATAGTTCACTCAATGACACAATGATACTTACCATCAAGTTAGAAACCAATTACCCGCAACGTGTCACCTTTGCCAAATCAATACATCCAATGTGGCATCTTGGAGTATACATGTCTCCCTTTCTATAAAATATTATTTACATGTTAGGGGTGCACAATTCAGATAATCCAAATATATACAATAGTACTTAGTACTTTCAATTGGATGCATATGGTCACAATGTTAGAAGCATTATTCCAGTTTCTCGTTCCTTACTTCTTACTCCTTTGTGTTTTAAATTTGATTTAGATACAACTATAACTATGGCATTGTATTTGATTATATGCATTGTTATTTAATTATATTTTTTTACCAAAGTGGCTTACAGAGAATGGTATTACGTTGACATTGTTTAGTACCATCCTAGATCCATCTGAACGCTGGATCTACCAAGTGTAGAGAGTGATCAAATCTCTCAAGGTGCAAACCCATTTTGAGTGCAATACTCGAGGAAAGGTTGTATTAGTATATTTGTGATTAATATGGATATAACTTGGTTTTAATATAAACTAAGCAATGGAAAAATAACATATTTTTATAAACAACGCATTTTTGTATTAAAATGCATATGTCCTATGTGTCTACTCTTACCAACGGAGTGTTAAAAATGTAAAAAATTATTGAATAAATATATAATGTGAACAGAATTTTGGTATTCGATTATATTAATAAAATTAAATTTTATGAATATTAATATGTTATACCTTCCATATGTTAGATATTCTCTTTATTTAATCAAAATTAAATTTTAATTAACAACCTACAATGAATCTATGCACCATGTATTTATAAACATTTAAGATGTATGTTTCTTTTATTTATAAACCTTCAAGCTATTTTTAATTATGTGATTTTTCCGTCAAGTTATTTTTAAAAGGTAATAGTTAGCAACCTGGGAAACATGTTTTCTATATATGTTTTTGTGTTGGAGATATGTTGTGCTACTACTTCTTAACTTCTTTGTAGCTAATTCCATCCTCATATTGTTGCCTCTTTCTTTCTCTGAATGTATCAATATCTTGCAGTGAACCATTAGACCTACCAAAGTTCTCTATCATTGCATCAAAATTGGATGCAAGTATATGATGCCTATCATCAACAATAATTATTGAGGCTCAAATTTATCTGAGCCTCTGAATTTCTCTTTGGATGTCTGAATGTGAATCCATGGTTGTCATTGGAATCAAAAAATAAAATAAAAACAAATAATTAGAAACGTATACATGTGCTATAATGACATCTCTCAAAAATGAAAAATGTACAAACTTTGTGCAAGAACGAATACATTACAAACATAAATATCACCTCAAAATACTATAATGACAACTACATGTAATCCAAAGTGGAAGGTGAGGATCATGCGGGCATAAATACCATGTGGGCATAAAGACCATGATGATGTGGCAAAGATAAGCATTTTTATTGGTTAAGGATAGCATGGAAATAAAAATATCATTTGACTTATTTGAATTAATAAAAACAAAAAGAGAAGTCGGCCTCCTAAATACATGGAAAGGAGAAGTATAAATGAAGAACAAGATGGTTGTGTTTTTTGTGAGGTGAGTGTGGAGAATTTGGGGGAGAATTCAGAAGATAGAGGAGAGCTCTGATCTTGAGGGTCAGGAAGATGAGGACATTTTTTCGTGAAGGAGCAGCAGTAGGTGGAGCAGTAAAACAATCTCTTTTTCTATATTTTATTTTGGGTTAAACTGAGGCAGCCTATTGATGGACAGAATGAAGACATGCTAGTAGAATGGTGAAGACATGACTAATGATATGGGCAGAATGTTGTGATTTGCATATGGACAATGGAAAGTGTATGAAAGGAGATATTGCAACAAATTGATATGACATGAATAATGATGAAAGAATGAAGATGTGATCTCATTGGTGATATTTGTTGATGGACAGAATGAAGTTATATTGAATAATGAGTGCTTGATGAGAATGATGAAGTGCTTTGGAAACAAACAAGGGCTTTTGGTTGATGATGTATGTAATCTGCACACTTAAGAAGACTCTGAAATATCATGTGTAAGTCTATGGTTGTTGGGGTGTTGGTGCATCCCAGTCAGTTGCAGCTGGCAGAATTATCTTGTGGTTGGTGGCACTTTGGGTTGTATCCCATTCTGGAGATTAAAGTCTCCAATTATAAAATTTTTACAAAGCTTGTATATTGTCTCTTGTAATGTGTTGATGATAATGTGTCTTTCTTAATCAATGACATGTGATATAGTTTATTGATGAATATGATATTGAAGTGAATTTATAATTAATGATATAAGATTTGAGAGAAGAAGTTGAAATTGTTAATAAGTGCAAGCTCACTGATTCACCCCCCCCTCTCAGTGAGCCATTGTGTCTAAAATCCTGGTGGTGAAGGAGGTCAAAAAATATGTGGTAGTTCATCTTAGCAACAAAGTAAGTAGTGTGTATGTAAAGGAGGGGAACCTAGTCCCTTGGGGTTTGGGGGATGATGTAAAATACATCATGCCATTGGGTTGGATTCACAAGCATTGGTTGGACATTTTTAGGGTAAAATAATGTGTGGTAAACAAACATAGGGTTTGGCTGAGTCAAGTCTAGAAAACAAGCCTAGGTTATAGTCCATAGTTCCTCCTAAATAACGTGCGTGCATTTTGAATTTACTAAATTCTAGCATGTTTTGCGAATGCATGATTGCACCTAAAGGGTCCCTCAACTTCATGCGAGGGCCCACTAGGGAATTTTCTAGTTGTAACCCACTCATGCCAATAGAGTAAAAAAGAGTCTATGTCTTGGGAGACATGCTATGCAACATATCATGCCTATAGTATCTCCTCTTGTCCTGTTTTGAGATTATGGAAAACCCAACTAGACAACTTCATGTTTTGTGGGATTTACATATGGAAATACTTTCTTATGGTAGAATAACATACCTAGGTGGACCTCAAAGCTCCTTTTGGTTTTGTATTATGGTTGCATAAAGTTATAAGTGGGAAACTCATGGGGACTCATTGTGCACAAGGAGTAGCACACCAATTTAAGGCACTCAAAGTCCTCATTTTAATTATCTGATCATCTCTTCAAAATTTCTTTAATATCTCCTCCAGATGGTAAGTATAAACTTGCAATGTCCATCAAACATTACCCATGCTTCCTACTACCCTTAAAAATATTGTAGGTAACATTGGTGGCCCATGTATTCTATTGCTCTATTTGTGTTTCCTATACCTAGCCAACGACTAACGAGAGCACATGAACACTTACTTTTGTAGTAGAAAATTTAATACATTGGTAACTAATTGGATTGATCCCCCTCTGGTTGGAAGCTAAGCATTGGCCTAGACCATGAAGTGGTTCCTACCATATAAATCCATTAGCTGGACATTCTCCTGCAAAATTATGCAAATATAGCAACTCCTTCAATGCCCATGCACCATCTAGGTGGTTCCTTCTTGTTACCTCTCTTTGTTTCATGGCAAGAATTCCTTATGAGCAACTAAATTGATGTGAACTTGGATTTGATGCTTGGAAGCTTTTCTAGCTATGATGTTTACACGCATAGCTTTTCTTTCTATTCAAAAACATCGAGCATAAAGGTCTCGATTACCTGAAGCATGTGAGCATTGAGATGGTATTGCAACGTCTTGTTTCCCATCACTAAACATCATGGAAAATATTCATGCATCAGTTATACTTACCAGGACAAGCATTTCGTTGGACATGGTCATTGATCCCTTTACCTAACAGCCTTAGGTTCCCTTTAAAGCCAATCAGAACTCAGTTAGGCATCACTTGCATTCATCTTCAAGGTGCAAAACCTAACTTGGCTTACCTATCAACCAAAATCCCCCCAAAGCGATACTATGACATAGACTCCCTTTCTTAGTGAGACTTGACCCTATGCAAACGCATTCCCTTCTTTGTGTTTTGTTAGCTTTGTAGTTCCCATTTTTCCTGTGATATCCATTCCATCACCTCCCACATCCCACACCCTCACTATAGAAATTTTCTCTAGCAAATTTCTATGAATTCTATGCAACTCTCAACATGTTCTACTTTCTCAATCTTAGACCTATACAAGCAAGAAACACCAGACTTAATTATTAATTAAATTTGCAAAACATGAAATTGTAGAAAATAACTTGCAGAAAGAAAATTGCTAGAACTGAATGTAGAAATGATTTCTAATATATTGCACTAACACGCTCTCCCAAGAAAAAAATCAGGATCGTTTTGTAGGGGTGGGGCTATGTAAGGTTTTAATCCAGTGTTTTCACCCAATTCTTCTTAGCATCCCATCGCATTGCACTAGTTGTAATCTATAACAACCTGTATGGTCCTTGCTAGTGCATTCTTAATTTTCATAGGTGTTTCCAAAACTTACTGTCATACATCAAAATTAAATCCCCCTGCAAAGTGCTTATATTGCACATGTTGGTCATGTAAATATTTTTGACATTATTTTTGGACCATCTAATGGTACGTTGCTAGAACTCAATATTCTTCTGGTGGCACTAACATATTTAGCCACTCTTGTAGCTTTGTAGCTGCATTGTAGTATTTTTGTAGCAATAATTACTTGGCCTAATTTCATGTTTACTGTACTTTGGACGACTATAGGAGTGAGGTCCATCTGACGGGGAGACTGAGCTGTATTGGTGGATAGGCCTTTGACGAAACTAGTGTTGGATTTGACCAGAGGAGGTATTGGTAGTGTCATGCCACATCACCAAAAATGTGATCGCACATAAATGGATATGTCTCCTGAGAATGGAGGAATGGATACATTCAACCTCCCAGACTATGCGCACGTCTGCGCAACACTAAGCTTAAAGGATGACACCTCACACTGGTAGGATCGAAGGCTGGAGAGGCCAGGATTTTCCATGGAAGACATACATGTTATAATTAAGTATAATTTTTATATAATTTAAATGAGTATAGATTATAATACCCATTTTTCAAATGCTAGAGAGAATCAAAGGGCCGTAATGATCCACCTAATAAAGCTAAATCAATAAGATCACTCAGAAAAAACTCATCACCTTTATTACAAAAGAATCAGAATTAATTACATATTAACATGACTTTTTTCCATTTTATTGCAGCGCTCAAAGAGTTGTTTGTGAGCACGTCGAAGAAGAAGAAGTGAGTCCACATGAAAGATCTGATTCCTACTTTATGTAAAGGATTTTGACTTCCCTAACCAAACAAAATATAAATCTAGCATCATATGGCTATGATGATCAAGTCCATCATACTAATAATTTCATTGAAAATAAAAACCACCTGATACCTTACTAGTTCATTTCACTATTAAAAATTATTACACATGAAATATCCTTCATGGTACTCAGTTGCTGCTGCAAAATAGTTGTTGTCTGTATTCAACACTTAAGGTCTTTGGCTATGATCTACAATAACTCCACCTCCAAATCTCCTCTAATATTGGTGCATATTTCATCACAATACAAAAGAATAGACTATTTTTTATTTACGTGCTTGGGTCAAAGACGTAAATAATCCCAGCCACGGTAAGGATTTTGCTTAAGACCCCTAAACAATGAAATATAGGTCTTAGTACTGGAAAAAATAATCACAACAACCATTACAATCTAATTAGTCCAACTGTCAGATAAAAATAGTCATATCAGGATAAAGAAAAATCACTTACTTTATGTATAAACAATTATTGACAGTTGGGCATAAGAATCGGAAACAAGCCATATACAACTTTGGTCAAGAAACATCCTGCACACACACACAAAGCGATTAGCGAGCAAACCCAAATATGCAGCCGATTAATCCACAAATAAACAATATGCTTATTTGTTGCCAGAGATATACCAATTGTTTCATAGATGTAGAACAACAATGGGGGGATCTATAGAACAACAACGGTGGGATCATTGTAGCCATTAATGGAAAACAAATAGTGTGATAGCTACAAAAAAAGGGTGGGGTCATTACAGGAAAATGACTTTTGTGAAAGCTCTATATGCAGGTATTGACAAAACTAAACATCAGAAGAAACAAGAAAAAGATGGACCAGTAATGTGGCATGAAACCCAACAAAGGGGATCTGTCATTCTAATAAGATAATGGTAACATCATTACAACCATGACCCAGAAAATGGTTTACAACAATTCAAAATATGGTAACAACACTATGGGACTTAAATCCAAGAAAACCATCATACACTAATACATGGAATGAGCCAGATACAATCTATAAAGAACTACACCGAAATGGTTAGCCATGTTCCAACAAGGAACCATAAGATGACAATTGACCAGGGAAGGAATGTTACCAAAAGAAATTAGGGATTTGAACCCAAAACCAGGAACAACAACTTCCAAATGACATTTTACTAGGGGAAGAATGTTGGCAAAAAAAATTAAGGATTTGAACCCAAAAACAAGAACCCCAACTTCCAAATTTATAAAACGTTTAGTACAGTGAAGCTAATGCAAAAGAAGAAACAATGGCCATCTATGCAAGAAGTATCTGAATATAAACCAAAGCACCTATTATTTGACTACTAACCCAATGTAATTAGGGATGTATTCAACAAATGAATGTGAAAGTTTATTGAAAACAACCCTGCAATAAAAAATGCAAAAAGGCATACACACCTATGGTAGGATGTGGCTCATTGACTTATTCTTCTTCCTCCAATTCTCTAAGCTTTACCATCTCTCCTCTAGTTATCTTTCTTACCAGATTAATTCTTCAAAAGCAATAATTTTTGCAGATAAAGGGCTTTGTAATATTTTTACACCAAGGGGAATCTCTTGCAAGTTGGTGACATATGCTACAGTTTAAAGCTGGAAAAGACATTACAAGCCATTTCCAAATTTGGACCAAAGGTCTTTTATAATGGCACTATTGGTTTCCATCTAGTCAAAGATGTGCAAAGAGAAAAAGGGATTGTAACCTTAAGAGATCTGCAAACTCTCCGTTGATGAAGGCACTCACTTGGAGGGTTGTTTTCAATGCCTGAGCATGCACCCAACTGCGACATGCTCATGTTGCACTTGATAGAAGGGCAATGGAGTTTTCCCAACATACTTCTTTCTCTAAATGCTCACAACACACAGATTCATAAACACTAAAATTTATAAAATCATCATCCAAATCCGCCAAAAATCAGTCGAGCCTCACATGTTCTTTGTAGATTCTGAGCAGGGATTTTCACAGGCAGCCGATTTCCTCGCTGAAGAAAAAGAAATGTAATGGATGAAAAATGTGCTTGCAACTTGAACACCGTTCGGCCCTCAATATTTAGCAGTTCCGATAGATTCAGAGTCGCAGAAAGAGGGTGGGGGCGATACCGAGATTTCCAAATTCCATAATGAGCAAAAAAGAAATGTGGGCTCCTGAAAAAATATAAATAAAAGTATGTGATCCTTTCCTTCACCTCTCAGTACCGAACAACACAACGCATACACAACAAACAGATTCAGACAGACCACAAAAAATACAGGAAGACCATAAAAGACTAATACAGAATACACACTAAACTAGTGTCATTCAATCTATTGAATGCATAACTCTTCCAGAGATACTGATGTTTCCATTCCTCCCAGCTCAACCACAAGAGAGAGTGTGCCGAGCCGAGCCTTGCATATTCCAGTTGGCAGGGAACAGAGGACAAGGGGAATCGCAACATGGAAAAGGATAACGTATGTGAATAAAACTCTGTAAAGAGTCACAGTGGTTATGGAACTTTCCTGGCCAAGGTATGCAGCCGGCTCAATTTCCTTGCTCGATGTAACATGCACTTACAAATGTAACATGCACTTAAAAATGCAACATGCACCAGGACAATTCACATCAAAGGGATTGAATGGCCATTATATGAGGCTAAATAAGGCCTCAAATACACTGATTGACCAAACATATTTTTTTTCATAAAAACTTTATGTTATAATGCATTGAAAAAGTGAAAACTAAAAGTGATTTCTATAGTTCTTGATGCTCGGAGGCAGGGACTAATAAGGATATGGCTACCCTAGTCCATAGGCCTATACAAACACATGAATAAAATACTAAATACAACAATAATACCTTACTGGTCGAAACTATCTATAAAGGAACTTGGGTAAAAAAAACTAGTTCATCGAACACAATCATTTATCTATAAGCTAGTGAACGAGGGTCTTAGTATAACCCACGTTGCATGGCTTATCAACTTTATTACATAAGAATCTTATTAAATACAATAAAATAAAATAAACATTGATTATACCGAGGTAATATGTCAATTAATGCACCCAGGCTGTATATAAACCATTACGCAAATACAAGAGAATAACCATAAACAATTTTCAAGAAGCAACATATCGGAATTTAAATCAAGTCTTCAATAGACAGAGTTGGCACTAAATAGGTCGTTAGTCATGAACAAATCTGAAATCTACTCATAGGGACTAGTATGACTTCTATTATAAAGTTGAAAATTTTATCAAAAGTAGCTGATGAGGATTTATAGAATCCATGATAACAGACAGGTCGGCAGTATGCCAAACTAGCTACAAGTGTCAAGAGAACCAAAATATATGGGTGACGCCATGATTCAATAGAAGCCATGGATGAGCACTCTAGCATGACCTAGGTAGATCCGAAAACAAATAAGGTTATAATGACTCAGGTGGTGTAACAATGACCAAACCCACTTTATAAATAGACAAATTCATACCTGTGATTATATATCAAGTTGGGAACTGAACCACCACTGACAAAGAAGCCTAAGCTTCCGCGAACATATACACTACTACATATAGGGGGTGTTTGAGACAATATTTGAGTAAATTGTCTCAATTTAAGACAAAAGAAAAGTTATGTATTGTCTTAAATATTGTCTTTAAGCGGGTGTCTTCAAATATTGTCTTAAACTAATGTCTTTATTGAGACAATGTAGAATACATTGACTATAGACCATATTGTCTCAAGTTGAGACAAAAATAAAGTTGTTTATTGTCTCAAATATTGTCACCCCAAAGACAATATCACTATTGTCTCTAGAGAGACAATACAAAATGCAAATAGTTTTGCCTCTATAGAGACAATTATATCACTTTTCTCTAGCTAATACAATATATAAAACAATTTATAAAGTACATTTAATCATTTGAGAATTAAAATCAACTAAAATTTGTTTTCTCAAAATTAAACTATAATATCTTATATTCTATTTATTTATGTCAGGGCACGGTGGAATTGAACCACCGAGCTTCTGCATTGCAATGCATTTGCTCTACCATTGAGCTAGAACTCTTTAAAGAATTAGGGTGGAGAGAGGTAAGTTAAACAATAACTTTAAACAAGTAAAGGTAATGAAGAAAATATGAATTGAATTCCAAAGAAAAATAAGCTTTTAATATGGGAGAATGATAACTATTTCCATTACTTTCCTTTTATACTCATCATTTGTAGAATAAAAAAAATCACACCCTACTAGATATGGTAGTTAAGGCTAGGAACCTTAGGGTTAGGAGAGTTATCTTAGAACAGAAAACTAGAGAATTGTGCGACTTAGTCAAATTTCCTTAGAACTCATCAAATTTAAAAAAATTTCACTGAACTTGGACAAATCATGCGACTTCGTCATGCATTATAACAAAGGGTCATTTTCCTTCAAATTCAAGTAACAAACGGAAAAGATTAGGATAGGAATTGGTTTAAATGTCCAAATAACCTTTTATCTTGTTAGAAACAATGGGAAACAATCTCCCAGAACATCTCAAAAATGACCTAAACGCTCCCACAAAGTACCACCACTCCCGATATTTTTCCATCACTAATTTGTGGACATTCCATATATGGTATACAACTCCCAAAAATGAATGAACATTAGGAAGAGGTTTTCCATTGGCTAGGAATAGTTCCCAATTGGATTACACACACTATACATCTCCAAGAAATGCAATAACTTCAGGAACATGTTTTCCATTGGCTAGGAGAGGCTCCCACACTTAATTGGATTGCATATGATGTCAATTCTCCCAATATTGAGTTTGATTTGCAAAAGGAAACTCATGTGACCTGAATATTGTCAGTCCTTAGCAACCATTATTTATATAAAATTTCCTACAACACACTCCGTAACTTAAAATTTTCCTTCATCCACACGATGATATGAGTAAGACTCAATAACCAAAAAAAGAGAGAACTTGCAAAATTTACAAAAAGTAGCATTAATTTTATTGTTTTCTCGTCTAATTCAATGTTTTATGCATTGCTGCTGCAAAGTTGCATTTATATGGAATAGATCAATAAAAGGCCAACATAAAGTATTTACCATACCAAGTCTCTAAATTTGATATTGTTAGACCTAAAGTATATAAAATTTAGAATGGGAAAGGACCTTTTGGAATATTTAGTTGCTAACTGAACTACCTCTAGGTCTGTTAATGTTTAATTATGAATAAATTGATACGCACAAGATATGCATTTTTAAAAACCTTTCAGGTGGTCTATTTTCACGTGTGATGCATAGTAGTTTCCTTATTAATATCCTATTCCAAAATTCCATATGATGCTCGCCCTTAACCCCTACTCAAAGTTATTAAGGATGTTGTGGTTACGATTTGTTGTTTATGTTCCATAGACAATATCTATCTCTTATTCTAGAGATCTGAGTTGTGACCTAGTGAGCAATTAACTAAGAAATACCAAACATCACCCCATTCCTTCATTATCAATGAGGTCAAATACTAGAAGTAATTTCAATGTTGAACTAGATTTCACCAAACATAGAAAAAACAATAAATCCATAGCAAGTTTGATAAATGAATTTTCATGGTTGTTGGTATCTATGAACATTGAGTAATAATCCTCAATTGTCCAATGTATGTCCTTCTTCTATCATGTGCACAACATAACACTAAAACATATATGCAATTTCCTAGTTAAATCTTAATTGCTATCAATATTTAAATAATTTGGATGGGAAGAACCAAACTGGAAACAAGCAGAAAATAGAATAGGAAGATATGAGTCAATCAAATGATGCTCATGTGTGTAATTATTCATAACACATATTTAACATGTCTTTATCATTTTTTGGTTATGTTGTAATGGCTATACTAAGAACAACCTATAAGATCATGTTTCCTTTACTTTCAGGAAACAAGTGTACATGTATAGAAACTTGACAACCAAAATTAATCTAAAATGCCACTTATATATGCAGTGAATCCATATCATCGAAACTAAAATGCAGTACTTTAATTTTTCTTCCCTTCCGGGTGTACAAAAGATTAAAATGAAAAATAGAAAACCCTCAATATTAAAGACGTACGAAATAATTGATATAAGCTTATTAAAAATAAAATATTTGAAGGGAAAAGATATTGTCATCTTAAATAAATGTATTTAATACCCTTTCTATGTAGTAGTGACTCATGGAACAACTTGATTCCAAAACTAGTGCTTTCTCAATGGAAAATTCATTTCTTCAATGGGTACACCTTTGCTTTTGGACACAAGAAGTGTACAAAGGAACTCATGATACATATCAATAATGAAAAGAATAGGAAAATACAATTCCTAAAAGTACATAAATGGCATAGGAAGGCTTGTGCATTTGCAAATGTCAAAAGAAGGTTCACAAATACAGTTATTGCATTCCAACATACGGTGTTTCTAGTGGGGATATTTCACTAGGCACAATCCATCCAAGAGGACCCCATGACCACCCAAAGGAAACCACACATAAAAAAGATGGCTGCTATCAACAAAATTGAGATTTCTTTGGACAATACTTTGCCCCCCCACCCAAATTTAGGCTAAATATTTTTCCAAGAATGAACTATGAAAAGATAAGGTAATATTAGTATTGACGAATCTGATAGTAAGACACCCAATAATAATGAAAAGAAACACTCTATTATCTGCTACTAGTATTTTATGGATTAGACAATAGTAAGGTGAATGATGACTTTGGTTTTCTAGTGCACTCAGTTATCCAGATTGTAAAAAGTTTTTTATTTTAAAACTTTGGAAATAGGTTGACCTGTACTTTTGCACATAGCTTTTTCTATGAACCTAGAGTGACTATAATATCTCCCATTACATGGTGCTTAAGAGATGTTGTTACATGTTTCTAATTTAATTAGAGGTTTTGTAACCAATTTTTCCCCTTCACTTACTTGAGTTCCCGTTGAGGACTAATGTTGGCTAATCCTTTGTTGAATAAAGGAAACTAAGAAGAAAAATGAAACATGTATGTTCAGCCTTATTTCACACCTTATTCAGATGATGCAATCAAGAAGTTAGGATTTAAATCTTGAAATGTAAGTGGAATACATCATAGAATTACTCACTCACAAATAGATACCATGTTTTCTTTCCAGACAATTTGCTACAAGAACTGTCAAACAATGCTAAAAATGTCTCCACAATATCTAACTCTGCTTGATGCGAATCACTAAATTTTATGTTTTCGGACATCAACCAATTTGGGAAAGATTGTATCATAACTTGTTACACAACCCTTATTTATTTCTTGCTAGAAAATCAACTTCTCATAATAGATACACCCTTAAATAATCAACGTATTTAGCAGTAATAGTGCTAGGAAACACCTATATATGAATTTTAAATAAGGACCACCATTACTGAAGAAATCTTATTACATGCTTATTTGTAAGCCATCTCTAAGAACTGATCAATGAGCTATCATGCATCCTACATGTGATTGCATTAAATTAAATGGGTAGGAAGATCAATGGGGTATTCTAATTTCTATCTTTTCTTGGATACTCTGCTCCAGTCATAGCCATCAATTAACCTAGATACATATGTGACTTCTGAGTTAGTTGGACGAAATCTTAGAATATATCAAATTTATCTCAAGATACTTCCAACGAACCCTTTTTAACATAACCATGTTTCTGATCTAAATCAAAAGGATGTTACCTATAGCCACATAAATCTCTAGAATTTCCAATTTGAGGTAGATTTTGAAAACCTTGTAATTAAATGTTCTTATTGGTGAAAGAGATATAAAAAGATATACATATATGTAATATCTCTAATAATATAGCACAATCACAATAAACATGTTGTGTAGGTTTAATAAATTTGAACATGTATCTTAATAGGGAAGGAGAACGAACAAAGAGTTTGCCAAGAATTTAATTGTGTATAGTAAATGAAAAAACAAATTTGATGGGAAGACATATGAATACCTCGTTACCTTTATAAGAACATAACTTAGAGACAAATACATCATATTAGAAATTTTAATAACAAAATATTAGTAGTAAAAACGCCAATAAAAAACTAATGGAAAATATAATTGCATACCTTGAAAGAAATTTGATGAAAAGATGTTTCCAAAGATAAAGAGTAATTCATGTCTATTTTCTTGAATAAAATGGAAGAAAAGCTTATATCCAAGGTAAGGTAAAAATAAGGTATATCTGAACATAACCCAGATCATTCAAACATATAAAAATTGCACTTAAACAAATGTAAGTTAATAAGTTAAGAAGACGACAAAAACGGTTATGCTCACTCATCTCTATTTAAAAAAACAAAAAAATCTTACATTACATTATATATATATATATATATAACGTATGAAAAAAATGATTATGTTCACTCATTTATTAAAAAAACAAAAAAAAAACTCTTACATTATATATATATATAAGGTATGACCACAAGTCAATATTGACAACTATATATTCATTGAATATGGAAAAGACCTAAAGGTTAATATTTCATTAGAGATACAAAAGATATTTCATCTTCTACATATATTCTGATTTATTGCAATTCATACTTTATCTTTCATATTAAATGAAATTAAGATAACTCTATTTTGGTTATAACTATAATTAATTACCTCTAAAAATTGAAGAAAATAGCAAAAGAATTTATGTTCTGCCCTATAGATAGAACTTCTTGGCCTCCTCTCAAATAAGAAGTAACCTGCCATTTCATGTGTTCTCTTGGGTACCAATTCACCTTCATATATGCACTCACTGTAAAAACCAAAAGTATGTTTAAATGAATGGTAAATGACTTGATAAAAACTAATAATTATATCAATAGAAGTTAGATGTTTTTACAATGGCCTTGAACCAGAAATCCAATCAAATCCTATAATTGTTGTGGATTTTAAACAACAAACATATAATTTAGCATAAATCAACAACCTTATATTCTAGCATAAATCAGTAATACACCCAAATCTATTAAGCATAAAAAAATCACTTAAAATACTTTTTCTCCCTAACACGAATTTCAAACTATTATGCTTCCTCTAACACGGATCAATTCTAATCTATGGATTTCACAACTATGATGAAAATTACAAATCTTATAAAAAATCTAAAACATTTACCTCCTATGAGTCAATTCTTAGAATTAGTTCTCTTCTTTTTATCAAGAAAATTGGTATGACTGGAATCTTCCACCAAAATATTTTTCCCAACTTGTGATAGATATTTAGTATCACCCAATTTCACTATGTTTGATTAGCCAAAGTTTTTATAAAACACCCAAAACCAGTGAAAATAATATTTTTTTATAATTGTGTACTTGTGAAGTTTTCCCCAATCCAAATCTAATTCTCAACTCTTTTGCTTTACCTATTTTTTCCAAATCCAAGTCAAACTATCAACTCTTCTTCTACCTCATGGGGATTTTCCTGATTTTGACATTGGTAACATGAATAGATAAAAGGAGGATGCATCTCACAAACTACTAATCCAAACTTATTGAAATAACATTAAGCATCCAAACAGTTAGGCATCATAATAGAAGCATCAATCCAAGAACATAAGGCTGAATAAATATTAAGAAAAGAAAATAGGAGGCTGTGATATTGTCTTTGATAATTGTTGAGAGAACTTCTACAAAGCATTTTGATAATTTCAAAAATACAAATTGAAGAGGAGTTACATAAAATCTGTCAAAATCCACTCAAATAAAGAGTATAAACTCTTTGAATGCACTAAGAGATTAGTTGTTCAAAGCCACTAAAACCCAATACCATTAAAAATTTAGTAATTACTTATTTTAAAAGAAAAAAACAAGAGTAATGCATCCATAAATCTAGATATAAGATAATTGGGAAAATGAAGAGATAATAAGTAAATACTATGCATTGAGAGCTAGCAAAATTCATGGTAAAATTCCATGAAACAACTAAGAAATAATCACCATCACTAAAGATCCTCAGGAACTAATCCAACTTTTGTGATTACCAGATTGCATTCTTTTGCAACCCGTAGCACTAATGATTCACATGCCTGTGATAGTTACACACTAATATCTGACCATGCTACAAGCATATTCTTGTTCTATGACTTTAGCAATAGTTGGGTGTCTCGAGACATAGTGAGCATGTGGTACACAAGATATATGTCCACTATCTTCAAAAGTAAACAAACATTGGAAGTAACAACTAAACACACATTGCAAAGAGTTACTATAATAATTATATGGATAGATTCCCCATAAGCAATAAAATAAGCCACCATTTCTGCTAATTAACATTGACATCATTTAATCAACAATGTGAATCTATAATCCAATTAAAATCCCCATTATTTTAATATCTAAGAAATCACTTGCATTGTCAATGGGGGCTTGCCAAGTTGGTGAGACCAAGGTAGTGTTATTGAACCCAATAGGATTTGTCTCTCTAGTGACATGTCATATTTTTGCTTGTTTGTCAACCAATGCTTGTGAAAATAGGGTGGGGCTAGGAGCTGTTAATTTTTGAGCATTAATTCAATATACTCTAGGATCTTTACTGAGAGAATAACATGTACAGCATATCAAGTATAACAATGCATATCAATCACACCAAGCAATCACATGAGACAATAGACACACAGAGTTTCATTGGGGAAAACCATAAAGGTGAAAAACCCCACAACTTACTTAGAGATAGAAAGAGCAATGATACAACCCAAGTACACAGAGATAGTCCTCCTCGCAGCTGAACCTCCTCCTCCACTAGTGTGCCACTTTCCGAGTAGTGTAGAAGTGAATAATGAGATGATCAAATAGAGTGCCTCCCGCACTCTATTTATACATGACCTGACCTACCTAATAACCTAGCAGGGCCGACTTGTCTAACTCAGTCTAATAGCCCATGGTTATACTAATCAGGGCCGACCCCACACTTGGTGGTTTAATAACCCATCACTTGCAAGCTGCGACACTTGCGACACTTGTCAATACAAATGATGAGACTTCCGTATGGAGGAATAATAACATCTCTATAAAAGTACAATATACATAGGTGAAATACATTCCAAAGTTACATATACATCAACACTCCCTCTTAACTAGGAAGGTATTTCTCAACACATATCTGTTAGCACAAGTCTTCTTCTATGGATCATCATCAGCGAATTATCGTCCTCAAATCATCGTCATCATCACTGCTGTTGCTATCTCAATCAATCTCCAATCTACTCGTCATAGGAAGTTCTATAGAGCTAGTCCTTTTTCATATTGGATGTAGGCCCACCACCTATAGGTCTTCATCATCACTGGCCATACTGTGGAATCCTCAGGACTTATTACGTGCGTCAACAAAACCTCGAAAGAGAATCCCAGGACTGATTATGAGCTTACTGCTCAACCTATCAGATCTACCAGAATATTTTACATGTTGAACTTCACAAAACCTACTCAGAGCATCCCAGGATATTACGACTACACCGCTCTACCTGTCTCGATCTCGATAGAGCATCCTAGGCTGGTACGAGCACACTGTTCTACCTGTCTGGATTTTAAAGGATCTTTTCTATGTGAACTTTCGCGAAACCTACTCAGAGCATCCCAGGATGTTACAAGCACATCGTTGTCCCTGTCTGGATCTCGATAGAGCATTTGAGGCTGTTACGAGCACACCACTCTACCTGTCCGGATTTTAAAGGATCTTTTCTATGCGAAACTGTAGCGAAACCTACTCAGAGCATCCCAGGATGTTACGAGCACACTGCTCTACCTATCTGGATCTCGATAAAACATCGTAGGTTGTTATGAGCACACCGCTCTACCTGTCCGAATTTTAAAGGGTCTTTTCTATGCTACCTGCACAACCTATCCATTGCCATAGAGTATCAACCTGATACTCACCATACATCATCCTAATGTACATCATCACATGATCAACCTGATCATCATCATAGCATCAACCTGATGCATATCATCTCGAGCAACATCCTGAAGCTCGTCATATGTGATCATCCTGATCATTATCATAGCATCAACCTGATGCATATCATCTGGAGCACCATACTGAAGCTCATCATCTATGATCATCCTGATCACCATCATAGCATCAACCTGATGCATATCATCTAGAGCAACATCCTGAATCTCGTCATCTATGATCATCCTGATCAAACAATATATCCATCTGATGCATACAAATTATCTACCTGATACATACCATCATACATGATCTAACTGATCATACAATGCATCCACCTGATACATACATAAGTACATGATCTACCTGATCATACAATGCATCCACCTAATACATACATAAGTACATGATCTACCTCATCATACAATGCATCCACCTGATACATATACAAGAATGCATGATCCACCTAATCATACAATGTATCCACCTGATAGATACATAAATACATGATCCACCTAATCATATCAAGCATCCAACATGATGCATATACAAATACATGATCAAACAGATCAAAGCATCCAACTGATGCATATACAAAGCAGCAACTGGAGCATTGTCCTGATGCTCATCATCCAGTGCTTACATCCACATCCATGGGAAGGATCCTCCTCTCACCATGCTTGGAATGGCTCCTGCAAATGTTTCCATCACTTCTTCGTCGAAGTGTCGTCAATCTGAAGAACACCAAGACTCTCTCTGAAGTATTCAAACTTCACTCTGGCTAGTGGTTTCGTTAACACATCTGCAACCTGCTCATTCATTGCAACATACAAGAGCTTCACTACTCCTCTCTACACCATATCCCTGATATAGTGATATTTGATCTCAATGTGCTTCGACTTGTCGGGGAACACCGAGTTCTCAGACAACTTCACACAACTTTGGTTATCACAAAAGATACCAGTAGCCTCCAGCGAGAGATCAAATAACTCAGACAGTAGCTTTTGGAGCCATACTGCCTCATAACTAGCCGAACACGCTGCACCATACTCTGCCTCAGTTGTACTCAGTGCTACGCAGGAATGCTTCCTACTAAACCAAGAGATCACACCTGCTCCCATACTGAAGCAACACCCAGATGTGCTCTTCCTATCTGCAACACTGCCTGCCCAGTCTGAATCAACATAACCCTGCAGGTTAAACCTTTGATTCGCATCATACTTGAGCCCATAATCAATTGTACCCTTCAGGTACCTCAGAATATGTTTTACAGCAACCAGGTGAACACCTATAAGATCCATCAGGAACTGGCTCAATGTGTTCACCGCAAAGAAAATATCTAGTCTAGTGTTTATCAGGTATGTCAAGGACCCAATCATTTGACTATACACAGTGACATCAACCGGCTCAAATGAAGCATCACACAAAAGCTTCAGGTTCGATGCCATAGATGTGGCCATGGCCTTCTAGTCCATCATCCCAAACCTCTTTAGGATCTCTACTGCATACTTCCCTTGTCCAAGGAAGATTCCATCTACACTCTACCACACCTCCATGCCTAGGAAATAGTGCATCATACCCAAGTCCTTCATCTCGAACTCGACAGCAAGCTTCCTCTTGGTATCGGCAATCAACCCATCCTCACCTTTTACAAACAGGTCATCCACATACAATAGTAGTATCACTGGATTTCCTTCCTCGACCTTATAGTAAAGGTTGGAATCTGCTTTACTCTTGGTAAAGCCCAAACTGGATAGAAGGATGTCTATCCTACCATACCAAGTCCTAGGAGCTTGCTTCAAGCCATACAAGGCTTTCTTCAATTTGCACACATGAGTCCCTCTGTCATGTGTCTCAAAATCAAGTGGTTGCTCAACATACACTTCCTCTTCGACTACACCATTCAAGAAAGTTGTCTTGACATCCATCTGGTGTATCTTCCATTTCATCATTGTAGCCAGAGTAAGTACTGATCTGATGGAAGTGTATCTGGCTACAAGATCAAAGGTCTCTTCATATTCTATTCTTTCTTTCTAGGAGAAGCCACAAGCTACAAATCTATGCTACCACCTGCAGCATGATTGATCTTATAGATCCACTTGGAAGTCACAATAGACTTCCCTTTAGGTCTTGGGACTACATCCCAAACATCATTCTTCATGATCGACTGGTACTCCTTGATCATGGCATTCTTCCATTATTGCATCCCGTATCCTGGGAACTTCAGATTCTTCAATATATTCAATAGATAGATTTCTTTAAACTTCGTTACTGGAACAAATGTTGTAGTCCTTCTTTTGTAGGTGATTGTATATGATCTTTCCTACAAGACAAGTTAAATTGTATGATTAGAAACATCTCATAGTTTTCAGAACAAATTCTTACACATAAAGAAATATGTCATACAGTCATGCAATTAATTTAGCCAATGTTTCAATACAACATTTATCCATATCCCGTAACTTTTTAGATGCCTTCCAATCTCTACTAGAACATTGTTAAGAGTGTGCACAACTCCCAACATGTCAGCAAAGAGGTTTCATTCTAGATAAGTAGCAATGGAATGTTTTACAGTGCCATAGGCCACTTACCCATTACATATGTATTAGTAGATGCAATTATCCTAATATGCATAATACACAACCTACGTCTAGGAACATTGGTATATACATCTTTGAACAGTATTATTTAAACAATCAAATATACAAGAAATGACAATTCAAATACTTATGTTTGTTTGTTTGTTGGGTGGACTCCCTCTCAATCTTTGCTTCCTTGCAGGAACTACTGGAGTGTGCTCCTCCTTGATCTGTGTTTCCTGGATTACTTGTCCTTGAACTTATATCCATCCTCGATCACTATGCATGCTTACTAGTATCATCATTGTGTTATCCTCGAGATCTCATACATAATCATACATTCATTAGTATAATCTTAATACTATCAAAACACAATAATCTTAAACATGTATAGTCATGATCATTTCAAACACAGATAATAAGCATTAGTATTCAAGGTTTATATAAGAATTTTCGGGTTAGTCGTATCATTAATTAAAGTAAGGAACATAATATGCATAAACCCTAGATTACTCAAACTTGTAACTTCATGAGTAATCATTATCAGTCATACAAAAGTATAAGATCCTTACATAGGGTCGGATTCTAACTTGATATAGGAAAACATTCCTGGTCATCATATTTGCGAGTTATGTCTAGCAATGTTTTCTTGTTCTCTTCAATGACCTGCATAACTCATAATTTGTCACGAACCCAAATTTCATAAAAATTTAAAATTTTTCTAAGTGGTCTTATTTCCCTTTCAAATAGTCTAGTCGCCCTTAAAATGCTTTGCGGAATTAAAAATATATAAACAGTATCTAAATTTCCATTTAACAAATGCGACATGTAACGCTTCATAAAATTTATCATTGAATATTTATGCAAGGGTATTAGTATATACTCACAACAGGTGGAAATTACCTTTTTATCTTAAGTGATTCTTATGCACTTCATTGGACCTTGTATGAGACCTTTGTATGTAAAGGACTTACGTGATTGTATACTATGATCACAAATATATAACTTCATCTATAGAAGCACTCAAAACATTGATAGTGGCACACATTTATATACTACCATTCTATATTGAAGATTTACAAACTTGAACCCAGATGATACATACCTCCTTGTGGTCCTCATTTGAATAATATTTAACATGAACTAACATTTAACATGGAATAACCTTTAACAACATTTAGTAAGAAATATCTTTCGTCAAGGTACATTCGTCAATTGTATTAAATCATCAATTATTAATACAACTCATGCAAAAGACAAATTATACCATCACCATCACTGCACATACACATTCAATAGAAGTCATAAAACACAGGAGACCAAAGATAACGTGGTTCACTCGTACACGGGCTAGTCGACAAAGGTGTGTGCATCATTTTTTATTAGGCAAAAAGTAATAGGATTACAACAAGTAACTTGGTTGCTGCAACCAAATTTCTTCTCCTTCCTTCAAGCCTCTATCCCATAGAGCTTTTTATGGAATAACCCAATAAATATAAAGGAGTGTACATAGAAATATTCACTTCCATCTCTAAGAAAACTTGACAACTCCTAAAGGTCTTATACATAAGTCTCTGGAAGTTTCCTTCCCACTAATATGATTTTACCTCTCTAACTACGCAAGGGTATAAATCACCCAAAATCCTTACTAAGAGAAAAACATATATAATTTCGATATTTTTACTAAGGGAATTCTTCCCTTATTTAACATGCATTAAAAATACCTATTCTCTTCAATATTTAACTAAGGAAATCTTCCCATATATATTCTTTCATTATATTACTTTCATCTACAGCATATATTTATATATATATTATCCATATATATAACATTCCATAGGATATTATTTTCATCTACAAGTTTATGTCCACCGCTGTTATGTATATTATTAGCATAAATCAAATGCCATTATCTTAGTAGTAATTTAAACGGGAATCGAGCTACTTATCTTGCCCTTACTTAAGATACTCAAATATTTAAAATATACATAAAAGGAACTTTTACACATGATTCAAATATCTAATAATCACTTCCTCAGACGGTCTTCCGATATTCTATAACATAGAAGTTTCACTACGCATAAACCATAGACCAAAAACCGGGTTGAAAGCTAGCATAAAAAGATGTGAGAGATCACACATTTGCACACTATAAGAAATGGCAGAGATAGCTATGATACCCTTACACTCCCAACTATATAAATATATTATACATATGCAGAGGTTCTGGAAAAGACGTGTAGCCTTAAATTAAAAAGAGATTGTGGAGGATCAACACACACTGCTCCGAACAACAAACAGTTTTAAAGTCTACCAACAAGATACTTAGACCAGCAACTACATAAACCTACAGGAAATTCCTCTCTTC